>CM035813.1:70504198-71071698 GCA_020458035.1 Magallana ariakensis
TTTGAAAAAAACTTTCAAATTCATACGATTTTTGGCATACTTATTTTCAATTGGTAGTCATTTAATAAAACCTACGTCATCCTACAAAGTACACAGTAATTTTGCCGTAAATCAATTTGTCCGCGAACCTTTCAAACAACCCTCGTATATATATATATATATATATATATATATATATATATATATATATATATATATATATAGTTCAATAAAACGTTTTCATGTCTAATATATATATTGCCTCATCAAGCTAACTGTTTATATTTTAGAAATAAACACGTGTATAATAGTTCTGAATTTAATGTGCATGCAATTGGGGAGTTATAAAACTAAGTTACTGGTGTCACGGTTGGGCTTTGTTTTTCGGGGGAATGTGATATTTAGACAATCTGAATTGTTTTTATAGATTTCTTGATATGCAGAAAGCTTTGATTTCAAATCAAATTGTAACTATTATAGGGACATTGTCTATTTTTAATGCAAGAAGGTCATGGAAAAACAAGGGGTGGGGGGGGATACTGACATACCCCTCCTTTTTACAAAATATTTTTTGTCTGTTTTTCTACAGCTTCTCAAGAAATTCTTGATACAACAACACTGAGAAGTGAGATACCTGAAGATAAACTGGACGCTATTAAGGTAAAATTAATAGAGAAAAAGTCATAATGTAACCAGTAGTTTTTTGTTTACAAACATAAGCTTGTTTCTGTGAATAATTGTCTTTTTCCGATAAAATTGCAGATTGATTTTTGACGCTTTATTTTAGAATTATCACCAGTACATGTATGCGTAAATCAGGGATAGTAAAAGTCCAGTGTTATACTTATAGAATGTGTGTGTTGCATCTCTGGTGCGTACGGTACGAAAGACTCTTCAATTATAATCGGGATCGTAACGCATAAAAATTATTGTGTCTGCTACAAAATGAGCATTCTCTCACCAGAGGTCGTGCTACACAAGTTTCGCTTAAGCGAAACTTGTGTAGCACGACCTCTGGTGAGAGAATGCAAAATGAGGTGTACAGACGACGGAAAGTTTGATTTCAGGTACTACGAAACACCCGTTAAATTAGTTCTTTGGAATATTTTGCAGAGTTATAATGGCATAATTCTGGGGAAAGTTTATCTGAAGAAAAAATACAAATCACACTTTTTATTCACTCTAACGTTAGGCAGAACAAAGTCGAGGTACACATGGTACATGAACCGCGTATTTTGATCATTTCGAAACCTATATTACAGTGGTGTTCATTTGATTAGTGTAATTGATTTAGCCTTCTTTTTGGAGCCATTGAGTAAGTGAGTAACTTCTGTTTGTTTAAAATAGGTCATATCAAAAAGTCAAAAGTCAATTTGATGACGTCATCTGCGATTTTTATCACCTCTGTCAATTATCTTTATTTAAACGTTAATAAATATAAAAAAAATCGCGCTCAAATTTCCATTTTTGATAAATCTTAATAACTGGGTCTTGACAATTTTGTTGCCCAGAAATTAACATGTTAATGTGTTAATTCTTTATAGTATTTCATATAAGGAAATATATTATTTTGCAAAAGTAATTGTATGAAAATAATGTACATTAAGACACATTTATATTTGCTTGTATTTGATATGTAATGAAGCCTAACCAGTTTGCTGTATTGATCAAAGTCTGACATTGATATACATTTGCATTTGCAGATATATTTCCTTAAAACTGATATCTGTTCTATACACAATTTTACTTACCCGGTACTTATGAATGCTCACTTTCAAGTGACAATTCATTGTTATCTAACAAATTATGATTTATTTTCAGCAGACCATCATCGAAGAGGGAATGCATAGCTTGACAAGAACTGTCAGGATCAAGTACATGTATTACTTTGATGTCTTGAAAAATTTAAATCAACAGTGTATAGCTAAGTATCACACAATTACATACCAAGCAGGCACGTAGCAATAAGGAGGCTCATCCCCTATTTTTTCAAACCAAAGCAGCTGGCAAAATCAAATTCCAAATTCTCCTTAGGATTATAAAAGGTTTCTGCCTGTAAATGGGGCTGATATATATTAATTTTATTTTATTAAGTGTCAATTAAACAACATGTTAGATGCATATTGCTAACTACTCCATTTATAATAGAATACAAAGTCATTTGAAGTTTAAATGTGTGTTGTTTCCATACTGGAGTGAAAAGGTCCTAACTAATGCCTTTCTGAAAGCTTAATTATTTATTATCATTAATTAATAATTGCTGAGAAAATATTAATTTATTTTGAAAGATTTCGTTCAACAGGAATCTTCCCAGAAGTTTTTTTTTTTAAATTTACAGCATGCATCTAAATTGCACAATTGTGGTATATTTAAATTTACAGTAAAACCTTGATACAGGTATATCGTGGTTAAAATGTACATAGAGAATGGCAACAGTTTATATAGAGTTACTTCCCTTAGGCCATTTGGTTATAAATATGTATGTTTGACTACCTCAATCTCAATATCATTATTGTCATATTGTTTATTTAATTGTACCTTGATAACCACCCTTTTAAGATCCTAATTTCTTTACATTTACTAATGTAACAAATTTCTTCGTCAATGTATCAATATGACAGTGTATTAATTTATATCAAAAATTTAGATTAGATGTATTGTCATACATGTATATTTAAGCAATATTTAAACAATAAAATGCTTTCTTTGGTGATTCATTCGGGATATGAAGGTAGCGACATTGCAGAAAAAATACATAACCCGCGTTAGCGGGTTATGTAAATTTTTTCTGCAATGATCGCTACCTTCATAACCCGAATGAATCACCAAGGAAGGCATTTTATTGTTTATATTAACATCTTTCTTTTAACTAATTAATAAATTGAGCGTAAAAAGTAAGTAAAATTCACTAAATTACTGTTAACGTACGTAAGTACGTTAGCTAAAAGAAACAGCCAAATCGTCTCCTGTGAGACTTTGAGTCTGACATCATCATGGTTATTTCGTGCAGTCCGTGATTTTTCTTAGGTAGTTGTAGGTCTCGACCAATCGATAAACTGGGCGTGTCAATTTCAGTCCTGTCAATTTCTTGTCAGTTTCAGCCGCTGTAGATTTCGACCAATCGATAAACGGGGCGTGTAGATTTCAGTCTGGCTGTTTCTATAGGGCTATGAATTAACTATAAGTCTCCGTAAGAAATAGTGGGAATAATACTTGGTAGATGTAAATATTTAAGTAATAACAGTATGATTTATTCTCTTTCAAGCACTTTGTTGAAATTAATCATGTCATGCATCTTTTAAATAATTAATGCCTTCTCTGCATTAGGAGATGGTGACACTAATAAATGGTCTGCACAATTTCTTCTCTTGAAGATTGCTATGAAGATTCCCAAATCATCACGCAGATCTTGTGGAGAACCTCTAACCACCATACAGGTCCTGTGAAGAACCAGTTTTACCACAATGCAGATCCTCTACTCAGCTATCGATCTGGAGCACCCTTAACCACCACCCAGATCCCGTGGAGAGATCCTGTGGAGATTGAGTCCCAAACCACCATAAAGATCTTTAGGAGAATTAATCCCTAACCACCATAAAGATCTTGTGGAGAATCTATAAACTTCATCAGATCCATTTCCAAGAACAGCTAGTTGACTATATGGAGTAGGTAAAGGTGGGGATTTACATGAAATGATTAATTCAAATTCTTGTGCATTGATGAGTTTAAAAATAAGATTTGAAATTGATTTTTATTGCAAAATTCTTATCTCGTTGAACAAAAATATTGCAGAATTATCTATAAATTTGTTTGAATGTAAAATATATAGATCTCTTTAATTTTGCATTGTTAATTTTTTATATTGTCTTATATACAAAATTACAATACTTAAATACAATAAGGACGTCCATGAAATGGTCTTATTTGGACTTAAAAACAGACGGTTATATCAGGAATATACACCCTTTAGAGACGTGATATCAATATGCTCTCATTTAGTATTACTTTGGAACATGTCTAAGACCTTATTTTCATTCCTTCTGTCCAAGTTTCAGAGGGCTCGATTATCATGGCCATTTTTAGACTATTTTAATCTCCTTAAGAAGAAGAGCTCTGTTTAAAGATATAGGAAAATGATCAAACTTAAAGCTAAAATATTTTGATTTTTTCTTTACTAAAAGTTATATAGTATAATATGGCCAAAAATATCATATTTTAAAGAATAAGACAAATCTGAGGATTAATTTGTTGACCATGCACCCAGGCACCTCCTTAAAAGATATTACTTTTCTGATATTAATTATTGGCACTGTTTGTGTGGTTTTTGATTATGTGTTTTTGTTATTTTTGGGGGGGGGGAGTGGAGGGGGTTGCCTTAATTATTGATATTGGCAATAACTCTAGCAGAATATTATGTTAAAACTGAGGAAAAAAAATAACATATATTTTTAAAACTAATTTATTTTTAACTATCACCAATTATTTCCAAATTTGATCACAGGTCTGAAAGGCATTTTCCCCGGTAACTCGATTTTCTGAAGTAGGATGTCATCACTGCATCAGCTGGTCAAGCATTGGATCAATGACAAGGACTCGCACTCTATACATGTAAACAGGTATAGGTAGAGAGTCACAAAATCAACTAATTTTTAGGTACCAGTGGTTATGTAAGAATGTAAGATGATTCTTTATTAGAAGCCTGCCTAAATTTCAACTCAGTATCATCAGACTAATAAAAGGGAAATAACTCATCCATCAGCGACTGTAGTCAAAGAAAGATAACTCATACATTTTACTGGTGAACTATTAATTCAAAAGTGCAGCTTTCATATTTTGAATTTTCAACATTAGATATTCATAAAAAAAAATTGAATCATCAAGTAATCAACAAATATAACTGGTGTTGCAGTTGATGTCCTAGCTAGGACTTCAATTAAGATAAAATCTTGTAATAATGTACTAAATATATATTTCGATTTCTTCACCATCATGACTTATAATTTTTGGCATTTTTCAGACCCTGGAGGTAATAACAGCTGGAAAGTAACTACTAACTATCGCAGCAAGCTTAGAATCTATGGACTCTTTCATTAGGAGGTTTGTACCTTGAAACTAAGTGTAATTTGATCCTGATAAAGTCATAAGTTGTTCATAAAATTCTTAACTCTTTGTTATAAAATCTGAAATTATTTTTTAAAAAAAACAATATAATGCTTTCTTTGGTGGTACATGCGGGTGTGACGGTAGCTATAGCGTTGCAGATAAAAAACAGAAATAACCCAGTGGGTTGTATTTTTTTTCTGCAATGATTTCTACCTTCATAGCCCATATATGAATCACCCAAAGAAACCATTTTTAGCTCACCTAAGCTGGAAGCTCAAGTGAGCTATTCTGATCACTTTTTGTTTGGTGTCTGTCCATAAACTTTTGATATTTTAGACTTCTCCAGCACCACTGGGTCAATTTTAACCACACTAAGCATAAGGCATTATTCGGTAAAGGGGATTCAAGTTTGTTAAAATGAAGTGCCAAGTCATCTTTCAAGAGGAGATAATTATAAGAATTTTGAAAATGCGTTGGTATTTAAAAAAAACACTTCTTCTCAAAGCCATTTGGCCAGAAAAGGTGTAACTTGTGTGGAAGCATCCTCAGATAGTGTAGACTTATGTTTCTTCAAAAAATGATCCCCAGGGGTAGGGTGAGGCCACAATGGGGGTCTAATTTTCACAATGGAATAATAGATAAAAATCTCCTTCTCAAAAACCATTTGACCAGAAAAGCTGTAACTTGTGTGGAAGCATCCTCAGGTAGTGTAAATTTAAGTTTGTTCAAGTCATGATCCCTGGGGTTAGGGTAGGGCACATTGGGGGTCAGATTTTTACTTGAGAATACATGTATATAGAGAAAAATCTCTAAAAATCTTATTCTCAAAAACAAATTGGCCAGAAAAGTTGATACTTGTGTGGAAGCGTCCTCAGATATAGTAGATTCAAGTTTCTTCAATCATGAACCCAGGGAGTAGGGTTGGGCTACTTTTGGGGGGGGGGCAAGTTTTAAGATATTTTTATATCGGACTTCTTCTACTAAATTGACTAAATATTCTGTTAATGACTCCATAAAGCTGATTTTATTATGGCTATTTTTTTCTCAGGTGAGCAATGTGGCCCATGGGCCTCTTGTATTAATTATATTTACATCTCTCTCTCTCTTTTAATTTTTCTCTAAATCTCAATTACTGATTAAAAGCAAGTTTGTAAGTTACCAGTTTTCTCAATCAGTACATTGCATAGAAGGTATAGCTAGTTCTTCCATATATGGTCATATACAACAACTATTTGTAAGTCTGAGGTCAGTCCGTGCTATCTAAGTTGCCAGGTTACGATCAATCACAAAATAATCCAAACTTTGATAAATACGGACTTGCACGGGCTGACCTCAGACTTCCAAGTAGTTATAGTTACCATGGTAACCTTAATATATGCAAGAATTGGCTGTTCCTTCTGTGAAACGTGCTCATCGACAAATATATGACCAGCTAATGCTTATATTGAGAGTTATATATTTTTTCTTCAATTCTCACTGTCTTCATACTCACATAAAACATGAAAACATAAAAAGAATGCATTTCATTGTTGAATTGACGCCTGATTAAGCACTTGATAATGCAAATATTTCTTCTCAGTGGTAGATGGTTTTCCTAACTATGAGATAATGTACTTTTATATAGCAGTGTATAGTTAAGAGAACTTTCTACCTCTGAGAAAAAAATGTAATGTCAAGAGTCAATATCATTGCAGTAATCAACCACACTTCATAACTATACAGCTTATTTACATTAATTATTTAATATATACATATAACAGTATACATCATCGTGTACATTGCATTTAGATTTAACATAAATTAAATATAATAATATTACACACTCAGTTAGATGGCACGCAATGTTTGAAGATTCAAATCACCACATTTGGTCTGTTGACAGTCACATCCAATATATAAACACATCCAATATATAAACACATCCAATATACAAACACATCCAATATATAAACACATCCAATATACAAACACATCCAATATATAAACACATCCAATATATACAAACACATCCAATATATAAACACATCCAATATACAAACACATCCAATATATAAACACATCCAATATATACACTGTACAAATAACACAGTTAGTCTACATCCAATAAATAAAACAATCAGTCAGTTCACATACATTATGTAAACACAGTCAGTTACATGTAGTTTGTTCACATCAGATGTAAAACACTCAGTTTGTTGACATGTAAACATATCAAACAAATATAATTTATTTACATGTAATATTTAGCTGTTGTCACTTAAGAACTTTATTGAAATATAATTCAATATCATGAACCGTTTGATTATTATAAAACACGGTTTGTTTCATTTGTAATAGGGATTTCTTCACTAATGTTACATGTAAATAAATAAACAAATAGTTTGATTATTATAAACACAGTTTGTTTACATGTTATATTGTATTTTCTTCACTTTACCTGTGAAGTACTCAGCCACAAAGAGGTTGTCTCTGGTGTCCACACATAAACCCCATGGACGCTGTAAATGACAGTTGTCAATGTAGCGGAGGACCTGTCCGTCCTGATCCAGGATGTGGATACGCTGGTTCCAATAGTCTGCTGTCAGGATGCGACCCTGGCTGTCTGTTGTGATGCCGCGTGGATTAAATGATCCCTTGGTAGTAGAGGGAGGACCAGTGTAGGTAAACCGGAGTTTCCCGGCCTGATTGACCACCACTACTGCACGGGCGTCAAGGTCTGACACACAGATATCTAGGTTCCTGTTCTCACTGATGTATTTATTGCCACCAGATGAATAGAGAGGTTGTCCTTTGTCGTCGTACTGAATACTTTGTTTCTCTGTGGAGCCAGAGTAACACACAACTTTTGTTTGTTTATCATCACTGTCCATGACAACCAGGAGGTCACCAGAGGAGGTACTACAGACACCGTGAGGTCTCCACCCCCGTAGTCTGATCACTGTGTGTATCTGTGTATTCTTCACTATGTTCACAGTTCTATCTTTGTTATCAGTATAAACTAGATCCCCACTCCTTGTCACTGCTATGTCCAGTGGATAGATCCCTAACTTGGTTTGGACTGACTTCACTAGTTCCCCCCTCAGGTTGTAGAGTCCCGGGATATTGTCATCACCACACGTCCAAATCTCCTCATCACTCAGACAGGACACACTGAGTAATGGATTCAATTTACCGTTACGGAGTGGGAACTCATACTCGGTGTGTATCTGTGTGATGATCCGTGGTACATCAATGAGCGGTCTGTCCGGGGGAGAGGGCTCAGCACCGGGAGATTCCATGGTGTAGCCATGTTCTTCTGTTTTGATAAATAACGCTGACAGAGAACCAAACTGTTGATAAAGCTGTTCCTTGTTGATCTTCTGAGGGGTAAAACTTGGTAAGGACACTGTGAGTTTAGGAGGCAATCTTCTGAATTCATCATTCCTGGATTTGTAGGCAGAGACACGGCTGACATCATTGGAGTCCAGTAACATCTTCAGATCAGCAATGCTCTGTGTGATTTCAGAAATGGTGTGTTTAATTTCATCTTCCTGTTTATCTAAGACAGCCAGGTGTTTGGTGTCCATTTCCTCCACGTTAGATTTCATGTTTCTGATAATGGTGTTTATTTCTCTGTGCAAGTCTTCTCCATGTTTGTCGATTTCTGTTGTTAATTTCTGGGAGTTTTCATTCAGAGCAGATTTCTGGACTGGGATAATGGATGCAATCTCTTGGTATTTAGGGAAAATAAATTTCTCTAATTCTTGTAAATTTTTTTGAATGAGTTCTTTCTTGTTGTCCATTGTTTTTATTATTTCAATAAATTTATGGCCGCGGTGTTTTTTAGAAGAAGCACATGTTGCACAAATAGGAATGTCACATTGTTCACAGTAAAGTTCACATAGTTTTGTGGAATGTTTTTGACACTTTGGAGTTAATCTCCTCTTTTCAAATGTCACCACTTTGTGTTCTTTGGATAGATCTGAGAGATGTTCCCTCTCACAGGCTTTACACAGATATTTGTTACAATTGGCACAGTACATAGGGGGGCCCGGGGTCTCACAGAGATGACACCGTAACACATCCTGGAGGCTGTACTCAGGGTCCATGGTTATATAGTATAATGGGGTTTTAAGAAATATTCTGAAGAAAAAAACCGATCACTTGACTATTAGTTTACCATACTTCAGTAAATTATTCAATTAATTTTCAAAAAACGTCAACAGGTCAAGGATTGTAAAATCTTAAACTTGCATGTTGAAAGTGCACACGTACTGCAGTACAAAATAGTTCGCGCGTTTCTTGGTTCTTAGCCTCTCTAACGCATTTGAATTTTTTTTATTTTTTTTTTTTGGGGGGGGGGGGTAAAAGAGTTACTGATTAAAAAACAAACCTCTACAAGTCCAACATGGCGATCACGGTATTTTTCTTCCTGGTCTTGTTGGCCTTTGTGATCGTCACATGATTAACTTATAAATATAGCAGGGGTGGATCATGATATTCCCGAATCCCCGTCTGAATTTGGTGCGTTTCCGCCCGCGACAGGTGCTGATTTTTTATGAGATGAAAAATAATGTTTAAGATTTCTGACTATCCCACTTTGTAATAATGCGAGGTCATTTGAATTTTTGATGCGTATTGTTTCCGGGGAGGAGGGGGGGGGGGGTAAAAGGCCCGGGCTTGATTACCAAGCACATGTGTACAAAATCTCATGCCTTTCTGTGTGAACTTGTGTTTTTTGCTATTAAATTGTAAATGAAGTGTTGTTAAAAAAGATGTCAAGAGGATTAAAGTTCATTTTGAATTTAAAACCTGTATCTAAATTGCGCCATTTTGAAAAGAATATATAGTAAAATTTGTAGTGACACCTGCGCCTATTTACTCGCTTTTAATCAATAATTAAGACGCGTAGTATGGATATAATACGTAGATTGTTATAAAAGTAATCACAAGAAAATTAACATGAAAAAAATATTTCTTAAACTTATTAATATTAAATTTTAACACGTAAGTGAATAAAGTGAATTAAATGGTGAAAAAATTAATGATGGTGCATTAACATCATAATGCTTAAACACCTTTGGTCCTAATCATATAGGGCCTAAAAGTCCGCTCGTTTGTATTTCTGTTTACAAAAGCTTCTAAATCTAGCTTCTACGTTTGAACTGAAGTCCTGTATATGTTATTAAACATTGGGATAAATGGGATCTTAACCATAAATAATGATTGGATCACATTGACATGGCATGAAATAACTGTATATCTCATTATCAACGAAAACCATATACTGTATATAGTTAAATAAGAAATAATGTTCTCGCCAAGATTTGCGTGGGAGGGGGGGGGGTACCAATCAAGCCTTGTCCCTTTAAAAATCCTTTTTAGTTTTACTTATTTGTTTCTTTTTGTATCTTTTACAGGTACCCATGGCCACACTGTGAGTCCAATGTTGCTACACCAGAATCGTTATTTATGTACATTATAAAGAATAAATTATCTATTGTGTCCTGAATATTTCATGTCTTCATTTCAAACAACCACCCCACACCACCGTATTTCCACACACGATGTACATTCAACTGTTTGCCAGTGTTTAAATATTACAACTTTCAGTTTTATAATCTCATTGATTAATGAGAATGGACATTTCTCTTTGTAACGCTGCGCACTCCTTTTCATTCTTATCATTGGTCAACCTTGATATATAGTATTAATATACAACTTGATTCAGACGCGTAGCATCGTAAGGGGAAGGGGGGTGCACTTTTTCTTGCAACATACATTTTTCCGTAAATTCACATATAAGAAATATATTTTTTAAGAAGCTGCCCCCTCCTATTTTTGGGCAACAGGTTAAACAATTATTGGGAAATATGGATATTTATTTTTATGGGTGTTTTGGGGTTTTTTTGCATGTCAACTATTCGGAAAAGTCTGCCAAACGATACCAATCTAATTAAAATTAGAACTTCTATCCGCTCCTCGGTTTTCGATATGTCGCGACATCGAAACCGAGGAGCGGATGGAAGTTCTAATTTTAATCATCTTCGCTAGCCAAGGTTTTTCGGTACGTTCCCCTTAAACCGGGAGCGAATTAGACCAAAAACCCTTGGCTAGCGAAGATGAATTTTAATTAGATTGAAACGATTCGTACCTGTACTTTTCTTTTTAAATCACCACCATGTAATAACGGTAAGGCAGTATCATTCAAAAAGAAAAAAAAATAACCCTTAGTATTTACATTTTCAGTGTGAACACTACGTATCGATTTTGTACTCTACAGTCTAATAACTTCAAATGACGTATAATTGGGGCGCCAGCGGTGTTTGCTTATTTATATTTAAATATTTAATTGTACAATATATAGCTGAAAATTATATTTATAAATATAAGTAATGAAGAATCAGTCTGAATATTATGAGGTGATAATTTCGGTCGGGGCGTGATCAAATCTTTCATGAAGCCCTTCGGGCTTTATTGGATTTGATCACGCCCCGACCAAAAGTATCACCTCATAATACTCAAAGAATGATTCCTTATTCCTTAATAAACTACAACTGTTATAAGAAATTAAATACTACCTTGGTTTTCTAGACATCTTAGAGTGTTGTCTAATCAAGTGTCTGTCAGTCAATTCTACCTACACGGTGTAGTACCTAACGGCTGCTATCGGTAAAATAAACGGCGTTAGATGTTTCTATTCGAAAATTGAACGGTTGCTAGTTGACATAGTTTTCATGGGTAACGCCACACAATCAACGAAAAGTGTCCAAAAAATCAAGTAAAATTTAAAGCAATCCATGTGCACGGAACATGTAAGGAATTATTGTAATTGATAATAAATGTAATTTGCTAAATGGCCTAATAAGTAACCAAATATAGAGAAATTTCCTACGTGGGTGACTAATCAAAAGGCACATCAAAAAAAGTTTTATGCTAATATTTTCATTTAGAAAACAGATTGTGTTGGTTCTGACCCGTGAAAATATGTGTTAATCTATTCCGATTAATAAAGGAGAGCAAAATGAACATGAAAGTATAGTTTAAAAGAAATATATGGAATACACATGATTTTTAAAAGTTACGGTTGCTATTCGAAATATTGGATTGTTAGCACCGGTTATAAACTGAAAACAATGCACCGGCTGCTAAATGAAAGTTTTGACTAAATGGGTGGAAAGTTACGTAAAGACTTTTTTTATTTTAAAAATGAAACGCCCCTTGAATCTCTGGACAAGTCTTATGTATATTCTTAGTTTCGATGGCAAAAAGTTAGTAAGCACTTAACTACTAAATTTACAGCGGGGCGGTCAGTGCCTATTTGGTCATGAGAAAGTAGAAGGTCTATAAAGAAATCAAGGAAGGTTGATTACAGGATAAAATCAACGATTGGCAAAAAGTGGAAATCTGGACATACGTGGATCCAGATTAATTTGTTCAATCTTTTTGTTCCACTTGAAGGATAGGAAAACTTATGTGGCACTAATATCAGTCTATCTTAAAACATTACTATGTATCTCTTCGTAATTGAAATGATAATTCTGCACAATGTCTTTTTTATTTGATTTTTACCTATCGTGAGGATGTTTTATTTAATTATAAATACACAGGAAAACATGTAAATTGACCTTTGAATAAGAGAGAAAAAAGCGCAGATTTTAGTGATTACTTTTACTCAAATGGGTTTACAGATTGAGTAGAACAAGATCTAGCAAAGTTCTTTTTGTATGAAAAATCAATTAATAAACAAATTAAAAAACTAGATCCTTTTTTAAAATCCCGCATGATTCTTAATGTTTTTAAAGATCAATTCTCTGTAAATATCAAAATTCAGTGGCCACGCATAGTCAGCGATTTTCTTCATATTTCGTATTTTAATATTTTGGTGAATAAAGATGCAAGACCACCTTAAACTGTTGTTATGGGGACGGGTTGCTATGGTAACAGAAGCAAAAGATTGAAAAATAGCCATTTCAAGCTATTTTGAACACAAATTGTAAGAGATTGCAGATGTTTCAGCTATACAGAATAAAATCATCGCATACAAAATACATGTATTGGGAATTTTTCAATTATTGAAAATTGTTCATGGGCAAATGAATAGTTTAATAGTGTTACCATGGTTACTAAACAGCACTTAAAAATACATTTCTTTTTCCATTTTATTCGAACTTAAATAGCTTTAAAGGGGAAAAAATTACACATTTTAGTTTGGCAACAAAGATAATAAAACTTGAAATTGAAATCCGTTACACTGAATCTAAATACATGTAAAAACATTTAATACACCAACTTCTTGCCGAACGATTTTATTTCCATAAAAAGTAAAATTACTAAACGATGAAAATATTGACCAAGGTACTCATTGACAATGACAGTAAATACATACATGAAATAAGTATGGCACATGTACGTTTTAATAGTATAGAAATCTATTGATGCATGATTTGTAGATCATATATTCAATAGAATATAGAAACACTGAACATAATTGATTAATTCAATGCAAAACGGATATGTAACTTCATTAAAATTAGAAACTACACATTTCCAATAGAAACCGGTGTTGTTGTCTAATAGTAGCCGTAACATAAGTTCTTTCAAGTAAAATCGTTATAGCTCCTTAATAAACTAATAAAATTGGAAATTCTGACCAGCAAACTATATAGAGTAATCAAGTAACCTGTCGCTTCAATTTCTTAGAAGTGCCTTTGAATATGGCGCAATCAAGTTCAAAAGACTAGTTTGCTTGGACATTTGCCCAAAATCTACGAAAGACGAATAGGGCCACATAAAAAAATATTTTTTATCTCGTAATTACGAGAAAAGATCTCGTTATTACGAGTTAATTATCTCGTAATTACGAGAAAAGATCTCGTTATAACGAGTTAATTATCTCGTTATTACGAGAAAAGATCTCGTTATAACGAGTTAATTATCTCGTTATTACGAGAAAAGATATCGTAATTACGAGAAACGATCTCGTTATTACGAGTTAATTATCTCGTAATTACGAGAAAATATCTCGTTATTACGAGTTAATTATCTCGTTATGACGAGAAAAGATCTCGTTATTACGAGAAAAGATCTCGTAATTACGAGAAAAGATCTCGTTATTACGAGTTAGTTATCTCGTAATTACGAGAAAAGATCTCGTTATTTCGAGAAAAGATCTCGTTATTACGAGTTAATTATCTCGTTATTACGAGAAAAGATCTCGTTATTACGAGAAAAAATCTATATAAAATAATGCATTTCATTGTTCTACATGTACTGTCTAAGTCTCTTTATGTAAAATGAATGAACATATATTAAGAAATTCATTAAATTTGTTAAAAGAAAAAATTCAAAAGAAGGAGCAAAGCAGATTGATAAATAAATTAAATGACTAATAGTTCTCTGTAACTAATGGAATTGTGTTTTTATGACTAGGACTACTTGGTATTTACTTCGGAGTCGAGTTGTAATATACGTGGAAAATAACACGAAGTTCTTTCCACTTATTCATATAAGATAAAATATCAAATCCGATTATTCTATGTAGAAATAAATAAATTATGATCGTTGTTATTTAAAAATAATAAAAATTGAATTAACGTTTCTGGAAAAAATCCAAAATAGACTGAAAGGCTGAACCAATCGACTTGGAAGCTAGGATTCTGGTAAACGAGGAACACTTATTGTGTATGTATTTTTCACAGTAATAAATCAAATAACAACTGTAATGTATTTAATTATAACAATATATTTTCTCGTAATTACGAGATAATTAACTCGTAATAACGAGATAATTATCTCGAAATTACGAGATCTTTTCTCGTAATAACGAGAAAATTAACTCGTAATAACGAGATCTTTTCTCGTAATTACGAGATCTTTTCTCGTAATAACGAGATAATTATCTCGTAATAACGAGATCTTTTCTCGTAATTACGAGATAATTAACTCATAATAACGAGATCTTTTCTCGTAATTACGAGATCTTTTCTCGTAAAAACGAGATAATTATCTCGTAATTACGAGAAAAGATCTCGTAATTTCGAGATAAAAATATTTTTTTATGTGGCCCTATTCGTCTTTCGTACAAATCAACGACACTCGTTCAATAAGTTTAATGTAAATTCTTTATTTTGTAGAAGAATAGACTGACATCTTAGTGTTAAAATGTGTGTTTTGTTCCGTAAGGGTTGTCAACTACACTACTTAGCTAAAATATTTGAGTAAATGAGCATTTTGTTCAATGTGCAAAGAAAATATTTACTATTTCGGCCATTTTTTTCAGCTAGTAGCCGTATAATATTCGAATAGAAAAAATGATCGCGTTATTTTTACCAATTGCAGCCTCTTAGGTATTACACCGTGCCCTAGTTCGCTCTAAAAACGCACGGTCATGCGGGACACATAAGAACTTTAGTTGCATCCGATGTTATTTACCTGACTGTAATTGTTAATGATTGAATAAAGGTATTTTGAATTAGAATTGTGAAATTAGGGACTCCCACAAAAATTATATACAACTTAACTCGAAATGTTATGTCTACAAACATTTAAATGGTAAATTTTTTGCATACAGTATTAGCTGAAACAATCTGTTATCGAAACTTATCATTCAAATATATTCAATATCAATATTTTTATTTATATGTAAATGTACATGTATATACTTTTATTATCCCCCCCCCCTTTCGAAGAGGGGTGGGCATATTGCTTTGCTGCTGTCCGTCTGTCTGTCTGTCGGTCGGTCGGTCCACCAACAGTTTCTGTTAATTTTCTTCGCAGGGGTTGCACTTATTGAAATGAAAGGTATACAGATTTATCATAATAATATCTATAGTCTGTCCCAAGTTATTGCTTCCATCACTTTTTGATGATTTTTTATTTAAAAAAAATTATAACATACCTGTGAAAGAAATGCTGTTGAAAGCGATAAAAGGGAAAATATCCAAGATATCTTCATTGACAAATGATCATTTTTCACTCATTAAAGTTAACAGGAACTAAACCAAATCTCTTACGGAGATTTATAATGGGAAATGTTTACATCTTTTCTCCATTCGGAAGTAATCGGGACACCTCGCACAATTTTTTAACGTTATCATCCGGGCTTAATTATGGCTGATGCAATGCAAAATTCTCGTAGACTTTCTATTTTGGGATGTGTATTGAAACATGAAGCGGTAGAGGGGGCGTTTCAAAACAGATAATCTGGACATTTTTCAAATTAGTTGATGAACGTAGTTTGCGCACAAAGATTTTTATGATTATCGAAATATCAAGCAAAAATTGGTGGAAGCAAAAACTTGGGACAGAGTATAGATCAAGTTCGATTTTGAGTATGATTGAGTAATTTTGACAGAGTAATATGACCCTTGGACATTGAAAAATTCCAATTGTATGCAATTTCCGTTCATTTTCTTCGCAGAGGTTGCACATATTGAAATGAAATTTGGTATACAGATTTATCTTAACACTACAGGCACGTAGCATCCGTGGGGGAGGGGTGTAAGCATGCGCGGATCCAGAAAATTTTTCCAGTGGGGGGGGTCCGAAGGGTAATTGTGTTTGCCGGGGGGGGGGTTCGAGGCATATTTTCGATAATTTTACTATGTAAATTTCATAAATTTTCATTTTCCAGGGGAGGTCGGGACCCCCCCGACCCCCCCCCCCCCCCCCCAGCTGCGCATGGGCAGGGGTGGCATGCCTCCCCCTCCCACTTTTTGTCCCAGCAAAGATTTTTCTTACATTTACATACAAAAAAAATAGAATTAACATGGAGTCGCCCCCCACACTTTTATGGGACCATGGAAAAACTGAATTGAAAATAAGGAAATAAACACTGAAATTAAAGTTATAGGTAAACTCCCCCCCCCCCCCCCCCCCCGGGATTAGGATTTTGGAAAGTAACCTTATTCGGTTTTCTTTGTTTTTTGCTTGTCAAGATTTTTGAATGACTCTGCCCCGCCCCACCCAATTTCAGAAACGATGCTACGTGCCGCGTGTACTATCTATGTCAAGTTCTATTTTGAATACGATCGAGCCATTTTCGACAGAGTTTTGCCCCTTGGGCTTTGAAAAATTTCAATTGTTTGCAGTTTCCGTTCATTTTCTTCGTTTCACCTACTGAAATGAAATTTGGTATACAGATTTATCATCATAATATCTAGGTCAATTTCGATTATGGGTTTGATCAAGTTATTTTCGACAGAGTTATGCCCCTTGGACATAGAAAAATTCCAATTATTTGCAGTTTTCCGTTCATTTTCTTCGCAGATGTTTCTAAGGGATGGGGGGGGGGCATAAGTGGTTTCACAAACATCTCTTGTTTTCAGTATTAGTGTACATCGAATTGAACAAAAAGTCAAAAGTATAGAAAAATAAATACAAATATTTTATTGGCACAAACACAAGCTAGGCCCAATATATAAACAGAAGTATTGTTTTTATTACATATCAGTATGAAAGATATACATGTATAATTATATTTCACATTCACATGAGAGGAAAATAGTTCTGACAAAATTTAAGCTTGTGCGCTATTTCTGTATGATGTACATTTATTGATATATGAGAGAGCTATTTTCAACAGTTGAAGATTTACTATTAAATCAGAACAGCCTTAAGAATACCTGACATTTTTGAAAAATTATTTCTAGGATAAAAACATGTATATAAATTTCTTTCAATAACTGTCCTCAAATGAATAAAGTATGATAAAAAAAAATCGTAGTTTTATACAAAAGTTAAACAGTGGAAGAAAATCAGTATGTCTATGTGACTAAATGGGAGCTGGCGTATCAATGCAAACACGAAAATAATGGGAAAAAAATCAATTATCTATCTCCTTTCTTAACCAACTTGTGATTTCATTTCCTGTTCTGATTTTCAAGGACGTTTGTTTTAGACCCTTACGATTTATTTTCTGTTCTAATTTACCATTGTGCGCAATTCAAAGCTTCTGAATGTAAAATATAAAAGTACTGAAAATACTTGTTTGCTTTGTATGACTTTATACGTTTAAAAAAAATAATTTTGATACCTAATATACACAAAATACCAGTAATATGTATATATATGAATATATGGAGACCCAATGATTTTAATGAGCGAGGACCAATAAAATAATTGTAACCAGATTTTGATTTTATGCCAATGAAATAAACCAAGTATAAAATTCATTAAATTTTCAACCATTTATTGTAAAAAAAAAATTGTAATCAAAAACACATCACAGCATTTTCATCTTGTATAATTTCTTGAATTACATGACGGCAATTAAAACAAAATTCTTGTTCACAACTTTCATGTGATTGGTTGTCATTTTGCATTAGTTCACACAATTAGAACCCCACAATACTCCCAGTCTATAGTGCTCTCAGTCGTTGACATCACAATAAGAAATCCTTATTCAATAGGAATCGAGGACTGTCATACCATTCTGAGAGCTCCATCCAATCGGATTGTTTCTCCATTCAGATAGGGATTTTCAACAATTGTTTGACACATCTGTGCAAATTCATCTGGTTTTCCAAGTCTCTGAGGAAAAACAACTGTTTTGGTCAAGGCATCAATTGCTTTCTGTGGCAGGGCTGCTAGTAAAGGAGTGTCGAATACACCTAGAAATAAAATGGTCAAAGACTCCATTGAAATTCCATTGAACATATGTCAAACATAATAAGGTTTTTTCAATATGAAAGTTTACAATACTGTTCACCTGATCAGAGCTTAAAATAACACAAAAATCAACCAATCAAATAGTAAAATCACACTATAACATCAACCAATCAGAGAGTTACCAAGACATCATCCAATCAGAGACTTATATCACACAATGACAACATCCAATCAGAGACTAGGATATCACACATACTATCACCCAGTCATCACAACATTACCTGGATATACTGTACACACTACCTGTACATAGTGTACACAACATTACATGTAACCATGCACTGTACACAACATTACCTGTAACCATGTGTGGTAGATCGGGATTTCGTTTATATTTATTTTTACTAGTATTCCGATTCCGATGTGATTTAATTCTATTGCTTTGGTAACGCCCACTTTATACGATAGCCAATAACTTTAATGACAGTTGTCTATTGTTCTGTCCCATATACAAAGTCATGTATCTTCATATTTGAAGAGGGAGACAGCTGGTTTTGCTAGCTACTTTTCTCCGGATAGAGAGAGGGAGACAGCTGGTTTTGCTAGCTACTTTTCTCCGGATAGAAAGAGGGAGACAGCTGGTTTCGCTAGCTACTTTTCTCCCGAGTCCCCATCTCGTCTGTCTATTTGAGGTCCCTGTTAAAGTTAGGTTTTAGGGTTGGGGGATTTTGAGTACTGTTCTTATTTTGTTATAATAAATTTATAAAGGGTTGCTAATCTTGGTTTTCATTTACTTTGAGTTTTGGTTTATTATATCTGGTTTATCTATATTGAGAGTAAAGTCGTTTTCATACCTTATTTATAATTAGTAAAGTTTAATTCTTAATGTAGAGGTCAAATTCAGTCTCAAAACAAAAATAAACACAACGCGAAGTACTGATAAAAACCAATACGGCACTGACCTGCTACATTATTTGGTGAACCGTGACCAGGATAGGGTTTGTACTATACAATGGTCAGTGGCACGTGCTACTCGCTTTGAGAGCCCTATTCAGCGATTCGAACTTGGCTGAATTCTTTTGTTGTCATTTACTACTAGTATTGTATTGTGTTTTTGGATTTCTTTAGCTGTTGCTTTTCTTTATAATAGATTATTCATGCTGTCCGTGAGTTGAAATATTTAGTAGATTATTTTGTACTTGATTTTTACGCTGCATTTTTTCCCCATGCAGTTATGTTTAGAGATGATAGAGAAGTTTTGCGTGAGAGAAATTATTCCCCAGCACATATTCAGACCGGAAATGGATTCCGTTGTGAAAGTTAGGATAAGTCCAATGAAGTTAAAGTAAATGATATCGAGAAACAGATAGAAGAGTTAACAGCAAAATGTGATTTTTTAGAGAAAGAGCTCAAAACAAAGTATTTTAAAAATGGTTTTGCTTTTGAAAATGTTAGTCAGACGGCTAGAGAGAATCAAACGCACGTGCAATCTGACGATTATTTGGCACAGTCGCATCATTCAAAGTATAGGAAGGAAATTAAGTCGCCAACATTTGATGGTAGTTTTGAAATTGAAGAGTTTTTCATACAGTTTGAACAGGTTGCTAGGTGGAATGGGTGGAGTAGGAGAGAATGTGCAAGTCAGCTTATTATCAATTTACGGGGGTCTGCAAGACATGTGTTGTCCGAAATTCCTTTGACAAAATCTGACAATTATGATGTTTTAAAAAATATTTGCAAGAATTATTTCAGTCCAATAGAAAGTGTGAAGGCCTACCAAATTGAGTTTAAAACAGCTCGTAGACAAAAGGGTGAAACAGTTGAAGATTTTGGTTATGCTTTGAAGAGGTTAGCCTTAAAATCATATCCACATATTCCCTATGAATACTTAGAACCTCATATTGTAGACCAGTTTATCTTTGGTTTAGGGGATATTGATTTGCAAAAGCATGTTCAGTTTAGACATCCCTCCACAATTGAGAAAGCGATAGGTCTAGCAATAGAATATGAGAGTTTCGTAAGGAGTTTTGTCGCGAACCAAATGCCTGTTTCAGTTCACACGAGTGACAGCGATTTTGAATTTATAGGTGAAAATAAGTTAAATGCTTTTATTAGGGAAGAAATTCAGAAAGCGCTTTGTGAACATTTTATTGATGAAGTTGAGTCTTTACAGAATTCAAACATGTCTGATTGCCAAAACTTTTCACATAATATTACCAGTAAATCGTGCCATCTGGTTTGTCATTGTTCTGAAAATTCAAGCTCGTTAGGAACAACTCTTGCTCTCGAAAAACCTTCAGGGACTAATGCCATGGTCGGGTCGTTAGTTTCAGGCCGTTCAAACATTACCGAACACAGTCGACCATTCGAGGTAGAGTCACAGAACAAAACAGAACCTGGTAAAACGCTGGATAAAGTTGAATATTCCGAAGAAAACGCATGTTTTCATGAAGTTACTATAGCACACGATGTGCCTGTTGACATAATATCCAGTTCTACGTGTAATACTGTAATAGATGAATCCGAGCGTTCTGACACTGAGTTGCAGACCGATTACTTAGCAACTTTGGTTGAAAATTATGAAACCTTGAACCCCGAAGTAAATGTTTTACAACAAACTCTCAGAATTGTTCAGATTTATCAGAAATGAAAGAGAACGAGTACATGGCTAATTCAATTTTGAAATGGAAGCTCGATGGAAGAACTGTTCCCCCTGGTAAAGTTATTTCTCTTCTTAGCGGTGAAATTCCCTTACAGTTGTCGTTCGTGGGTACTACTTCTAAGTACAAGCCCGTCAGCCCAGTATTGTACCCTTACTGCCGACCCGAGCATCGGAAGGGAATAGGTTAAATGTTTTGATATATTATATAACAATGTCAGTTGAAAATTAGAGCGCTGTAGCATATTATGTCATTTAAACCTAGTTTTAATTTACATTTACGTTGATTTGTACATTTTTGGTTGCTTATAAATTAAATTAGTTTTTGTGAAATTTAATAGGTTATTAAACTCGCGTAAAACTAGTAGGTTAGCCTGACAGTAACTATCCTCTGTCGATCTTGTTGACAAAACTGGGATAGTAGGTCTGTTAATAACCCGTGTAAACAAAATACCTTTATATATTCTAAATGTTTGTGTTTTAGGTGAAAGTGTGTTGCTTTAATATGTGTAGTTATGTTATTTATGACATGTTTATTTAATCTATTTTCTTGATTTTCCAGACCACGTATTCACCAATTTCATTGCAGTTTTTATGCAGACACGAGGCTGGCCAATGTGAGATTCGGAAATGGACTGGAATCCGATACATTCAACTCGATATATTTCAAGTGTCTGATCGTCTTCATAATATCCGATGTTATACCGGTATCCACTGTGTTTATTCTGGAGTCAGCGATATCCGTGAAGTTTGTGTTAATCGTGTGTAAATGTTGTGTTGTACCCATAGTATTATATTCCGGAATGTGTTGCCATTAATAATTGCTGAGGACCATGAAGACTGGTAGTGTTAAGTGAACGTAGCAATTTGATGTATTCCACTGGTTGTGAAGTAACTATGAACATTTCGTAATGTAAATGTTTTGCTATTTTTGTATAATGTATGTTTTTGAGGGAAATTTGATTGATCACTTTTAATATTTATCTACCACTTAATTTTAGTCAAATGCATAGCATTTGTCTTTAAGGGGGGAGGAATGTGGTAGATCGGGATTTCGTTTATATTTATTTTTACTAGTATTCCGATTCCGATGTGATTTAATTCTATTACTTTGGTAACGCCCACTTTATACGATAGCCAATAACTTTAATGACAGTTGTCTGTTGTTCTGTCCCATATAAAAAGTCGTGTATCTTCATATTTGAAGAGGGAGACAGCTGGTTTTGCTAGCTACTTTTCTCCGGATAGAGAGAGGGAGACAGCTGGTTTTGCTAGCTACTTTTCTCCGGATAGAGAGAGGGAGACAGCTAGTTTCGCTAGCTACTTTAATCCCGAGTCCCCGTCTCGTCTGTCTATTTGAGGTCCCTGTTAAAGTTAGGTTTTAGGGTTGGGGGATTTTGAGTACTGTTCTTATTTTGTTATAATAAATTTATAAAGGGTTGCTAATCTTGGTTTTCATTTACTTTGAGTTTTGGTTTATTATATCTGGTTTATCTATATTGAGAGTAAAGTCGTTTTCATACCTTATTTATAATTAGTAAAGTTTAATTCTTAATGTAGAGGTCAAATTCAGTCTCAAAACAAAAATAAACACAACGCGAAGTACTGATAAAAACCAATACGGCACTGACCTGCTACGCATGCAATGTTCACAACATTACCTGTAAACAGTTTACCATACTCAACATTACCTGGACAGATTGTACACACGCGGATTCCAAACTCCCCGATGTCTCGAGCTAGGGGGAGTGTCATTCCTGCGATTGCAGCCTTACTCGCTGCGTAAGCCACTTGACCCATCTGTCCGTCAAATGCGGCGACGCTGGAGGTGTTGATGATCACCCCCCGGGCCTTGTCCTCATTGGGTTCATTCTGTGCCATCAGTATCACCGCCTGACGTATCATGTTAAAAGTTCCCAATGTGTTTACCTGGAGAAATCCATGTGCAAAGTGTAAAGTTGTAAACAGAGAAAATCTTACTAGGTTCATTCCCCAGTTATTTAGGTTGGATTCACCCAGAGTTTGTAGACATTGTTTACTAAAACAAACCAAGAGAGTTAAGTATTGCACACTGTGTTTATGTATTTTTGTTTAACCAACCACTTTCAAAAGTTTATTTTATTGTGAATGCCAAAGTGTCATAATATTAAATATATCTCAACCTCTGGGTGAATCTTATTTGGGGCGATTTGTCCGTTTTTAGAATGTTTTGTTTGTAACAATTTTTTGAGCAGTTTTATTCATTTATATCATAAATTTTGCCTAACTGATCAAGAATTTTATCTACCACGATATCTATCAAATTGACATGTATATGCATATTAATTAAACCATTGCTTTACAGCATCCATTAACTTTGCTCTACAACTGGACCAAGCAGCGTCAACAAACATTATCATTAGACATCATGGACTCCCAACATGAACACCACATCACTTGTAAATGTTCACTTTATATGTTGTTTTATTATAACTAATTTACTGTAAAGGTAATATATTTGGCGTGTATGATATTTGGCGGAAATTGATTTTTCAAGAAGTTAGCGTTAAGTTGAATTAGCTTGATTTCTGGATGAACCTGTTTTATACAATAATGCATGATATTTCATTATTAGTGATGAACTTGATTTAGCGGAAGCCACTAAAAAGAATACACAGCCAAAAGTAATATGTGTACATTTACAGTAAGTTGTGCAATATTTGTATGAATATTTTTAACTTTTGAATTTGATGCAGTGCCCACCTTTTACACATTCAATATGCTATATAGAAACTGCAACTGGAAAAGTCAGTACATAGAAATTACAATTTTTAAAAGAACAAGGCATCATAGTGCCCACAACACCATGTTTACTTTGAAAGTTGGTTGCTTATTACTAAATTAGGTTGTGTGATTTGTATGGATATTTTTAAATTTTTCATTCCATGCAGTTCCCACCTTTAACACCCTCTCAAACTCATCGAGGGGGTGGGGAAGATTCTTCTGGATGCTGTAGGTTTTCCTGGCCACACCGATTCCCGCACAGTTCACCAATACATCCAAACATTTGTAGTTTTCCATTGTGGCTCTTAGGACTTCCTTGACTTCTTTTTCCGAGGTGATCTAATAAAAGGATAATCAGAATGTTCTCAATGCTAAATTCAGGAAGATACTGTAAACGTATTATATTTGGCGAGTACGATATTTGGCGAAAATTAGTTTTTGAACAAGTTGGCGTGGATTTGAATTAGCGTATTCCTGAATGTGACTATTCTTATACATATACCCGTACATGTATGCATGGCATTGAATGATGTACTTGATTTAGTGGAAGCCGCATTCCGCCAAAAGCGCTAAATAGAATACACAGCCAAATGTAGTACGTTTACAGTAAAGTACGATAAAAGATATTTATGGATCTTGTTCAGATAGAGTCATTGGTCTTGATATTAAAAAATCTGACTTTATTGATAATAAAACAATATCAGATCAAACACTTCAATTGATAATCAGAATAAATTAAACATTCTAGACTAAAGGATTTTTGTCCAAAATTTATTTACAAACTTTTTCTTTTCTCTTCATTGTTTAATTTTTTTCCCTTTTCATTGACACGATTATCATTTGCTACAGACTGGATCTAGATACACCTGTAACGTTTTTCATAAATCTTACATGTATTGTTCAAGTGACATCAAAAAATAATTTAACAACATATTTGAACAAAACTTTTGCACCAAGAAAAAGGCACGTTCAATAAGATAACAATAACCTTATTATTTATTTTACTGCCATTTTTCCAAAGGTTTAAAAAAAATCAATTGAATGAGATGTACAAATGCATGTATATCTATCTATCATTCATTTATTCATATATCTATAATAATATGCTGTACCAGAGTAAATAACAAAGAGCGAATTTCACATCAAGTCAATTATATTACATGTATCAGTATTACAGCACCTACCATCACAAATGAATTCGAAATTACTTACATCAGCAGGCAAAAACATGCAGTTCTCCATCTGTTTGGCAACCTTCTCTCCATCACTAGATGGAAGGTCACACAGGACGACCCTGGCCCCCTGCTTGGTGAACCTCTCCACAGTGGCACGCCCAAGCCCCGAGGCTCCCCCACTCACTAAACTGACCAACCCCTACAAAACAACAGCCAATGAAACATCAGTAATCAACTACCGGTACCAAAATGACCAAACCCTAAAAAAGACACTGCTTTTTCCACTTTTAGCCCAGGGGATCGGTTGTAAGATAGTGAAGTTCTTTATTATTTGTACCTACATTCACTGAAAACCAATGTTTCAATCATGTTAAAAAGTGTATTCAGTGTACACTAAAAACGTTTTTAATGTACCGGTACATTGAATACACTTTTTAACATGATAGAAACATTGGTTTTCAGTGAATGATTTTATTGTAATACACTGAATACACATAGGCCTATAATTTTATAAGATTACCAGTTTTAATCATTTTTGTTGGGAACAAATAATATAGAATTCCACCATCAGACAACCGTCTAGCCCCTGTGATTTTATCAATAGCATTATTATAAACTTACTGCTTGTTAAGAAAGCAAGTAAGCAAGACTTAGCTGCAGGTCAGTAGCTCCCGGTCTGAAAAAAGTTCGGATTGATGACGAGGTGGTCCATCAGAATTCTTTCAGACCGGGAGCTACAGAGTACAGACCTGCAGCTAAGCAAGACTTAAAGCAATATTCAAAACATAAATATATTCTAACAGTATCCTAAATTTAAAACTAATTTGAAACTGAACCTTAGTCATGTTAGTATTGGCAAATCTTCATTGCAAAAAACAAAAACCATGCCTTCGAGGAATTTCGGGTTCAATTGACACCGCCCACAAAAAATAGAATTCTATTAATCATTCCATTTGAAAAACTGTATCAACGTTAAGAAAAAAGTCTTTAAATCGATGAAAAGATAATTGATCCCTGACATGCAACCAATAATAAGAAAACACCAAAATATATTCACCTTTAGCGATGTGAACTTTGACATGGTTTAAGTTAATTTGTTCCATATCTATTCGAATTTAATGTATTTCATACCATGATTGATTCGCATAATTTTACACTAAGAGGATTACATATGTATGTAGTCTAATCACTCACTTTATCAATGAATCACCTTGAGACGAAGAGTTTTTTTTTTTATTTATTTAAAATATAGCATAAATACATAAATTTACAGTTTCATGAATTATATATGACATACAAAGCTATTAACAAAAATATCAAAAATAGTTGTATAAATAATTTACAACTCCGTATTCTTGATATTATTACATGTATATATCCTAGTAATTGCCTCATTCAAGATGTATTTGATCACTTTTAAGACAAGCTTTTTTCAGAATCAGATGTTGTAAACAAAGGCAGTTTTTTAACTTTAATTTTAAGATTCATATTTGACATACTCAGTATTCTTCTTTTGAATCTAAATTCAATTTTATATTTATAAATTGTAAAACATCTCAGCAAATTATTTAATCATGTTGTTTTTGTATTTATTTCAATGTAAAAACCTAAAGTCAAAATTTTCCAAGTAATTTCTAAACCTACGAGCAAACTGATTTTCCTCAAAATATTTTCTACTATGAAGGTGAGCGTACATTTATATAAAAGATGCTTGAAGTATCTTCAACAACCAGACAGTGTTCACAAAGCGAGTTGACATCTTTGTTCCATTTCCTCAAGTTTATAATTAAACTTGGCGATTTTTTTTTTCATTTATAGGTTTACATAATTTTTTTTTTTACATATATACATGTATATATTCTTCCAGATATATTTATTGTCAAATTAAAATGTAGTTTGCCACTTTCTTCCAAATATCGGTCTTTGAAATTATGTATTAATCAAAATATCGAAACAAAAACTACTACAAAACCGACATTGTTAGGATAATTCACTTTCTATTTGAACATATGTATCTAGCAAAGGAGCAGTTAAAATAGTCCAAGAACTCTCTGAGTTACTTTTTAATCATAATATATTCACATAGTTTATTGGGGTTTTTTTTTCGTTTTCAATATAAAACCAGGATCATCAAGAACATCTTTGATATAAAAAATTCCTCTTTAATCCAACTTTCGAAATAAATTGGTTTTGAGTCATATTGAAAAAGATTATCGCTCCAAATGAATTCTGTCAAAAATTCATCCCTTTGTCATGTTGTAAATTTTGAATTTACTGGGTGGGTGTAAATACAAAATTTACAACATGACAACTTGTGTAAATTTTGTAGTAAATTCAAAATTTACAACATGACACCTTTTTAAGTTAGATATGGTTAATATTATTTACATTTGTTAAAAGCAGAGATCATTTCACCATGAAAATGTAGTATATTTAACATTTGAAAAAAACCCGCATTCTCAAAATTACAGACATTAATTTTGTTTTCACAATATCCTGTATCAAAACGTTTTTATTTACAAGAATATTATTTAGCATGTATTATACTTTTATCGTCTAATATTCTATTTACCCACGACGACTTTGCTGCTATATATCTATAACACTTTTCCACCTCGGTCTACTTTTCCGATTAATGTAATTCTTTTGTATTCTGATTAAAATCAGATCCTCGACCCGCTCCTTGTTTTTCTATTGTCGCTACACTACACTATGATTGTCATTTACATACATATCAATAAAAAATACTCTCAATAAACATTCTGTTTTTTAAATTCAGCTTTGGACCCGCAACCTTGCTGAAACTAGTGCTTTTTTTTAAGAGTTGGTATCTTTTAACAAATTTGTACATTGCAATGGTCGGCATGTATGATGTTGTATAATTTTTACATTTTCATTACCGGTGTTACCTGGCGATAAAACCGAGTATTTCATCGTTATTTCTTAATTGAATTGCAAGTATTTCTAACTCAAATAAATAAAAGTGCAGACACTGGGCATCCCTGCCTAATGCCTCTCTGCCTTTGACATCCACCCATTACGAAGACGAAGGGCTTTGTTTGAAAAATTAAAGATGAATGCTCTAATTTTGAAACGAAAACATTTGGATTTTTTCTTTACCAAATAAATATTGTTTATATGGCCAAAAATATGTCATGTATAGATTATAAATTATTCAAAACGTATGATGGGTAATTTGTTGACCAACCAGCAACCTTCCTATAGAAAATGCATTAGGTCCATGGGCCTAAACGTTCACCAGAGCTCAGCCAAAAGAAAGTAAGTTCTGAATCATATGTGCATATGATGGCATGTATGTGGGTTTCATAAATATCCTTGGGCATCATGTCCAACAGACAGTTTGAAGGATATATATGTAAATTTGTGACCAAGGAATCTATCAAAACAATGTAATTGGTAATGCTTTTCGCAATATTTACACAGATTAAATGTGGATAAAAAAATAACTCAACAACGAAATCCGCGGAAATGGATAAATTATTCTGTTGAATTCTGTCATTATTTCGCCATCCCTTTACAACCTCTGCCTGGAAAGGACATGTTAATTAACTCCCGGCAGGAAAAAAAAAACCCTGGGATGTTGATCTTCAAGGGTGAATAATTATGTGATCCATGGTCATGCAGAGTGAATTAACTGCTGCATGGGGCCAGTTAATTATCTGAAATCATGCGTCAATCTTTTATTTTCTCTATATATACAATATTTTAAAATGCATGGCTTCAATAATGTCAGAAATTACAAACTGTATGCAATTTGCTTAATATTACCCAATTTTAGTATTCTATACAACCTGTTAAACATCCGGACTCAATTTAAAATTATAGTTCAATTATAATTATTTCATAAAGTACAGTATGAATCAAATATAACTGTTCTTTATTAAAAAAAAACAATCATGTAATAGTTTCTTTTTTATTCAAAATAAGACATGCATCGGGGGTATATATGAAACATATATGTAAATTAAAAACATTAAAATATACTAAAATTAAATAACCTGTCATAAAAATCTGACAGTTCTTATTATAAAACATTTTATATAAATTATACATGTATACTAGGCTTGAGTATCGCCAGCTACTTCACGATATGATATGTATCACGATATATTAATGTGATACATCATGTATCATGATATAGTTGTTTACTATAAATAAACTGTTGTCTCTATCTATAAGAAATAGTATTTCACATAGAAAATGTCAACTATTTGCAAAATCAATCAACAAATGGTAGAGAAATAAAATTTGATTCATTAGAACAAATTATTTCTAACTTTAATTGAAGTTTCCTTATGTTTTTATGTTATGTGTACTATGTAACTATTCTAGAAAGTCAATGAAAATTAACTCATACAGTGTATCACAATACACATGTGACGATACGATACACGTATCGTGGACCCTCACGATCAATACAATCGATATATCGCCGTATCGTTACACCTCTAATGTATACACATGTTGTTTATGCTATACAAGCTTGTACACTTGCTGATATATCAGATGTTAACTCTATCAGTACATCCACATGCAATAAATTTTGTTCATGAACTAGAACCTAACGCTAACCCTCCATCCAGATCTGTTCTAGAGTGCCTATTCTTCCTATCACAATGCCACCTTGACCTTCTGTAAGGTCCAATACGAATCAACACCTTTATTCAGGCATTCTTTTTATTTGCTGCCATGACAACTCTGAGTTTGTCTCCATAATACCACAGAGCCAGCGTTTCCGTGGAGACACCCAGGTAATGAGCGATCAAGATGAAGCGGTTCAGGCCAGTTATCTAGAATAATAAAGGAAAGACATTTAACATGTTATGCCTTCAAACCTTTAGTCATACAGATCATTCGTTTAGTACCCTGTTAGTCAGAATTTACTAGATGTGAACTCCTGTAATGCCCTAAAAAGTTAATAAACTTGTTATCTATGCAATTTTCATTTTCGCTTGCCAAGGGTTTACGATCTACTCTGCTCCTCTACAACCCTTGGCAGATTTAGCCAATGTTTACAGAAACAGCACAGCGCCATCTAGTTTAGTTAAATTGGAGCATCTAAAATACGTATTTTTCATCTAAGAGGTTTAGAAGAAATGGTCGTGTGAAAAAAGAAATATATTAGATTTGTTAAGAAAACCCCTATATTAATTTTGTAATTATATATCGTATTTTAGTTATTAATCGCGTAAAAATTGTAATGACTGTATTTATATTTTGTTTTAAAAACACAACTAACTACACTGGCAATTAGTAGATTCCTTGCGATCGCCTGTCTTCGCAGCCAATCAGATTCCATTACGCGTGTTTTGATTTTGTCGGCTAAATCTGCCAAGGGGAGAGTAGAGGAGCAGAGTGGATTGTAAACCCTTGGCTAGCGAAGATGTGCAATTTTATAACAAAAAATTCCAGGTGTCTGGCAAAGTTGATCTGTCAGGCCAGAGTGCAAAGTGTGACTTAAGCCTAAGGCCACCAGCAATGGTTTGCTTTTTGGTCCAGCAGATCAAATATTGCGTTAAACCTTTTTCTTTCATTTGGAAAAAAATGTATGCACAGTAATTGTAATTTTTGTGCAGCTGATCTTTCATGATGGTACTACCGGTATCTGAGATTCAAGTGTCATATTTTCCTATGAATAAATATTCTGTTTGAATACATAATGCTAACTGTCTGGGACCTATCAGAGAACAGATGATGGAACCTGGCTCTTTGTTTCATTTTGACATTAATTAAAAGTCTTCAGTAAGCCCGACAACCTCGTAAGGGCACTGACTGACAAGACACTGACCCTAAAGAGGCCCCACTTCCTCCATCGACGTGCGCTCGTGATAACAGGCTCCCCTTCTGCTATTCCAATATGGCCGACCTTCCAAAGCCCCTCTACCTGTTGAAAAACAACGCATTTAATTTTTTTCCTGTCAAATTATGTATCTTCAATTTACCTGATAAAAAACAGAGCAATTAATAATTTGTTCCTGATAATGCATCTTCACAAGCCAAGAATTTAAAGTCTTAATTAAGTTTATTATGATTTCTAAAATAGTCTAAAGAAACAACTGAATCCAACACTACAACTTGCTGGTCACTGCACCAAATGTAACAGTATGGGAGAAATATTGACAGATCAGACCAGAATTCGAACCTGGGCCTCCTGATTCTCTAGTCAAGTGTTCCATTGACTGAGCTGTTTGGCGCCAGCAATCAAACTGGTCTGACTGTCAAATATGCATTTGTCATCTCAAAGCATTTACATGCACTTAATTCAAGAACAGATAACTCTGTTACCATGAGAACGTCCTCCAATAGATAGACTTCCTGGAATCCTCCTATCTGGTTGTATACATGGCGGGTTGTAAACATGGCATTATCTCCGAATGGCAATTCTAAAAATGTGTGAAAAATCAATAGAAACTGACACCAGTTTCATCTAGATCACTTACATTTAGCTGCAACAATGTAGCCCTCTCCAATTATTTCATATCTGATGTTTACTGGAGAGGAGCCCTCTCACCCAAAAAAAATATCGGGAAAGGGATGCATTATTGCAGCCACTAGATCACCAATTTTGAAATTGTAAAAAATCTTATTTGTCATCTTTACTTTTTTAAGATTTACACACTGATAAGTAAGGAATTGGCGAATCTTTAATTCAACAAAAATTAAAAAGAGGAAGGCCATCCCAAAAGTACCATGATTCTGTATCCTTCTGTTGGTGAAGTATTCTAGAATCCTCATCTCGAGGTTGAAAAACCAGCCATCGCTACTAAAATAGACACTCAAGAATTAAGGTCAAGACCACTGAAGCAAAAGAATGTTGTATTGATTAAAATAATTATCATAAATGTTCTCTACATGTAAATACATGTATGTAATACATGTAACAGCATTTGTAAAAAAAAAAATAAAAACACTTCCTTTTTGTTCACTTTTAAATTAAACATTCACATGTACATTTTAAAGGCAAATCTAGCAGTTTTAATATTAATAACCAATCAACCCCCTCTTCTCTCCTTTTTCTCTTACAACAGAGACAAACAAGCCTGTCAGAATTTAAACAACATGTAGTAGTTTCATATAACCCCGCTCCTTTTTCCATCACAACAGAAGAGACAAATATAGGCACTGACGAACAAACCTATAGAAAACCTCATTCCACATAAATGAGCTACATTAAGACAGAGGAGACAGACAAACCTATCGGAGTCCACGCTCCATGCAAATGAACCTGCCACATTCCCTGGTCTCTCCAGGCAAGATTCTGCGGCAACATCAAAGTTTGGCGGCAAGTTGGTGTCGCTGTGCAGAAACAACAGGAAGTCACCTGTGGCTCCCTCTACTCCGTTTTTGAGTTGAAATCCTCGACCTGATCAAACAGCAGAAAAATATCTATTAGTTAGAATACATATTTGGTAGACACACGAGCACTGGAAGTTATAGCATTGGATCTGCATGCATAAAAAGCATTTAATTTACACTGCCTGCTGATAGGTTTTATGTGCAAAAGAATCTTATCCTTCAAGTATATATATAAGGAAAGGGATTATGAGTATCTTGTATGAATAAGATGCATTGTAATCTCCTTCATGTGTCTTAATCTAACTGTCTGTAATATTTACAATTACTGATATCTTAAAACTGCATGTGATCTTAAAAGTGATCTAACTTGTGCCTATCTTTACAGATCTTAACCTTAAGGTATCCGACCCATATTAGGACCTAATTTTTCTAACCTTGAATATCCATCATGAATTAAATACTCTGATATTATTTCAAAGCATTTTAGAGTAGAAAAAGATTTACCGAGAGAAATTTTCAAAAATATTGTTAACTAAACAGTAATTAATTAATGAAGATTGCATTAAGGTCTATGGAGACAAGCATATTTTTTTGAATAAAAAAGTAAATACAAAGAATATCAATAAATGCTTTGGTGGAAAGATGTATTTAATCATTACAAATACAAATACTATTGAATATAAATTTTATACCGAATACAATTTTTTAAGAATTAAATATTTTAGATAAAAAGCAAAGGGGGACAACTCTTCAAGAAAAGGAAAAGGTCATTTATTAGGACACATTCCTCTCTTACATATTGATACTTAAACATGAAAATTATGTCCAAGTATACCGAGTATTAAGCCCATACACATCTTTTATGCATCCAGATTTATTGAATCTGGGGCTATTATGGATCGGATACCTTAAAGGTCTACTGTAAAAGTGGTTATTTAGGCATGGGGGAAATTTACAGTAGTTATGCATAAAATACCCGCGGGTTTGGTAAAAAACTCATAACTTTAGAGTAGTAAATCATGTATCTACATATTTTATACCCAGTCATATTGTTTAACCGTAGAACACAAATACTTAACCACCAGCTTTTACAGTATCATGATATAACTTTTTCCCAGCTTCTACAAAATTAATCAATTGTCACCGCAGCATTAATGAATAGTAATTTAAATGAAGTCAAATGTACAGTGTAGGCATAATAAACATAAATTTTACTTGTCAAAGGTTTGTCCACAAGATTTCCAACACAAATATGACAAATATTTCATTCTCTACCATTTGCACCTACTTTCATTTATTTGTCTAAGAGCTGAGTAGAGAACAATTATACATGTAACTCTGCTTAAAGATTGAAAACCCACCAGGCTGACTGTGAGTGACCTTGACAGGAACATTGACCCTCTGAGAAAAGTCCTTGACCTTTTGAACTGTATTATCTTTGCTGCCGCCATCACACACAATAATTTCCTGTAATCTGGCTTCACTGCTACAGTTCTACACGAACAACAAATAGCTCAGTATTCAAAATGCGGTTAACTAATTAGAAATCATCAAGTTCAATCATCTTTTTTTTCTTTTTCATTCTTTTTTTTACTATGCTCTAAGTTTTTTTTAACAAAACAGTGCGACAATAGGGGAAAAAAAGTAAGTATACCGTATTTGTGTAAAACTTGGGTGTCTCTAGTAACAGTTGGCACCTCCCCACAAGTCAATTACCCTGAGTGACTAAGCATTGGCCTATATTTGAAGCCCTTTATTCTTATCTTCTCAAAGGAATATAATCTTTCTCCAATCTAAACTTTTTATACATATAGTCTTACCAATTGCTAAATCTATGACTAATGCAATTCTCCACCCATCACTCATTTACCTGGCAGACTATCTAGATGCCATCAAATCAACATAATAAACCATTTTTCTTCAATCCTTCACTCATTTATTCATTAATCCTTCACCCATTCTTTTATCATGCAATCCTCTACCTTTCACTCACTCATTTTTCACCTGGCAGACCGTCTGCAATGTTGTGACGATGTTCTCCTCCTCGTTCATCGTCGGGACTATCACACTCCACTTCCTGTCCGTCAAACTCCGGCGATGAATCTGTAGGGCCCCCTCTAACACTGACAAATCTTCCTCTGTGTCCTGTCAAAAAACACTCAAAGAGCTCGTACCCACTCCACAAACAAACCAGAACCAAATGTGTGATACATGGAAATAGTTGGGGGGAGGGTTGGGGGGGGGGTGCCCATGTTCTATTTTTATATTGCTAAGACAAAGACCAACGAGAACCAATGGCATGATGTATGAAAAAGTATTTTGGGTTTTTTTTAGCCCAATATGTTGTTTTTATCCAAATGTCAACAATTTCAACCCAATGTTAGATTCAGACAAGTGAATGGTTGTGGTCATTTTCAGAATTAAAAATTAAACTCACTGAGAGTAAAAAAATATGTACCCCGGGTATACTGATGGAGAACAATTTTCAAATTTTATGATATCAAATATTTGGATTTATTTTTAAGTGTATGGTTAAAATTCATAATTAAAATATAAGGGTAGATCTTATGGATACATGTAATTTGTTGAGCATTTAGCCTCCTTAACCAAACAAGTTGATTTGGAGGGGAAAAATAATAAATTTACATTAAATTTAATCCTGTTTTAAATTTTCCAACTTGGAATGAGGGTGAGTAGATCTAGAGTACTTATAATACGTTAAAAAATTGTATGAAATCTCCTTTAGTCTGGAATATTTTTCTCTCATTAGACAGTGCTGTCCATAGCTATACATGTACCCGGTACTTACCACATCAGATAGTTTTGTGTTTAGGATCTTGAGATTGATGTCCTGTTCCTTGGCTTTAGCACACTGCTGTTGGAAAACTCTCTCTGTTCCCCAGTCTATCCCATCAAAAACAGCTCCTATCAAGACATCAAAATCATAGCTCTTAGTCTTCTCCTTAACTGTTTATCAAATACATGTACTTAACTAAAACAGCCCTATAGGACTTGTTGTGCTTCCCTGTTCCTGTTCTACTGAAGTCAAGGGTTTCTGATCCACTCCACTACTCACAAACCTTTAACAGATTCAGCTAGGAACATGAGAAAGATGTGGGTTGAAAATGAATTATTTTGATTGGATGTGCATTTGTTGATTATGCACTCATCTGACAAATTGTTAAACAACTAATGTTTATTGCTTATAGGTAACATTATTACCAATCTTGTGAACAGCAGCCTTGGAGAAGCCCACTAGGTAGTACCCCCCATCCTCTGCCTGACCCAGCACCATCTCAGCCCCGCTCCCCAGGGCATCAAACGCTTCCTCCATCACCCCAGGATCAAGCCCTGGTATGTCAGAACCTGTGGAGAGGAACAGGGTACATGTTGATTATTGCTGTAGCAGTATATTTAGATCAGTAATGTAGGACCACAGATTTCTAATGGCAGGTGCATATGATCAAAAGGAACCCGAACTTGGTTGGTGAGCACACACAGTATTTAACACAGTCAAATTTCATAAAATTATGGATATGATGGTTGAAGTACTGCTAAAGTGAAGTATTTAATCCACAGGTCCCTAGGACTTTCCATTAACTGATTTTTACTGCACAGATTCAGATATGATCATATTGGATTGATCCATACAAATATAATTTTCCATATTTGAAGTTTTATTTTTACCTATTATGACTACATACTCTCTGTTTCCTCTAAACCCAGACAGAGTTGCTTCCCTTAACTTCTCTCCAAGGCCACCTGGTGGCTGTTGGAAGAAGTACATGAAGTGATCTTCCCCTGATTTGGGGATCAGCCAGTATCGCATTTTGTCCTCTGTGGAACCATTGTACCAAACAGCTATGTCAGTGTCGTCATGTTGTCTACAGTATTTTTTCATTCGCTCCAAGATGTGTTCTGTCTACAAAGAAATTGTCAAGAGCCAAGATTTTCAAAAAATCTCAATCCTCCCCTTTTCCTTTCTTTCCCTTCTAAATAAATGTAAGAGAATTACAGGTCAATACCTCCACTTACATTAAAATGTCCCATTTATTAAGTGCATTAAATTGACCTAGCTAACAAATGAGTTGTTTCAAGTTTGAAGGCTGTTAAATAAGCTAATACATTGGTTGAGAAGAGCGAACAAGAATTCTTACTTACAAATATGTTTATTATCAGAAGGATATTGGAAATTAAGTACCAGTATATACTCACAAATCTGTTGGACACACCATGATATGGTTATTTACTCATGAATTTTCATAAATAAGGTAACTTATCAAATTTACATGTACAATAAAACATGGTTACAGCGAAGTGATTTTCATTCCCTGTGACTTTTTTTAACATGCTATAAACTTGACAGATATAACAAATTTCATTTATAACGAAGTAAAATTGCCCATCCCTGGCACTTCGTTATAAGCATGTTTTACTGTATTAATCAGTCCAAGACTAGTGCATGTTTTGTGCGCCGTTAATTGCAACTTTATAACATGCAAGGAACTGTAGCTCCCTGCCTTACAGACATGCAGCAAATGTTACATGATTACATGTAATCCCTTCCCTGCAAGCGTCAATTCATTTTATTTTTGCCTCTTTCACCCTCGTTGTCACTCGGCGTATTTAAGACTGGACATATTCAAAATAATTTTTAAATACTGGTAACTGCAGTGATGATTAGAAAATTTTAAATATATCTATTTTTAAGTTTGTCAGTTATATAATGGCGGCAAATTCAAGACAGAGTGAAACAGTTTGCAAATGACTATAGCACTAAATAGGGGCTTCGTTTGCTTTAGCTCGGTGGGTAGTATAGAGGTCTTGCATGGGTTTGAGTATACTCGTGGTCTCTACTCATATTCTATTACAATATTTTAAATACCATTCTCTGCCTTTGTTTCGATATAAAAATTATTACCATTCTGCGCTGTGCATAAGCAGCTCCCTCTTTACCCAAGCATGGAATGAGGCGGGTCTTCGTTACCCCAGGGCTAGGGAACCTTGTGAAAATGGATATTACTTTTTTATGGTACGATTTCTTGCGCTTTCTCGCCTTGTGCAGGAGAATGGCGACAAGAGGAACTGAAACCGCTGCGGCGACAATCATGACAACAGTCGACATGTTTACCGTTGGGGATCAAAATTGGGAACGGCGGGGGATCCCATTTTTCTAGTCATGTTGACGTAAGCGACCCACTTTCGTTTTATCAACTCTGATTATAAAAACTTAATTGATATTTTTCGATGTCCCAAATTTTATAATTTCTTTACTTTTATATTAATATGGATCAATTTATTACTTAGTAAAAGTTTTCGCTACAGATAAGTAATTATTTTACTTTTGTATTTGCTAATGTTAGAAGCGGCCTCGAAGTTTGTAAACAAGTTGACAGACGTAACACAGATGAGTAAAAAGCGGATGCTGCTGTGTTTGTAAACAAACATGGATACGCATGAGTTGTTTATCTGTTGCAGAAGAGGAGATTTACAAAAATTAAAGTAAGCAAGTTTAAACATAATGTCACGTTGTAATTTGACAGATTACTTTATTGACATTGCATAACGTTAGTGAAATACTTTCTGTTGATCTAAAGAGTATATGCATGTTTGCTTATTTTGTCGTTTGTAGCAAAAGACGCAAATTGTCAGTCAAAGCCCTTTTCGAATATTCACTGATTCAGTGACATGATTAGGGAATATGTTACATGGAATTACATTTCATTTTTGATTTTACCTTGAAATGTATTTCACTACATGTATTTGAATTCTAATTTTTACTGTTTTATATGCAAACACAACTATATAGTCTGTCCCAGATTACTGTTCCCATCACTTTTTGACACATTTTAACGATAATACACATACCTGTCAACATATCGATCTTAGGACCAAGAAAAATCTGAGATTTCTTCATTGGGACTTCATTTATTTTTACCCAGAGAAGTTACCTGTGACATGAATGTAAACAAATTTCTTACAGAAATTTGTAATAGGAAATGTTTACATATTTTCTCCATTTGGAAGTACTCGGGACACCTTGCATGATTTTAGTGTTATGATCCAGGTACTTTTCACGTCATTTGCAATGCAAAATCCCCATAGACTTTTTATTTTTGGTTGTGCATTGAAACTTGAAGTGACATGCAGAGTGGCGCTGCAAAACAGAAATTCTGGACTTTTGTTCATTCTAGTGGATGAACATATTTTGTACACAAAGGTATTTATTATTAATGATTGAAATATTAAGCAAAAAGTGGTGGAAGCAGACACTTCAGACAAAGAATAGTTTATGGTTGTACTGCCTTCCGTGTGTATTTGTTAAAGAACTGAACAACACAGATTACAGTTAGTTAACCAGTTTCATTTTATTATCCACGACATCTAAGTACACTGAGAAATGCGCGGCTCCTGATGTGCGCACAAGGTTACTTGAGTGGTGAAATGAAGTGTATGTGAATGTGGTAAAAAGCTACAACAAACAAATATAAAAATACAAATAAATGAATACAAAGTAATAAAAATCAGTTTGTCAACAAATTAGATACATAGTTCAGCATGCTAAACATATAAATGAACATTACAAAGGTTCTTAATTAATTTCTCTTAACATATAGCTTTAAAACAATGCTATCAAAACTTACATCGTGATCGGCCACACTTTCTCTAGGTTAAATAACGTCTGGACAGTTAAGAGTCTTTTACAGGAATGAATTTCTATGCGTAAAATACTGATAAAGTGGTCAGATTCACACAGGAAACGACAAGGTTCCATAATTAAGATAAATATCAAAATGCAGGCTTTAACCAACTTAAGTAAACAAAGCGCAGCAAAATTCTACTATAACGTAAACAGCAGACACTACTAATGGACTAATGGTCAGCATACCGAATTCAAGCTTGAGAACACATTAGTTATAAAAACAACAGAAACACTAAACTTGCTTAATTGCACAAAATTTGATACATTTGTAAATGTTACTAAAATATGAAAACTACAAGTTCTAAATGATATAAACAAAATGCAGGGCATTACAATGGTAATACACTGACACTCATTTAGATTGAAATGGTTGAATCTACAACTCTTCCTTTTTACCTGAGGGCACTATACTTATATAGTGATGATTGTCATCTTCCACTTAAGTTCATTATATTACTTTTCACTTTTCATGCTCTCTGGTCATCCATGTACATTTTTTCAGACCATGCAGTGAGCTATACAGATCTGTATCTACATGCATCAGCAACATACATGCATTTAAAGAACATATCTCGTTACTTTATTATCTATGTCCAATTAAATTATTAATTAATTAATTAATATTTTAACAGGTATCTGGTAGAGCAGAAAGAAATCGAACTGAACCTCCGAGATAAATGGGACAGCACTCCATTGTAAGCCACTGTATCATTTTACCAATTCATTCTGATAAGTGCTTGATAAGTTTATATTAACTTTTAATTATAACATCTTTTCACTGTTTAATATCATGCAACTACATCTAATGTATAGCAGGATATATATATTACGGTACATGTAACTTGTAAAATAAATTTGTGAATCAATTCGATGATAATATATATATACTACGTACTGTAACAATGAGTGTCAACTGTTACTTGTTAATGAAATTGTTTACACTGTATGCATTAAAATTTTTGTTTGTATAAACAAGCTATATTTATAGAAAGGTGACCTTTTTTCTCATCTGATAAGTGTAACCTTTCAGCAACTTTTAGGTGGATCAATGCATTGGTGTTCAGTAATCAAACAATACTTGAATAAATGATGATATATACTCAGCCTAGATATTGCATTCATAAAATTAATTTGTAAAAACTACAATAGAAAGAATAAATAATTGTTTGGCAAATTGTCTTGTCTTACTATTTTCCATGTTTTCACCTTTAACTATAAACAATAGCATAGGAAAACTTTTTAATATCATTTTAAATAACAGACTTGATACATACTTAATAGATAACAAAATAATACATGAAACTCAAATTGGCTTCTCAAAAAAATCCAGAACATCAGACCACTTATTTGTATTAAAATGCTTAGTCGATAAATATATCAATACTGGTAATAAGAAACTATATGCATGTTTTGTAGATTTTCGTAAAGCCTTCGACACAGTTATACATGAAGGCATTAAACTAAAACTTTTACAGTTAAATATAAAGGGCCTTTTCTTTAATATATTGTGTAGTATGTACAGACATAGCAACAATTATGTAAAAGTAGGTAACAAGTTAACTCCCTCATATAGACCAGAAATAGGAGTTCGACAAGGAGATGTCATAAGCCCAAACATTTTTAAGATCTTTTTAAACGATTTTTCAAATTTGCTTGATGAAGAATGTATAAGATCTGTCAACCTTTCTGGAAAGAACATTAATTCACTGCTTTATGCTGATGACCTCGTACTATTATCAGATGACCAAAAAGAATTACAAAACAAACTAGACATACTTAATAAATACTGCAAAGACTGGTGCTTAGAGATTAATACATGCAAGACTAAAATTGTTATTTTCAACAAAAGTGGTCACCTTATTAATGAGAAGTTCACTTTTGAAAATTCACATTTAGAATGTGTTAACAAATATAAATATTTAGGTATAATCATGTCCTCCTGTGGCTCATTCAAAGAAGCAAGATCTGATCTATATAATAAAGCTCTCAAGGCCTCTTTCAAACTATTCAAAGACCTAAACTCTACTCAACCCCCTATCAACACATTTCTACATCTCTTTGATCATATGATAAAACCTATAGCATTATATGGCTGTGAAATTTGGGGAACCCTTACATCACGCATACAGGAAAAAGACAAACATTTATATGATATCTTTAAAACTTGGGAGATGGAAAATTTAAATATTAGATTTTGTAAATATATATTAGGCGCTGGGAAAAAACCCACAAATATTGCAATTATCTCTGAACTGGGACGATATCCTTTGTATTTTTCATTGATTCAAAGCATCTTATCATACTGGCATAGATTAGAATTATGTGAAGAATCTTCCCTGTTGCACAATGCATATAAAGAAACTATCAATCTTAGTAAATCCAATGTAAACTCTTGGTACAAAAGTGTAGTCTATTTTAGTAAGAAAATTAACATTTCACTATCTGTATGTAAAAAGTATAAAACCACATATTTTAAACAACAAGTTAAAAAACATCTAAGAAAACACTTCTTAAATTACTGGACAATAAAACGTGAAGAGGGACTTAACTCTGGAAAACTTGATACTTATTTTTTGTATAAAGAAAATTTTACAATGGAATCATATATGTCTATTCAATCCCATGAATTAAGAAAAACACTATGTAGATTCAGAATTAGTGCACACGACTTACGAGTTGAAAGAGGTAGATATGAATTTGTAAAAAATTATACTGGTCAGAGAATACCTTTAGAAAGAAACAAAAGGACATGTTTATTATGTAACCAAAATCTTGTTGTTATTCCCACGTAGCTAAAATTCTGAAATTCTTATTCCTACCTAGCTAAAATTGTGATTTTCACACCTGAGTGAGCGCTGAGTATAGTCTGTTTTAGGTGTGAACTACTTGTATAAAAATCACCTGTGATATATATATTGTTAGATATTCTTGATAATATGGATTTACAGTGTTATAAAAATTTCAATTTAAGTACTATCAATTATTGAAAGGTTTAATATTTATAAATTAAGAAAATAAAATAAAATTTAAAAAAAAAACCCACAATAAATAATAATTATAAAAAAAATAAATAAAATAAATTCAATAGGCTTGGCAATATTATTCCTAATTACTATTACTTCGGTCATCGTAGAGATCGGAATCTTCGTACCAGACTTATACTTAATTAAATGCAGCACTTTAAAACATCACCTTTTCTGTCGCAATATAGTAAATAGCCCACTCTGCACATGCGGTAAACCGAAACTAACGAACACTATCTTTTTTCGAATGGGGCCCTCTATACCAATGCAAGGTTTACCCAATGCAATAATGTTGCACTTGGATACTACACTTTTTACTACTGACGTCAATATTTTACTATATGGGGATACAAATCTTTCTTCAGCAAACAATGAAACAATTTTCAAAGCAGTTCACAAATTTATTTAAGGAATAAGGAATCATTCTTTGAGTTTTATGAGGTGATAATTTCGGTCGGGGCGTGATCAAATCCAATAAAGCCTGAAGGGCTTTATGATAGATTTGATCACGCCCCGACCGAAATTATCACCTCATAATATTCAAAGAATAATTCCTTATTACTTATATTTATATAATTTTAAGCCATCATACGATTAAATATTTAAATATAAATAAGCAAACTCCGCTGGCGCCTCAATTTGGCGTCATTTGAAGTTATGTTACATAGTACAAAATCGATACGTAGTGTTATCACAGGCAAAGACACTGGAAAATGTAAATATTTTAGCATCAAAACGTTTTCAAACAGAAATTTGTCACACATCCTACATCCATTCTGTTATTTTACTCACCTGGCATATTATTTTTTCCCTTAATGCATTTTTTCAAACACACTGTTAGTTTAGCCTTTAATTTTTCATAAACATGTTTACAAAGACATTCCAACCTGGGCACATCAATGATTGAAAACTTGTAAATTATATCTAAGGAAACGGATTAATATAAGTGTTTACTTGTGTCCGAATCCTTGCTTAATTATTTATCATTGTATATTTAATTTGTTCTATGTTGTAGTCATCATAAACTATGGTTTACACTAAGCAATTGCCTAAAAAAACAACACATGGCAGTAAATGTGTATGATATTCAAAATAAGTTATAAATGCTGAAAAAAACCCTTTTTACGGTATATTGAACCAATGTAAACAAAAACATGGTACGAGCCTTGTTTACATAATAAAGTACTGTGAGCTCTGTATCTTTCTTATAACTGTACCACTGATCTCAAAGTTTGGTTGATCATTAGAAATGCCTAGAATTTTTTTCCAAAATCGTGACCATGCCCCCGTTAATGCAACGATGTGTGTGATTACTTTCTCATCACTCAAAATTTACCTAAGATAAATCATAAAACAAACCTTTTTTTAATTATAACAATTTCCATATATTACATTCAATTAATTTTTTTAACATAATCTTAAAAATCTGTTATTTTTTCTTTTTTATTATATATTTACCTAAGGTCAATAATAGAACAGACTATAATTCACCTGTAATTAATTTCCTTTGATCTTTGACACCCTTACCTGTGCACCATTCCCACTTAGCTAAAATCAGTCACCCATAAAAAATTCAGAATTTTAGCTAAGTGGGAAGACACCGAATGTCACTTTGTTACTGACTGTCCATTATATAAAGAAGAAAGAAATTCATTTTTCCATTATGTCTCAATACTTAACAAAAATTTTATACTTTTAACGAAGAAAGACAAATTTATCTGGTTAATGTCCAATGAAGACAAAACATTACTTATAAAGTTTAGTGAATTTTTAATTAATGCTTTCAAAAAAAGGCAGAATACTTTGAGATCTAAATGAACTATTACTTGTATAATACTTATACAGATCATGATACCATCCTTTGTACTTTTATTACTACATATTATATGTATATTATTAATATGTTATGACATACTGATGTACATTTGCCCGGCTGTTACATGTTCATGTATGTGTATGAACTATTTTGTATGTAGAATCTCTCTTTTAGAAATTTCTCTCTAATAACTATAATCTTGTATGCCCTCTGGGCCCAAAATTGGAAATAAACTATTATTATTATTATTATTATTAAACAGGATCAGTATTACATCATGTTTAATCCGATTGATATTTAGACGTAATACATGTAGTACTATGTTTTGTAAACCCTTGGTTAAAGAAGATGTACCGGTACCGTATGTTTACAGACTGAAAGAAAGAACTGTCATGTACATTTAGTATGTGTGTAGGATGTGTATTCAGGTTTTGTATTCTTTCCTCTCTGTGAACTAAAATGACCACCAATTAATATCTGCAAATTTAGACAATTGTGATCTTTTCCACCATGATATTTGCCTGGTATACAGTATGCTTAATGAGTCAGTTCACATATTCTAAAAAAAACATATTTCAATCAGCTATCATTCAAACTTTGAATACCGGGGTATATACATTTCAGGTACTATGCTTGCCTGTGTGGACACAAAGATGTTGTCAAATACCTGCTTGAGAATGGTAAGATCAGTGGCATTTAATTAATGCTGTATTAGTGCAAGTGGTGTTCATCAAATACAATGTACTGTAAATTCCTTATATTATGCCAGTACTTGCTTCCGCCATTCCACTGTTTTGTATCAGACGTCGAAAATATAAATTCGTGAATACATGTACCAATTTTTTGTTATAATTTGATTTACGGTAGTTAAAAACTGTCAGAAAATAAAAGAGAAATTTTAAAATCAGCGAGAGTAATGCTTCTTGTGATTTTACGTGGATATTTATTCCTCACGTTTATTAAGAAATCTTTAGTACACGTTTATGGGTCTTTATTTCTTAGGTAAACTGATCTTCAAATTAACTTACCAATAAACTTAATAAAAAAAGTAAAAGTGAACGCTACAGGAAATAATATTTCAGGACGCTTTCTTATGGAATATATTTTTTGACATTAAGATATTTGAAGGATACTTTCACAATTGATGCTTTAGTTCGATTTTTAGTTTAAAAAATATTTAACCCCCAACAAGTTGACATAATTACTAAAGCTCCTATGCACTTTATTGATTCTATCATAATTATGCTGTCTTTTACATATCCCGGGAGTCTGATGCCCGGGGCCTGGTAAAGTTGGAAGCATGCATGTGAAACTTAAACACTTGCAAGCCCATAAATTTTTGTTTGGGCTGGTACAATTTATGGATACACCTGCTCGAAGGGCATGTATTGAAAAAAAATTTGGCGAAGACTGATTATTTTAAATGTCTGCACTAAGAAGTCTCCTCTCTATAGGTGCGCGGTGTGAGGCCAACACATTTGACGGGGAGCGGTGCTTGTACGGGGCTCTGAACAACGAAATCAGGAACCTACTGAAGTCCTTTCACATGGTGTCCTCCAAGACACTAAGAAGGGACCTCTACGAGGAATTCCTACGAAGGTAAGACATCAACGCAGTCCTAGCTATTACATGGTGTCCTCCAAGACACTACGATTTTTAGGGACCTATACAAGGAGTGCCTATGTAGGTAAGACTAAACATAGCTATATTGCATTGTGCCCTCATGAATGCTATGATGAGATTTCTACAAGGAATTCCTAAGCAGCTAAGACATCATCTCAGTCCTAATAACACATGGTGACCTAAAAGAAGTTTGGAAGTGCCTATGTAAAGTGGCCCTTACACAGGTCAGACATCAATACAGGGCTTTCATTGTGTCTTAAGTTGAAAATAATATCTTCCATTCTTAATTTTATTAATTAAGGAATAAGGAATCATTCTTCGAATATTATGAGGTGATTATTTGCCATTTGATCACACTCCAGCCATGATTTTTACCTCATAATACTCAAAGAATGATTCCTTATTGCTTAAGAAGTCGTGACCATTTTTAAACTGTATTGATCTCCCTTTAAAAAAGAGCTCTAAAAAAATAAAAATTAATGAAATTAACCAGATTTTAAAAAAGGTTATATATATGGATTATTTCTTTATTAAACAATAGTTTATAGCTTTAAACGAGTCATATCATTAAATTTCAGGTAGAACTAATGGTTAATTTATGGACCACCCAGTCTCCTTATGTAGAGACAAGACGTAATGTATGAAGTATAAATACTCTGTAACATGTTTCCAGGCTGCTGGAGATGGGGATGCATGAAGACGTCACATTTCACGTCCATGGAGAGAAGATTCCGGCACATCGCTGCATCCTCAGTGCCCGCTGTTCGTATTTCGCGGAGTCATTCCAGACTCGCTGGCAGAATAGGAAGGACATTGTAATCAAACATCAGCTGGTATGCAGTAGTAAAATTAAGCTTACATATAATTACTCCATTTGGTTTTGATTTACATATTTTTTTTATGTATGTATAATTAACTGTTGTTTCACCAGTATTCGTTGAATACCAATTTTCATAGCTTTGGTAAATTGTTGAGTTTTATAATCCACAGATTCAAATGTTCACTAAATGCAATTTCTAATAACGTACCATGGTATTCTATTGATAGGATCACTTACCACAAATTTATATATCCTTGAAACTATGATTTTTACTCAATCTTTGAAAAGTTATTGTCTATGAATGCCACTGACAGAAAAAAAAGCAGAAATTTTAAATCCAGATATGGGGGGGGGGATGCTTCTTGCAATTTTACACAGATTTTAATTCTTCATGTTTAATTTTGAATTTACACTGTATAGTATGCAGTGCTATAAAATATGAACCAACTGTAAATTTCTTTATTTTACATGAGTACTAATTCATTCCGCAATTCTGCTGTTTTGTATCAAATCGCGAGAATATAAAATCGCAATCACCAATTTTTTGTTATTATTAAATAATTTTTTATAGTTCAAAATTGTCTTAAAAAATAAAGGCAAGATTTTAAAATCTGCAAGGATTGCTTCTCCTGATTAAACAATGACTTTATTTCCTCGCGTTTAATTAGGAATCTACAGTACTTCCTACAGTTTAACAGTATGTGCGGTGTTTTACAGGATTGTGCAGTGTTTTACAGGATTGTTCTGATACAAGTAAATCTATTCCTGTACAGGTTGTTCCATGGGCCTTCAGATCTCTGCTACAGTACATCTACACAGGTAAAACAAAATATCTACAAAATGATCACAAGTAACTATTTTCAAGGGAATCCAAACCACTATATGTTTATTTCCTACATTAATTTCAGCAATTAGGATATTAGTGTGTATTGAAATTAATTTCATCGACCAGGATGTTTGTGTGTATCGAAAAGCATGTAACAATACATAACATTGTAATACATGTCTATCAGGATTTTGATAATGATAATTATATGTGACACATTCTCCTGAAAGAAGAATCCTTTGTGGTTTTCTCCTAGCTACAATTAGACCCTTTTCCCTACCCCACAGAAACTTATTCCTAAATATACCAGTGTCTTCCCACATCACTTAACCCCTCGCTCTAACATTCATTCTATTAAGAGATAAATAATCTTAATAACATAAAATATGCTTGTAATGTTTCATTTATCATTGTAAAATTAACAGGTAAAGTTTCTAATTATTTAAACATTTTATTTAAACAGAAGTGGCTTCCTCCTACATCACAGACCCCCTGACACTAACAGTTCATGCCAATATTGGACTTGTTAATGACATGTATTGACATGTATTATTGTAAAATAAATTTTTTTTTGACTGATGTGTGCAGGTCGACTAGAGACACACATCGACAACATTGAGGATTGTAAGAGACTCGCTCGACAGTGCCAGCTACCAGAACTCATCAAAGAGATTGAGGACGCTTACAAAAAGCAGAGCTCATTTGGTGAGTTAATGCACAGTTATAAATAAAACAGAGCTCATTTGGTGAATTAATGCACAGTTATAAATAAAACAGAGCTCATTTGGGGGGTTAATTCACAGTTATAAATAAAACAGAGCTCATTTGGTGAGTTAATGCAGAGTTATAAATAAAACAAAGCTCATTTGGTGAATTAATGCACAGTTATAAATAAAACAGAGCTCATTTAGTGAGTTAATGCACAGTTATAAATAAAACAGAGCTCTTTTGGTGAGTTAATGCACATTTATACATTTGGTGAGTTAATGCACAGTTATAAATGAGAGCTCTTTTGGTGAGTTAATGCACAGTTTTAAATAAAACAGATCTCATTAATTTTGGTGAGCTGCAAAAATACAAAAAAAAGAGCTTGTTTGTGAGTTCACACATAATTACAAAAAAAAATAAAAACCGCAAAAGTCCGTAGACAATTAGGTAATTAATTATGGTCTAACAGTTAGTATGAAAAACGTCAGTGATCAATACATCTGTGATCAATCTGATTCAGAAATGCAGAAGCCTGGCGTAAACATCACCAACCTGCTGATAGAGAAGTCAGAAGATTCATTTGACCTTGAGTTTGACCTTGGGAAGCTAGCTGATCGAGCGCTACCTCGAGAGTTGTCCACCTTTGTAAGAGATTTATCCTGTGTTTTCAGAATTTCATTCTTTTCTGAACAAGTTAAATGATTTTAAATCATTTGTCTTAAATTTTAAACATTACATGGAATTTATGTAATTTCTCTTTTTATTAACAGTTTTATTTTTAATCATTTTGTAGAACATTTTATTATGGGCATATTATTTTGGCATAATATCTAAAAAATAATAATTAAAATCATACCCTTCTGGAACATCTCTTTTACCCCTCTCTATACAGAAACAAGCACACAAGTAGAAATTGAACTCTCAAATTCCAATCATGAAATGAATGCTCCTCAAATTTCTATAAGTATTCATTTGCTATTGATTCCTCTACATGGGGAAATAACTCTGTTGTATTAATTGTTATTTACCAGATGCACTGAACATCGTGACTGCATAATTGTTTTGTTTTTTTTAAAGAACTTCGTTAATAGATCAATTAATGTATTCTTTGTTATATTGATTAATTTTATAAAAAAGGGGAATATCTAAATCATAAAAATTGAGTTTCATGTATTCCCCTTGAGAAATCTCTGTGCACTGCACATTATGACTGCAAAATTGGTTTTTTAAAAACTTGGTTAATAGATAATTTAATGTATTCATTGTCCGACACTGATTAATGTTATTGCCGCATTATAAAAAGAGGAATAACTAAATAATAAAAATTGAGTTATTCCCCTTTAGAAATCTTAAAACATTAGGAAATACCTGTCTTTGAATTTATTGACCTGAGAACCAAATGAAAACATTAATTCTTGGGGGCTTTACATATTTGTGCGTCGATCTCATTCTGTGTCATCCTTACACAGGTGCAGGGAGAGCTTCCGTTTGAGCCCGAGTACGCGTCCTTCTACCCAGATGTCTGCTTCAGTGTGGAAGGACACAAGTTCCTCTGTCACAAGGTCAGAAATTGAGTTCCAACAACAATTTTCATGTACACGTGCATTATTGAAAACCCAAGGTTTGACTTTTAGAGCACTTGAATAATTTTTTCTCTCCATCATGATGAAAAGAATAATTAAGTGTTATCAACAGTGGGTTTCCTACGATATATTTTTCTAGTAAGAGTACTTTTTTATGCAAAAGAGGCTTTTTCTTTCTTTCCTGTTCAAGGTATTTTTCTATGGAAGAACTGATTATTTTAAGGTCGTGGGGTGCATTTTACAATAGAACTTAAGACTTAAAACCAAATTTTTAATTGCTCAATTTTTATAAAAATGATGCATTGTTCAACACAATTCAAGTTAAATATGATTATTAAGATATAAAAAGGTGTGAATAATAATTTTTGAATATTTTCATTTTATGCCAAGGTGTATATACACACGTATGTTTACAACTTTGTTATAAGTGTTTTGTAAAATGTGAACCCTACTGATTGTTTTATTTTTTCTGTTTAAGGTATTTTTTTGTGGGAGAAGCGATTATTTCAAGGCTCTGCTGAACGACCACTTTGGGGAGAGCAGACGCCTGGAGAATGATCTCCCCTTGGTGACCCTCAACGACGTCCCCTGTGATGTCTTCACCCAGATAATGTATTACATATACCAGGACTCATGTCAGGTCAGGGCTTCCTACACTTTGTATACTTAATAAGTCAAATAATGTAAACCACTTTTTTTTCGTGAGCGATAAAATTTGCAAGATTCACGAGAGCCACATTGTCACAAATTTTTTTGCCACGAACCAGCCCTAGTCGTATGGCTGTTGAACAACACGGGTTTAGATAAGGCTTACTCACGAAAATTAATTGTCACAAATCCGTTTATCTTCAATAAACCGCAAAATAATGTTATTACGAATATAAGCTGGTTTACAGTATATAGTCCATAAATCCTAAAGTACCGGTACATGTACATAAGTACCGGTACATGTACATAAGTACCGGTACATGTACATAAGTACCGGTACATGTATATAAGTACCGGTACATGTATATAAGTACCGGTACATGTATATAAGTACCAGTACATGTATATAAGCACTTGCATTTAAGTTGAAGGTAGTGTCTTAGCAAGCTCTGCATCAAACAACATGTACTCCGTTTCATATACCTATATAGTTCAATTTTTTATTTGGTTCATTACTTCATCTAGTAAATACTCAAAAAAGAATAGCAGGTTTAAAAATTTTATCTGCTGAAAAATAGTTGAGCAATTTTAAAGTTTAAACTTGATTTACAATCATTGACATTAATTTTTTTTTTTTAAACATTTGATTCTAATAAACAAAATGAATTTCTTTAATAAAAAAAATAATTGCTAAATAGCTATCATCAAGTACACAAGTTTTCATATTTATAACCCCGCTCCACAGGAGAGGGGGGTCTACTGTTTTACCCTTGTGTTTCAGTTTGTCTGTGTGTCTGTCCGTAACAAATTTCTTGCAAAGATTTCTCAGCAACTGTCAATCACAGATGCTTGAATATTTAACACACTCTTTGTTAAATTTGATGTCAACTTCCTTTTAAATATCAACTTTTCTTATTTTGTACATTCACATCAGAGCGGGGGTATCCCTAGTGAACATTGGCTCACAGATATCTTGTTTGAAGTTAAATCAACTTTATCTGTCTGCTTTCAGCTGTCAGAGAACACTGTATACGACATTCTGTGGTACGCCGATCTCTACATGTTGCCGGGCCTGAAACGACAGTGTTCCAACTGTATCAGTAAATACATCAACTCCGACAACGTGCTGCAAGTTCTTAGATCCGCCCGTCTGTTTAACCAGGCCAGACTCGAGGACCAGTGCTCGGAATTCATCGCCAACAACCTAGTTAATGTGAGTTAAGTGGTGGTAGAAATAAGTTGTATTGGTATTTTTGGCACATGTTATTTTTGCCCTTTTACACTTTCTAACAGTTTCATCCCATCTTGAATTTGTCCAGACACAGTTGTGTTAGAAAAAAAATAACTTAAGAATTGGAGTTTGCCCAGTCATACAATGTAAATTTGCTCGTTGACCATAAGGGTGAAAGGGGCGATAATAAATATTGAATCGTCGATTGAATATTTCCCTGTATACAGTATTTGGTGAGGAATAATTTGGTTAATACATGTACCGTAATATACTTGCATAGTAGTAGATGTAAATAATGTTTTCTTTTAATTTAAAAGTTCTTTTCATATTTTTTTGTATTTTTACATTATCAGATAAAATAGTTAAAAAAAGTTGCGAGTTGAACATTGAAATCAGAGATAAAACTATAAATTTAATAAAGATTCTTTTAATATTGCCAAAAGAGAATATGATAAATTTAATTATCAAATGGTTGGTTAAATATACACACTTTATTATATTTTCTTCTTAAGTCTTTACATTATATTGTTTTTCTTGTAAGTAAATAACTCCAGATCAGGTAAAAAAATTAATATTAATCATGTTATCAAAACACAACAGCGTAATGATTATTGTGTTGCATTTAAATTATTTTTTATGTCTCGTTAGCTGATCCACAGAGAGGATTTCCGAGAACTAGTGATGGAGGACGCGTCGGAGATCAAAATGCGCCAGGAGACGGATTCCATCGGAATCATCGATGACATCCGCTTCCACCTCACCAACTTTGTCCAGACGTACAGTGAGATGGAGGAGGCCAACGAGCGGCTGCGGATGGTGGATGACCTCCTGGAAGATATGAACTTGGACGGATAAACGTATTCTCTCTTGAATTCAATTGACTCAGATGCAATTTTCAATCCAAACTTTTAAGTTTATATTCTGTAGATTTCTTATTTTACGCGAGTACTTAATTCCGTGATTCAACCATTTTGCATCAAATTGTGAGAATATGAAAATTGCGAACACCAAGTTTTATCACAGTTTCATTTAATTAACATCTGTCTTACAAACTAAAGTGAGATTTTGAAATCAGCGAGATTAGCTTTCACAGAATTTACACGGATATTAATTCTTCACTTTTAATTACTAGGAATCTACAGTTCTCAGATACTTGAATATATGTTTTTTATAACTGTTAAGTTTGATGATTATTATTTATAATTAAATGTCAGAGATACTGTGGTATCATTTAGATTTGTATGGACTAATTTTTGTGAATTGGAGTGGAATTTCTTTATATTTGCTTGAATAAATGATGGATTAAAGACTGTATTTCATATACCAGTATTGTAGATGATTTGAATTTATATATATATATATATATATATATATATATATATATATATATATATATATATATATATAAAACACAAAATTGAGCCACTTCTAATTGTAATAATTGTGTTTTGGAAGTTACTTGTATATAATTTCCAAGATTTTTAACGTGTTAATCCTTAGATTCTACCGGTCTATTTTCTGTTTTTATACAACTGATACTTGTATTGTTATGTTTGTTACATTTTGTTTGGAGTGTTTATAAATATTATTGTTATTCATCATTGATGCATGTTAATTAAACATTTTCTTAGAGAGCTTTATATTCAATTTGTTAAGTGCTGATGGGATTTAAATTCTGTTATAACATTTTTGTGCTTGAAATTTGATGTTTTAGAGAGTTTAATTACTGAATATAATTTATGAGTTGATTGATGTTGTTTGCAAGTTTCTGCTAGGATTTTTCATTGTTTATGTATATGATGTAACTGATATAAATCAAAGAGCATTAATGGAATATTTAGCTACCTGTTACTGGTGCAGATTTTGAATATGTTACTGGTAGACTAGCTGATGACTATTACATTGAAGTTTGTATATTTACATTTGCATATATTTTTGAATAAGCCTACTGAAGAGCAAAACTTTTTATCGATAAAACGGTAAGAGGTTGTATGTTTTGTGTCACAACGACTATAGCACAGGCTTATGGTTTGACTGTTAAGTTATTATGAACTTGAAAACATACGTTTTTTTCATAATTTTTAATGATTTGACTTTCTCCAATGTAAATATGAGATAAATTGCAGTGTTTAATTATAATGACATTAAGAACATGGTTGAAACGTGATCAAATCTTTTAAGGTATCTCACTCATCACGTTTTGAATACATTCCGCACATGATCATTATATTTACTAATAAAATAAATAGGATTTTATTTACTTATTCATCACAGAAGGATTACACAGCATTGATAAAGAAAACCCATTTGAATTCAATAAAATTAATAAACAAGTTTTTGGGGGAACTTTATTTTCCTGCGGAAGGTTTTTTAGACGAAAATGACGTCAGAAACAAGCAATTTATGAATTTTCAATATACTTTTCTTTTTATTATGCTTTATTCATTACACACATTTTGTAACTTATTCTATAGGTTCTGTGTGACATGTACAAAATTAAATCTCGAGAGTGTGATAGACTTTTAGCATAAAATCATGCAAATATTTAGAAAAAGTCTGAAAATTTTTAAGCCAAATTTTGCAAGAATTTTCCCTTTGAAGCCTCTATCTAAAATTTGACATCACTGACCCCCATATTTTATTACATCAAAATAATACTGAATACATATCTAGGCAAACTGGATTGATATTATCAAATACTTGATATTCAAAAAGCTTTTATTTCAAACCGAATTGTAACGATCAAAAAAATTGTATGTTTTAAGTGCAAAATGGTCACACAAAAATTTATTCAGCTTGATGCAATTTTTTTTCGTAATCTTTCTATTCAGTCTAATCATTGTGCATAAATGAAAACAATATTTGATGAAATAATTCTGCTTAGTTAAAAATACTTGCAAGAAATGCTAATCAAGCTGAATTACATATTAGGTGCAAAAAGGTCAAATTAAATGGGCCATAACTCAGAGGCATGAAAACTGACCCCCTCATTTTTCTTTGGGTTTTTTAAAAGTATGTTTTGTTTACAAATTTCAATGATATACTTCTCAAGAATTTCTTGATACAACAACATTGAGGAGTGGGATACCTTAAGAAACCCTCCAGGCTTCAGTCAGGATTTCATCATGTGACCAACCATGTTTATTTCCCAGTGAATATTTTAAGCCATTTCTCCTCATTTAAAACATGTGAATTAAGATTTAGGGTAATAACAGCTAGTACGTGATATAAATAGAAGTTCTTGATTTTGACCATAATATTGTTACATATAGTCAGGGTCTGCCGTGAAGGGTATGTCACCTATGTCATATTGTTGAGTACTGCCTGGATTGTTAATAATCTCCTCATTTATCTTTTTATGCAAGTCAACCAGATGTTATCTGTGAAATGATCGTGGAGGTACATGTATTTGAAGTGTTATTTAAGTGCTAATAATTTAACTAATACAGAGTAAATTTTGCCCAATGTTTATTATACCTACGTGACAAATTTTATTTTTATTCGTCACGTCTTAATAGCTGTTAAACACTTACTAATTTTTAACATGCCCTTTAAACCACAATTGGAAAATTGTAAATGAGCGCTAGCCCCATTTTAATATGTCATTCATATAGATGACCATTACATGTATAGGAAAGTCGCAATGATAAAACAAGGGCTATAACGAAATGAGCCATAATGAAAACGAGGGCGATAACGAAATGGGCGAAAATAAAACAAGGGCAAAATTTCTCCTGTACTTGCACTATTACTGGTTTGATTGTGTGCATATAATTTGTTGTCTGTTGGGATTGTTTCAGGTTTTTATTTTATGAACTTGAAGTTCTCTTCCATTACCTCAACTTGATGTTGTGTCACGTGGTTTAGTGCATATCCATGTGTATTACACTGTGTGTGATTACTGGAACCAAAAATCTGTCTTGTATTAAAAACGAGGGATGCAAAATGTAAAATAAATCTTCATGGATTTGCAATTTGTCACTTTGCTGAAAAGAAATTCACATTTATACAGATTTCTCAATGATATTTTTGTCCATTTTGTTATAAATTATAAACTTTTTAATCATTAAATTCATAAGATAAATAATATGAAATGATTATATTAATTGTAACTAATTTTGGATTGCACCTGGAGTTAAAATGGATCATTACCTGAGCAATTTCAGGGTAGAGGAATCGACAATCAGTAAGGATAAATTCATAGCCCTGAGCATTGTTGTTTTCCAAAGGAAAAATCCAGTTATTAAAGATACCTCACTACACCTTGAAATAGTTTCTCAAATCAGCAGAAAATTACCTGATAATGATAGAAAACATGATGAATAAGAAGTAATTATATGTCAATATGGCAAAAAAATGTGTAGTTTTGGATAAAAAATTATATTTTCAAAAATTTCATTCAGTAAACATGAACAAAAGCCCGAGACGGATTCAAACTCATGATCTGCGGTTCACAAGCCTGATACTTAAACCGCTGAGCTATGACGATATACATCTGAATCGATTGATACAAATTGTTTAACAAAACATTTGAATCGCCATCTTGTGACGTGGTGTCTTAAAAAGTATAAGTCTAGGTGTAGTGAAGTACCTGAAATGGCATGCGGCTGCCATTATAAATATTGTTTAAAAACATCTCGCCGAAACCCTTTCAAACAATGCAATCACCTGTTATTTGGTACTGGTCATGCAGAAAATTTTTCAAGGGGGGGGGGGTCCGAAGGATAATTGTTTGCCAAGGGAGGCGGGGGGGGGGGGGGGGGGAGGGGGTCCGAGGCATATTTGTGATAATTTTACTATGTAAATTTAATAAATTTTCATATTCAAGGGGGGGGGGGTCCCCCTCTAGATCCGCGCATGCTGGTGATTTGATTAAAATTCATTAAAATGCATGAAGCACGACACCCACGTAAACTTACCCATAATATGTCGAGCTAATAGGTTAATGCAGTTATCAACATCATTTTTTATAAAAATTCAGAGTTTTTAATGCAAAATATTTCTATTAACATCTTTTCCACGATGATTTGTGCTGCTTTTTATTAGCTCACCTGAGCTGAAAGCTCAAGTGAGCTTTTCTGATCACATTTTGTCTGTCGTCCGTCTGTCTGTCTGTCCGTCTGTCTTTCTGTCTGTCCGTAAACTTTTCACATTTTCGACATCTTCTCAAGAACTACTGGGCCAATTTCAACAAAACTTGGCACAAAGCACCCTTAGGCAAAGGAGATTCAAAGTTGTGAAAATTAAGGACCACGCCCTTTCTCAAGGGGAGTTAATTAGGAATTATTGAGAATTTTTGAGAAATTTTCAAAAATCTTCTTCTCAAGAACCATTTGGCCAGGAAAGCTGAAACTTTTGTGGAAGGATCCTCAGGTAGTGTAGATTCAAATTTGTGAAAATCATGACCCCGGGGGGTAGGGTGGGGCCACAATGGGGGGTCGAATTTTTACATAGGAATATATAGAGTAAATATTTAAAAGTCTTCTTCTCAGAAACTTATCAGCCAGGAAAGCTAAAACTTGTGTGGAAGCATCCTCAGGTAGTGTAGATTCAAAGTTGTGAAAATCATGACCCCCGGGGGTAGGGTGGGGCCACAATGAGGGGTTGAAATTTTACATAGGAATATATAGAGTAAATCTTTAAAAATCTTCTTCTCAGAAACTTATCAGCCAGGAAAACTGAAACTTGTGTGGAAGGATCCTCAGGTAATGTAGATTCAGAGCTGTGAAAATCATGACCCGGGGGGGGGGGGGGGGGGGGGTAGGGTGGGGCCACAATGGGGGGTCGAATTTTTACATACGAATATATATAGTAAATCTTTAAAAATCTTCTTCTCAGAAACTAATCAGCCAGAAAAGCTGAAACTTGTGTGGAAGTATCCTCAGGTTGTGTAGATTCAAAGTTATGAAAATCATGACCCCCGGGGGTAGGGTGGGGCCACAATGGGGGGTTGAAATTTTACATAGGAATATATAGAATAAATATTTAAAAATCTTCTTCTCGGAAACTAATTAGTATGGAAAGCTGAAACTTGTGTGGAATCATCCTCAGGTAATGTAGATTTAAAGTTGTAAAATTCATGACCCCCGGGGGTAGGGTGGGGCCACATTGGGGGGGGGGTTGAATTTTACATAGGAATATATAGAGTAAATCTTTAAAAATCTTCTTGTCAGAAACTAATCAGCTAGAAAAGCTGAAACTTTTGTGGAAGGATCCTCAGGTAATGCAGATTCAAAGTTGTGAAAATCATGACCCCGGTGGGTAGGATGAGGCCACAATGGGTGGTCAAACTTTTACATAGGAATATATAGAGTAAATATTTAAAAATCTTCTTCTCAGAAACTAATCAGCCAGGTGATTCTTTAAAATTGTTACAAGGGGTTCAGAGGTTGATGTAGGTTTATATCCCATACATAAACAATTGTTAAGGATCTTTTTGAAAACTGCAATGCTCAACATGTGTTATGACTATAAAATCACCCTGTTAGAAAAGGGACTAATGATAATAATACTAAGAATATGCAGGGGGGAAAATGGATTTTCATTTATACAGGATCTACATATATTATACTACATTGTCCAGATAGTTTGTATTATGACTCCATTAAGCTGATTTCATCATACCTATTGTTTTAAGGTGAGCGATGTGGCCCATGGGCCTCTTGTTAACCTTATTGTTCCAAAACCAATGATTTGAATATAATTTACAAAAATAACCGTCAAGTTACTTGAAATACTACAGTAAATAAATAAACTTGCTGTTTATGTATATGTATGTACTTTTTAACCAACAGTCATTTTCTCAATATGTTGTATGTTACATGTAAGCACAATCTAATTAAAATTAGATCCTTCACGCCCACGTATTTCGACATATGAAATACGGGAGCGTGAAGGATCTAATTTTAATTAGATTGCATGTAAGCATAAACATGTAGAGAAAAACAAAACTTGGAAAATTGCTGCTCATTAAAAAATAAATCAACCAATATGCCAGCTGATTTTTTCTTTTAATTCTAGATGATGAAATAAGACATTAATCTCAATAGATTTTCATGTTTTAAATCAAAGTAGGATATGATATGAAAAACGACCAAAGTACTTACGTATTTTGAGAATGTTATCCGAACACTATTATTCTTCTGCTAAAAAATTCACAGGAACTGAACAAATCTCGGGGAAGTCTCGTGAACTTTCATTCGAGCACAAATGCCGCAGTTGGTGCATAAATTATCAATACCACGGTACAGGTAAAAGTAGGCGGGTACTAAACAGCCAATGAAAATGCTTGTTTCAAAAATTGCAACTCGCGATCCAAATAGTGTCATCACTCAACGCACCAGTTTATCGGTCGCAGCGTGTACACACCTATGTGAGATTTGCGATAATATTAATATCAATTAAACAAAAACTTTGATATTGGTGAGTATATAAAATGAAACTGGAGAAATACATGTTGAATCTATCCTATACATAAGGCGAAAATAATTTAAACAAGTATTATTAAACTATAGAATTTTATTCACTGGGTTTCACTGCCTATTCAAAAAATGTTCTGTGTTTACCATAGCTAGATATCAGCATGCAGTGATGTTTCAAAATTGAACAATTATAAGACTTAATATAAAAAGTGACACCATTTGCCCCTTGTATTAAATTGTAACTTGCAAACAAAATAATGGTTAATTTTTTGAACACTGCAACACAAGTTGTAATTGCAAACTGGCAGTCATAGAAATTATAAAATGTAAATGATTGCAAACGCATTCAAATTTTTGTCCCCCGCCGCAACGCGGAGCGGGGACATAGAAATGCCGGGCGTCCGTCCGTGTGTCCGTGGGCCCGTGTGTCCGTGCGTCCGTCCGTCCGTCCGTCACACTTTTTTTAAGCGCTCTCATGCCTACAAATTTTGACAGATTTTTATTACATTTATACCAAATGTTTATACACCTATTACCTTGGTCAAGTTCGAAAATCAGCATTGGTCGATACTTTTTGTTGGAGTTATGGGACTCTGACCACAATAATGACTCCGTTTTATCCAAAAATTGACCTTGTAAGCGCTCTCATGCCTACACATTTTGACGGATTTTCATTAAATTTATACCAAATGTTTATACACCTATTACCTTGGTCAAGTTCGAAAATCAGCATTGGTCGATACTTTTTGCTGGAGTTATGGGACTCTGACCACAATAATGACTCCGTTTTATCCAAAAATTGACCTTGTAAGCGCTCTCATGCCTACACATTTTGACGGATTTTCATTAAATTTATACCAAATGTTTATACACCTATTACCTTGTTCCTCCCAACCTCCCCACACATTTAATTCTGGAACAGCCCTGTATGTTTGAAAATATTGCAATTTCATATACTGTGAAATCATTAGATTTCGTGGTGGTTCAATTTTCGTGGAATTTGTGGGTACCTCTCATCCACGATTTAACATCTTACACGAATTAATAAATAAGGGTAATAAAATCATATTTCCTTTGTAGGTTTAGAGAAGACACGAAATTACGTCCCCACGAACCTGTTAAATTTAAGCAATCCACGAAAATTGGCCCCCACGAAATTTAATGATTCCACAGTACAGTATACTAGTATACTGCTTGAACGGCGGGGGACCCAGGAATTCTATTCTTGTTAAATAAGGTATCTAGATAAACATATATAATGTGATTACATATATTTGCATTTCGCGTGAAAAAAAAGTCGTTTACGCAAAATCTCCCCCTTAGCCAAGTTGGTAAGAGGAAGATTCCCCCACAGCTTTGAAAGGTTAACAAGTATGTAAATATATTAATTTTGTGTAAATTATGTGATTAATATACTGTATTCAAATGCCGAATGGCAATGATTAACAAAATAAACTGCTAAATGTGTGTAAACAAAACTTAAGATAAACTTAAGTCACCTCTACCGGCCGCCTAAGTTTTGGGCAAATTGTCCTAGCTAAGCACTTTTCTAGTTACGGACTTAAGTCTAAGAATGTACTTAAGTCCTGCTTTAGTACTGTCTTAGACTTAAGTTTCCTTTATGTTACGAGTCCCAGGTACCTGTGTGACGGTGCCTATTTACTAGCTGTGTTCGATCAGCTTTAATATGGCTGTTCCATGTATGTTTCATATCCCTGACTGAGCGTATACCAGTATAATGGCTTTACAGCGACAAGACACATATATTTCATACAAATAGACATCAGTATAAATATAAGCACTGAATGCTTATTTTGGGATGTCGTCGGTCCTGTAACACACCAGCAGTTGAACAGTTTATTTTACCTCTTTGGTTGTGGTTTACAACATAGAGAATAGTACAAACATATACACAATTTACACCTTATGCGTGAGTAGAATGGAAAAAATAAACATTTATAATGGTTCTGTACATAATATATATGAAATATAAATGTACATTTTTATGTAGATAAATATATATAGGAATTAATTACCAGGATATAACCAGGTATAACCAGGACTTCTCGTTAACAATACTGATAAATTTACATACTAGTAACTTGCTTAATAAGCTCACATTGTTTGAGGAAAAAAGCTTGCTAAATTTGACAATATTTGGTCTAAAAAGATAAAATTTTGATATATACTTTTCTCCTTCGTTTTTCAACACGGTGCAACACAAATTATAGTGAAATTCATCTCCAATGTCTCTTTTACATAAATTACATAACCTGCTGCATGCTAACGCGCGGTATTCAATTTGTCTGCACCGCTTGGTGTGTTACAGGACCGACGACATCCAGAACTAAGCATTCAACGCTTAAATCTTCAAAATGACCTAGACACAATGACCTTAGTGACATCATGTGGTTAACTTCTGCATTGACCTGTCTTCTGATACCATGGCAACCAGAATTCTCATTAAAGCAGAAGACCAGAAATTGTAAGTAAATTCCATTCTGTAAGGGAAAAAAAGTAAATATAGGTTTATCATGCAGGCCAAACCATGTACATGTACGTATGATGCAACAAGCGGATTTTTATTACAATATTTGGAAGGGAGAAATAGCACAATTTGAGCAAGATTTGTTAAACAACATTGAGTTAATTATTCTCCTTCTTTTATCAAAAATTTCATAAATCAAACTGGAAACATTTATATCTGCTTGGTCCAATTTTATATAGAATTTTGTGCACGCTTTTAAACGATGGTTATCATTTTCTAAGTACATTATAAGTGTATAATAATTGACATTGCAGTAGTTTTTTCCGGTCAATTAAGTCATACAAATATTTCAATGAAAAATGATGTACAAAATTTGTTTACTCAAACAATGAAATGCTTTCTTTGGTGATTCATGTTGGAATGAAGGTGGCGACATTGCAGGAAATATACATAACCCGCGTTAGCAATGATTTTTCTTGGATTGCTGAAGGTTTCGAGCAATCGATAAATTTCAATCCTGTCAGTTTCTACAGAGCTATGAATGTAGAATCAATTTCCATAAGATACAGAGGGAAACATACTTGGTGGATATAAAAATTAAAACCATCGGACTTAATTATTTTGGGGCAGACCATCGGACTATGGAGTCCAATCACACTTTTTAGTCCAACTTGTGTATATTTATGATATAATGATTTAATTAATTCTCTCGAAATAAGTTGTATATGTTGAGAATTCAGCTAGAAGAAGTGTACAAGTTCAGATCTAGATTGGGGTCGGGGAAGGGGGGAATCTATGGAACGCATAAAAAGGTTCAATGATTACATCGATCCAAATAAGATGGATAGGACAGAATTAGGGGCAGACTCCATACATTAGGGGCAGACTCCATACATTAGGGGCAGACTCCATACATTTTACAGAAAGTAAACCCCGAAAAAGCGAAGGGGGATATACCTTACGTAGTGTCCATATTTCATGTTAACCAACCAAACCCCCAAATTTGTCGGTATTTCAATTTATTAAAGATGTAATTTTCATGTCATTTCTTTATTGTTAAATTAATTGTAATTTACTATCTAAAAAAAATAAATAATAGATCAATTAAAATTTTATAGAAAAAAGAGTCTCCGATTGACATGAGGCAAGTTACAAAAAAGTATTTGCTATATTTTCTTTAATAAAGAATTCTTTCTTCTCATAAAATATGATGATTTATTTAAACAATAAATGCTTTAATTTCTTTGGTAATTCATGCGGGATATGAAGGTGGCGACAGTGAAGAAAAACCCCCCACATAACCCACGTTTATAGCGAGTTATGTAGATTTTTCCTGCAGTGATCGCGATCGCTACCTTCATAACCCGCATGAATCATCAAAGAAAGCATTTTAGTGTTTATATTTACATCTATTTTTAAAAAATTGAATAAACAGTAAGTAAAATTCACTAAATTACTTTTAATGTACATCAGTACATAAGCTAAAAGAAACAGCCAAATCGTCTCCTATGGGAATTTGAGTCAGACATCATCATGATTATTTCGTGCAGTCCGTGATTTGTTATAGGTCGCTGTAGGTTTCGAACAATCGATAAACGGGGCGTGTAGATTTCAGTTCTGTCAGTTTCAGTCGCTGTTGATTTCGTCCAATCGATAAACGGGGCGTGTAGATTTCAGTCTGGCTGTTTCTATAGAGCTATAAATAAACTCTAAGTTTCCGTAAGAAATAGAGGGAATCATACTCGGTAGATGTAAATATTTTATCTTATTAACATGAAAGTTTAGTTACATGCAGAATTATCATATTGTAGTTACATATACATGTTTTGCAGCAAATATAAGATTAAAAAAAAAAATCGGCTCATATTGCTTTGCTTTGTGCTAAATTTGAATAATGAATTTTATCATAGCACTTTTTACAACAATAATCGGGTACTTGTTTTTTGTTTTTGGGGTTGTTTTTTTGGAGGGGGGGGGGTCGGTCGGTCTGAACACAATTAATAATAATGACTCCATTTAAAAAATATTTTACACTTTATTAGTTATATAGTTACTGTTAAAAAACAAAGAACAAAATTTGGCCAAATAAAAAGTCATGTCAAGATTTCTGAATAGTCCAGCCCCCCCCCCCCACTTTCAATTTGACTAATGAAAAAATGACAATAACAAACCGTCAACCACCTCAAAAATCCATAAAACTAAATAATTTTAACCATGTCACATGCAACCATCCTGTTTTCTTTCTTTAAAAGGTCAATATCAACTGTATACCTGTCAAAAAATAAGCGATAAACTTGTATGTTTACAATGATCGACATTGGTTTGAATGCCCAATGAAAATTCAAGAGATAACTCATGCGTGAACAACGTGCATCGAAAAAGAGACTCGAAACTTTATCGCTTAGCTTTGTCTCCACAGGTGAGATAATATTTCTCAAGATGGCGTCTTGTGTTCAAACAATAAATTCTTGTCAGGTAAGTAGGTCATTATTTTAATAATTAACTCCTTTTTAATATCGCAATAAGTGAAGAAAACGTAGTTGTGAGGTGTGGATTTAACAAATCCGTAAGAATTTTACAGATACAAATTATTTCAAATCATTTTTTACAACTTATGCTGTTACTTGTTTGTTTTAAAATGCACTGTTGTTTTTCTGATTTTTGCTTTCGTATTACGTTATAGTGGCTACAATTTTAGACGAATAATTATTTACGTATTGTTATTTTAAGTACGTTGTTTTTATTAACATTCAATTTGACTAGAAGTATTAACAATAGAAAAAGATAGCGAGTGCATATAAACATGCAGTTTGGAATACAGGAAGTGAATGAAAGTTGTACATGTATTGTCCAGTCATGTCTAAATTAGGATTTTATTGGAATTTCTGATAGTATACATCTTTGATGTACTATCGATATATATAGATATTACTTGTGTATTACGTACAAATTGAATTTGGTTCATCTAAAATTATAGTCTAAAAATGCTTACAATGCTGTAGTTTTTACTCACAAGTGTGTATTTACAGTTCCCCCATTAATGTTAATTATATGCAGACTGCAAAACAATGAACAACTTGAGTTCATGCAGAACTTGTTTATATATTTTTTTCAGCATGAATAAGATTTAATATTTCAATAATGATAATATTAAGTAATACACCATCAAAGCTTTAAAATATTAAGAAACAATATGGAGCACTGTATTTTTAGCCTGTTTTAAAAGAGTTTGTATAAAGATTGTTTATAGTTCAAAAGGTATGAAGAATTCATCAAACAAAGATAGTTTTGTTATATACTACTATCTTTTTAAAATTACATTTTAATGGAAGGGTGTATGATTAATTTTAATTCAAAGAGTCAGATCAATTGTCTCGTTTGATCTGATGATCCGAACGTGCATGGCAACATGATGTGATCCAACTCTTTGGATCAAGTTACTGTTTACTAATAATATATTTATAATTTATCAAATCATTTTGCAACTTACATTAGTCTGGTAAAAAAAAATTGATTTATTGCTAGAAATAAAGGATGAAGTTGAATATCTAAAAAATGATATTTACATTAATGCACTGTCTTTAGATTTAATTACTACTCTTGCACAAAATATGATTTATTTAGTTTGTGAGGTCATCATGATTTTATATAACATCATAACATTTTATATAAATAGCCAATAATAGAGCTGTAACATATGATAGTTGATGTGCTTTAGATCGATGTTCAAATTTATGTTGAAATGTAGCATTTCTATTTTCTAAGTTAATTGTTCTCATACATTTAAATCAAATTGCATAAAAGTTATTATTGTAGAATGTACATGTATATAAACAATCTTACAGGTAGCTATGCTATTAGTAAAATTATTTTAAATTTTTTTAGTCTTTTAATAAGTTTAATATATTACAATAGAAAATTAAAACTAGAAGAGTACTAATAAAGACTCTTTTGAGGTTTAATGAATTCATATTAAAAAAAAAAATTGCTGTTTATGCATTTATGTGTGTACTAATTAACCAAACAGTCACTTTCTCACTATATGTTTCGTGTTATGTGTAAACATGTAGATAAAATTAATTTAAAAATAACTGTTCATCAAAAAATAAATCAACCCAGTTTGATTTTTTTTCAATCCCATGAAGCAAAATCATGTCCTTTTCTTTTGCATCATTTTTAATTAGTGTTGATATATTTGGTTTCATTTGCAGATCTTCAGAATGACGTAGACACAATGACCTTTGTGACATCATGAGGTTAACCTTTGCATTGACCTGTCTTTTGTTGCTATGGCAACCAGAATTCTCATTACAGCAAAGGACCAGAAATTGTAAGTAAATCCCACTCTGTGCATAAATCCCGCTTTATAATTAAAGCACAAAAGTTAATCTTAATTAGATTCCTCAGGCCACAAAAAATTAAAGAAAATGTAATGCGACTGCCAGGATATTTTTCTTACTATGAGAGCATGAAAGGGAATTATCCTTTTTTAAAGTCTTTCTGACAAGTTACACTGAATAAAATTAGGCATATTAGAATTTTTTTAAGGGGGAATGTTATTTTGTATGTATAAATTTCTCACATTACTGAGATTTCTGTCTCTTTGAGTTACAAATTTCCAGTATATACCAATGTCATTGAATAGTTTTTACAAAAACTATTCAATGACATTGGTATATACATGTACTGTATACAGGGTTATTTTAGCCCTTCTTAACTTGCAAACAGTTTTGCTCCGTCTTGAATTGGCCCAGACATAGGTTTGTTTAAAGAGAGATAATTTAAGACATTGGAATTCGCCCAGTCTTACATTGGCCCGCTGACAACGAGGGCAAAAGGGGCCAAAATAAAACCGGGGTAAATATTTCCCTGTATACAGTATTTGTTTCCCTTCATCTCAGACTGTCTTCCATTGCTGTTATTTCTGTCACAGATCAGCTGGAAGATTATTGCTTTCTTCCTCCCGAGTCGATCAGCCTGGATGAGACGGTTATCATCAAGGCAGGGGGGACAGTCAGTCCTAAGCCAATCGGTAACCAGTGTAAGATCACCGTTCTGACCGAGAACAAGTACGACCTTCAGGTCAGCGTCCGCTTCATCAACTTCAGATCCTGTGCCGTCACACTCACTCTGTATGCCACTACAAACGTAAGTTCCCAACATCTCCATCTATGAGTCATATGCCAGTTTATATAAGTACTGAAAAACACAGTCAACACAATGACTTAAACACAAGAACTAAAATACTCGGTAACCTAGACAAAATTAATATAAGTACCAAATACCATAAGTAACAAAATGCTTTGTCACCACAATGACATTAACTTAAGTACAAAAATATTTGGTGACCTAGACAACATTATCATAAGTACCAGCCAAAATATTCAGTCACCACATCGACGTTAATAACATAAGTACCAAAATTCTGAATCACAACAAGTACCAAAATAATCACCACAACAACATTAATAACATAAGTACCAGTACCAAAATACTAAACAAGTCTGACACTGCAATGACATTACTAAAGCGGTTAGAAATGTCAATCTCCACAACACACTGCAAATCTAGAAGACAAACATGGAGGTTAAATAAGAAAGACAGTCAACATCGGATTGCTTACATATTAAAAGCCAGTTAACAAAACATTGATAATATAAGTAAGATACCGCAAGTATGACAAATTGAATACTAAATACCTCTCAAACTACTCTTAACTTTCCCTGTCATCGTATTTGATTTCAATCGTTGGTTTTTTTCTTCAGTATATATATACTTGTGACAATTACCCACAATCCTCTGCCACAATGAAGATCAGCGGGACACAGGTGATAGTGGATCTCAAGAAGACGGACCCCACGACCATGCAGTATTCATTTGAGATATCCATCACTCCTATCAAAAGTAAGTACATGTCCCAACATTATCATCTCATGTGGTTCAACATTATCATAACGTTGTCATTCTATGTGGTTCAACATTATCATAATGTTGTCATACATGTCTCATGTGGTTCAATGTTATCATAACGTTGTCATTCTATGTGGTTCAATGTTATCATACATGTAATGTTGTCATCTCATGTGGTTCAACATTATCATAACGTTGTCATTCTATGTGGTTCAACGTTATCATAACGTTGTCATCCGTTGTGGTTCAACATTATCATCATGTGGTTTATACCTTACCATATAAATAGGGGGAAGTATTGTATTTCTAAAAGCATCAATCAGCAAAAATCTGCCTGAAGCAATTAAGATATCTACTTGTATGTTCACAGAAAAAAGTTCAAATATAGGTTTGGCTTCAGCAAGATTGAACCAATAACAGCACTCTCAGAAAACATGGGATGGAATTGAAATGTTTCATGTTGTGAAATAAAGAATCATAGTTAATATCTGAGAGTAGCAATTCTAGGTTGTAATGCCATTGTTAAGAACAAAAATAAATAAACCACTAAAATCATCTTATTTTACAAAATTTGTTTATAATTTATATTTAAACCTAAATAAGAGCAATGATATTGGGTTATATTATGAATGCAACTGGTGGTTGTACATGTAGGTTATATAGATAAATGGTGCTATAGGTATGTAAATGAATGTTTTTAACAATAAATCATTTTGTCCATTTTCACAGAGCCTTTCTCGCCGGATACAACAGAAACACAACCTGTGGCGGCTGGACTTATCATAGGAGTCGTTTGTGGAATATTCTTCTTTATCGTGGTTGGGGCAATTTTCATTGCCTGTTGCTACAGAAGAGCCCAGAGAATGAAGCGGCTTGCTATGTACAACAGCTCAAACTCCAAAGTGCCACTGGAACAACTGGAGGGACAAACAGCTGCCTCCAATAACTACGAGTCCTCGCCCCGAGCCAAGACGAAACTTCTCCCCGAGCGTCAGGTTTCAGTCGATGAGAGCGTGGAGGGTGGGGGAGGGAGGAGACCTCAGACTCTCGATCTAAAGGCACGGAGTCAGACCTCGAGGAGTGATGTCACGGATTCCAGTGCATCAAGTCGGCCGAATAACAATGTGGCGTATGAACATGAGGACGAGGATCCATACGATGTGATGGATGGGGACCCCAAACCACCAAAGTCTCCGTTTCTCAGTGCGTTACAGAACAATGTCAAGTTCCAAAAATCCAGGCAAGACAATGAGAGAGACGCAGAGGACAGGCGGAATCGATTGTCTGGGTCATCCTTTGGGAACAGGACACCTGGGGAATCCAACTCCTCCATAGACAGTCGCGACAGAGTGCCTGTCAGAGAGAAGCATGAAAAACCTTTGCCAACCGTACCAGACAACAGACAGCTGACTCTGGCAGAGAAGCGAAAAAAGATGGAGAGCTTTCGTAGGGCAACACGACCAGAATCGTTTACATCAGACGAGCTAGATGGAAGTGGAGAAGACAATTTAAACAAAAGTCAGGGGACTAGCGGTAGCGATAGTCGGTCCTCGAAAGAGGCAGCCCCGGCGCCAGGGAAAGCAAACACTCAGCACACACTGCGGCCAAACAGAGGGCAAGAGAAAGCTAAAACCACCTCCAAAGATAAAAAGGTCAAAGGTCAGAGAGATAATGAAGTGGAGAGGGCACCTGATAGTCCTAGATCAACACGCGACACGAGTCAGTTTCAAAAGTTAGAGGATGGGCTGAGAGGTAGTAAACGCTCCAATAAATCCCCTAAAATGGCAGCTAAAGGCTTCGGACATCGGAGGAACCGCAGCACCGACTCGAGACCTAACACACCCGTCAGCATGATGCGCGATGACGATGAGGAATCGGTCAGACGTAAGTTTGATTTTGATTTATTTTGTCTAAAACTTTTCTTACCTTTTTTAGGTCTTTATAGAAGATGGAATAAAATAATAAGACTATATAAGAAATTTTGTTTGATTTAAGATTTCAAAATATGGGGGCTCTAAGGGCAATGAGGCGGGGGTGGGGGGGTAATTTTGTATAAGTATGACCAAATTAATTGTTAATTGTGTCATGAATATAAAGATGTTGCATGCATGTATTTTACAAGTCAATTAGTATCAAATGCTTGAAGAAGAGGTTGACTTATTTCTTTCAGCTTTACAAAGGACAACATCAAGACAGTCCTTGTACGCCTCACGATCTTCTCTCTACAGCCGCAGACGGCGAAAAGGATCCTTCACAGAGTCCGTTGTCTCTGGGTCCACCTTTGCCCATGACGACATTGATTACTACCGAAGGTCAAGAGGTCATGCGGACTACGATGATGATGGATATGTTGAACCTATTTCTCGACACGAGAATGACAGGATGTTTAAGTCTTTGGGAGACCTCAGTGGGAGAAGGGCGGATAAAGCAACAAGGGCGACTCAGACACTGAGAGAAACAGCAACACAGACGGGGCAGGACGAATCAGTGGTGGTGCACTCCAAGAGAGTGGTGCAAAGGAAGCGGCGCTCCAAAAGTCTGTCCGCCACTGGGACCCAAACAACCAACAAAAAACACCGGAGCCGAAGTAAATCCCGCACTATAGGCGATGATTCTGACACAGGCGATGAACTGAAAAATGACAAGCGTGAAAAGTCCAAGAGCCGGGAGTCAGTCAAAGATATGTCAGAAAAACCAAAGCCCAAGCCGAAACCAAAGCCAAGGAAATCTCAGTCAGCGGTGCAATCTGAAAGTGAGGCACCAGTCAAATCGCAGAGAAAAAAGTCAAAATCGCATGATAAGTCAGAGAAACAAAAAGCTTCAGAGGCCGATGGAGCCACAGAGATGCCGCAGGATGTGCTGGCCCAACCGCCGCCTGGTACAATGATGTATGCAATGGGACCAGATGGTCAACCTTACTTAGTACCTTATGGTCTCCCACCATCGTATTCAACACTACCTCACCAGCAGCCACCGGTAGGGGTGGTGTCTACCCAGGCTCCCTACCTGGTCAATGGACATGGTCAGTTTACTGTGGCACCCCCTCAGCAGGCGGTGACTATGGCGGGACAGATCCCTGTCCAAGGAATTGCCCAGGCTCCACCTGTTCCCTCGAAACCTCGCAAGTCGAACTGGGAAATGCTTTGTGAGCTGACAGAGAAGCATAAGGATGGAGAGACGGCTATAGAAACAGGGTCTGTAGCTAGCTCCGTGTTTACAAACAATATCCCCACACACCAGGTGGTGTATCCTGGGGGTGGGGTTTATCCCCAAAATGGGCAGCAGCAGGCACCTGCCTTAGTCATGATTCCACCCAATCAGAGTCACCCTGCACATCCATTTGTGACCCCCTCGGGTGCCCTTTACCCTTCAGGGATACCCCTCTCAGTTAATCTCCCCTCCATGGGCCCCGCACCAGCAGCCCATCCTAGTCCATCTGTCGGCAGTGACCTATCCCACAATTCATCATGGGACGTGTTGACAAGACTGACTGAACAGCAGAATCGTCTTCAACAAATACAAAATGGTGGAGCAGAAAACGAGAGTGTCGTATAATGGCAGTCGTAAGAATTATAAATCTTCATATTCCATTTATATCCATCTTCACACAGCAAAATTACATGGACTCTTGATTTATTAAGCTGGTTGGATGATTTTTTCAAACGTGAGAGAATCCTTGTGTTTGTGTTTTTGTCTTATTTTGTTGTACGGCATTTTTATATATAAGTTGTATATAGTAGATAATCTTGTAAATACTCTTCAATCATTCACAGTTCTGTACATTGATTTGGTTGTTTATCTGTTTGACTTTACTGAGGCCCATTAAGATGGCATATTTTACACATTCCTGGCATTTCTAGTGCAAACATATTTTACTTTTAAAATTACAGGGTTGTTTCAGTCCATCATTATAGTTTTATCACATGGAATCTTCAAGTAGTAATGTACCTTAAAATTAATGTACAAGGTACTGTAGATAAAACTGCTGATTCATGGAGCTGTTACTATCTTTATGTACATATTCCAAATTACTAGTACAATATAGTTCAAAGTTCTATTGAACAATAATGCTACAGTTATCTAACTAAACAATAATGCTACAGTTATCTAACTAAACAATAATGCTACAGTTATCTAACTAAACAATAATGCTACAGTTATCTAACTTGCTTTATGATTTTTGCCAAGCTCATTTTGATTTTGTCAAATATGATAGATATCATATTTGTGTCATTTAAATATGCAATGTTTGCATAGCATCAGATCAGCGTGTACAAAATGTACATTGGTTTTAATATTTTCATTTTTTTTTTTAAATAATGCCAAATGAATGTTTTACAGCTAGTAGTTTCAGTATAAGGTTTCTGTAATAAGTTTTAATAACCAATTATTCTTTTTCTGTACATGTATATAATTTGACATTTGAAATTTAATGAATTATTTTATGTAGGGGAGGGTGGGGTCATAAATTTTAGATGCAAGTTTTCTCATTAAGGATTAGTCAGCAAGTATAAATATTTGGGTTTTTTATCTTCAGTTATTTAATATACTTGTATGTGGGGAGGGATTCATAGATTTTAGATGCAATTTTTTCTGTATAGGGAAATGTCACCAAGTATGAATATTTTGCTTTTTATCTCCAATTATTGATACTTTTATTTGACGTGTGCTTGTTTACATTTATTACAAAGTTTTCAGCTATACTATGTTTACTGTAAGTGCTATCACGTGACAATGCCATACACATGTGAAACCTATATGTGTACATGTGACCTTGGAGTGTGTTTGAATCATTTTCTTTCATGGATAAATTGAAGAGTGTTTGAAAGGTTTTCTTTAACTTCAAATATTAGACACAAATTTCTGCATGGAATTTTGTAGTAAGGCTTTATATTAAGTTTTAGTTTGGAGTAATTCCGTGTACTTTTAGAGGGCTGCATGGGATGCATGGGTTTAGAAGGTGTACTTATGATGTAATGGGGAAATGGAGATTATGATATTTTTTTTTAGTACATGTAGTTTCAACTGTTCTTATACGCCAATAACTCTTTAGCCATTACAACATTAGAAAAATGCACTATATATCATTTCTTTACTTCTTATACATTTTGGCAACATTTGGATGGAATTTGAATTGTTTAATGTACATCAATTCATAAATTTTTATCAGATGAAAAAAAAGATCCCTGCATTAAGCACATATATACATGACATTAGATATCCAATGCAGTCGTATGTATTGTTTTCATCTATCTAGGGTCTAAAGGTCTTTAATCTGTGGATACGTTCCGGTTTGTTCATATATTTATTGTTTCCTTCTATATATGATCATGACATATATTTTATTGGTATGCGTTTGCAAGATGCAGGGCCATCCCGTGAGCAAGTACATTGTGTATGAATGTAAATACGCTTTCATTGATTTTTTTTAATAGATTTTTTTTTTATAAATACATGTAAGGTGTGTAGTATACACAAATGTACACATAGTCATAATTAAACTTAAAAACATTCGTGGTGATTCCAACTACACTAATTCTTATTTACCAAGTATTTTTTATCATTCCATATCATACATGTTTATTTATCAATTTGTTTTAGATTTGTATTAGCAATTTAAATACATGTACCAAATGTTTGCTTATTAATGCCACATACATAAAAATCAGATAATGTACGAGTTACATAATTTTTTTTTTTTTAAATAACTTCCTAATTGTTGAAAACTATTGTGACTGTGCCATACCTGTAGAAAAATATGTGGCTTTAAGCTGTTTAACTTAAAAATAGAAAAAAATATTTAAAGTCAAACTTAAATAATGTTTGTTTCGAGAATATTTAAAGTGCATCCTGGTTTAAATTCAACATTTTGGCATTGTTTTAAAGATATGCTAAAATGGGTCTCAATTGATTTATTTATAGATAAGCTGCCAAATTCTTTTTTAAAAGTACTATTAGAACTGTATTTTATTAGTACATGTATGTACATTAAAAATGATAGCTTTGAGTGCTTCCTGTTTATCTTAATATAATTTAAATTAATTAAATTTCAAATGATTGCAACTGAATGTATTACATGTAAGGAAATAAACCCAGCTTGATTTGTACATGATGTACATAGTACATGTATTGTTATGATTCGCCTCTGTATGCTAGCTGGTCTTCAACCATCAATCAATTCCTGCATCATTACACTGCATGTACAAGAAATAATTAGTGTCCCTTAATTAAGGTCTCCTCGTGTAAACATAAATAATTTCATTTCAAACTTTTCCTTTCACTTGCTTTGATCAAATATGCTGAATAGATGTTTATAAATGTATCTGTGAAATGTAAATGTTGACTTTTTTTTATTATTTTATTTTATTGGTTTAATTTGACTTTTTTTTTAAAAAATGTGCAATGGTTAGTGATGCATTCCATGATTTCTTTTGATCATTTTAAATTTGATACATGATTATTATTCTATAAATTCACATATCAGATTTCAACAAAATATTTGTATTGTAATTTGTATCAAGTTTTCACAATGCTGAATGTCTATTGTAATAGTTTTATGTTTATGAACAATAAAATTATAAAATACAGCAGATTTATTTGAGTTGGTTTGTTTTTGAAAATGAAATTGACAAAGTACTGTACCCCCCTCCCCCATACATGTAATCAGTATTGTTTTCTTTCAGTGTCATTTGAAGCAACCACAAATGAAATTTCGAACATCAAATTAATTTTTTTTATTTTTACAAGGGCTTGGCCATTTTTGGACTCAAGATCTCCTTAATATGAAAAAATCTGTATAAAGATATATAATAGGAGATATATAAGACGTATATGAAATTTTAAAGCTAAAATATTTCTTTTGAATTACTTAGTACATGCATTTAATATTTAGTATATGGCCAAAAATATCATATTTAAGTTTGCAGTTGATGTAGATCTGATGGGTAATTTGTTGTCCATCCAGCCTCCGTATGGCTCCAATCCCCTACACCAATCCCCTACACTAATCCCCTATACTAAGGAATTTCAAAGTGTTGTTAACTATAGGCTTATATGTCACCGGGTCAACGGTGTCTTCCCACTTAGCCAAAATTCTGAAATTTACACAGGTGACTGGTTTTGGCTAGGTGGGAATAGTGTACAGGTAAGGGGAGGGAGAGAACAAAAGAAATTAATCACAGGTTATCTATAGTCTGTTTTAGAATGACGTACCACAAGTGCTTTAATAACAGTATGATTCCCCAATAAGGGATTTATTTAATCATATACATTATTATTTATTTATTCAGAACATTTTTTAAATTAATTGATTTAATAAAAAATATAATTTGTTGAATTTTTTAGCCATGTGAGCTGAAGCTCACTGTAGTAAAACAAACGTGCAAAGATATAAATATTTTGGCATTTTTAATAAATTTATAAGATGTTTTAACTGTTCAAATTAAATAAAAGTTTGGTTAGATAGAAATTTCTAGAAGACTCGGTCTACCTTAAATGACAATTTTTCAATATAGTATTGGAAACATACATGTATTAGTTCCTTTCTTTAAATATAATAACAATAAAGCATAATGGTAAAAAAATTGTATTCAAAATAATAACCTTATTATACACTATAGCTATTTAAACCTACATGTACAAGAACCATGCCATACCCCGAAAATAATAGGTGTTTAAGTACATCTTTGATATCGAAATCAAATCTCAGCAGACTTTCAAATTTTTTTAATTTTAGCATATACATGTACATAGACTTTGCAGAAGAAATTAAAGTCATCATCTTGTTTACCATTATCAACATTATTGTTTTTGTATAAACCAAAATTGAGTAGTAATTAACTTGATATGAATAAAACATGTACGGCGTTTACAAATTAAAAAGTAGAACTTTGCATTAATTTTGTTTCAAGCATTTGCATAATATTTATAGGTCTACGATAGATTAGACTGTAGTATATGACTTAAATATATTTCTAACCTAGTAACTGGAATCAATAATTTATCTCTAATACCGGTATTATATTTTCTGAAGAACTATATTGTATATAACTATTCTGGCACAACCCTAAATAATAAATTGACTACTGAATTATTGGAAGACCCTTTACTATCCTAGCCGCGGTTAATTCAAATTCGAATTTTAATATGTCAAATATTGAGGAGCCGTCCAGCGTTTTTTAGTGTGGGCCACAGAAATGTTTTGTAAATAGATAAAGGGTTTGTCCTTTTTACAAAATCATTTTGTAATTCTTTATTTTTTCTCAAAGATTTAAGAAAAATCTAAAAAAAAAAAAAATAAAAAAAATAAATGCTTTAATGTCAGCTCTACTTAAACATAAAAGTCGGACATAGGGGAAAATTAATGCAAATTATGTCTTTTACATACATATTCATTTCATTTATATAGTGTGTAATAGAGGTAATACCATGTAAATCTAAAACAGACTATACACAGGTGACCACTCAGGTGTGAAAATCACAATTTTGGCTAGGTGGGAATAAGAATTTCAGAATTTTGGCTAAGTGGGAATAAACTGGGTCAACAGGTGTGTGGATGTCAGTCAATATATCAGGTATCATTAGCTTAGTTGTTGGAACACAGGCACGGTATGACAGAGGCTCTGGGTTCGAGTCCCATTTGATACTTGACCTTTTATCACCTGATATAGAAGTCTGTTCTTTGCATTTTAAATAAAAACGAAATCAAATTATAAAGAAAGTTCAATATGTAATCCTGACAAAATTGCAAAGTTATATCTTGTTAATGTCCCTGCAGCTGAATCATGATGGAAAATATAATAGAGTCTAAGAGATATGTGTAATAATGTTAACTAATGCCTGCAAGTTTAACTGTCATTGTTGAAAATATAAACCCCCATACCTCAGACAATATGGTTTTTTTTCTAGTCTACCAAAGGACTATTGTCATTGATTTTCTTAGTGTAATAAACACAGTGTTTAAATATGATTATTCTTTCATAAAATAGGTCTGAATTAATCTCTATATAGACATGATAATAAAGTAGTTCACCTATTCATAAGAGTAATTGATGATTGTGGAAGACGGATCGAGGGCGTTGTTCATTACTTCAGACAGTATGTTTTTCTATTCGACCAAAGGACTATTGTCATTGTTTCCCTTAGTGATAAAAATAAAAACAATGTACCGAGTACACATAAACTTATCTAGGCAGTACATAGAAAATCTTTTATAAAATGAGGAATCATCTCTTTATATATAATAATAAAATAGTTCACCTATTCATAAGAGTGAATTATGATTGTGGAAGACGGATTGAGGGCATTGTTCATTATTCCTAGAGGAATAAAAAAAAATTCATTTCCGAGAGGAATAAAAAAAATTCATGTGCATATAAAGATATAACAGTTATTGTACAAGGTGAACACATACACTGGTACAGTACTGGTGTGCACACTTATTGAAGATTTAGACAAGATATATTGTTCAAAATTTCAAAAAATAGACTTAAGTGCACAAATTTTTCCCTTATTTATTGCATATATTGATCACATACTAGTTTGCACTGTATTCATAAAAAAAATATATATATAATATTAATGGTCACACAAACAATAAATTAAGAAAGCACTGCAAACAAGATAACACTATATATATAAGTTTCTAATGTGTTTTTATCTAAAAGCAAAAATATAGAAGCCTGGTTCATCTATGTATGAACTAGCTAGCTGGTTCATCTTTTAGATGTATGAACTAGCTAGCTGGTTCATCTACTAGACGTATGAACTACCGGTAGCTAGCTGGTTCATCTATTAGATGTATTAACTAGCTAGCTGGTTCATCTATGTATAAACTAGCTAGCTGGTTCATCTATTAGATGTATGAACTAGCTAGCCTCCATAGATATCAGCTAGCTGTAACAGATTCAGTAACTACTATAGTCACCAAGCCTCCATAGATATCAGCTAGTCTAAGAAAGGAAGACACATAGTAACAAACTTTCATGTCATTCAAAGAAAGAATGAAACAAAAAAATATGATTCTTCCATTATCAACTCTGCATCTTCTCTCTTGCACAGATTATTTTTTCCCATGATCCAAACACATGATCGCTAACTGTAACAGGTTATGTGTCTTTACTGTGTGATGATGAATAGTAATCACACCAAGCCTCTATAGATATCAGCTAAAGAGGGAGACACATAGTAACAAACTTTCATGTCATTCAAAGAAAGAACATCCAAACACGATGGCATGATGAAGCATCTAGCAAGGAGGGTTCTGATTAGTTGATTTGTCTGACATTACTTTTGGTAAATGTTTATCAGCTAATTAAAAGGAGCACTTGGCAGCTTAAGTTGCTATATTTAGATTATATTGATTTACTTGAGAAGAACTATGTACATATAAAGATAAGAAATGTTCAAAGCTAAAATGTATGGAATAAACTCCAATTGTTTTCATTGATATATCAATGAACAATAACTTTCATTGATATCAACAAGATATCTGTGAGCCAATGCTCACTAGTGATACCCCTGCTCTGATGTGAATATGCAAAATAAGCATAGCCAACATTAAACAGGAAGTTGACGTCCGATTGGTACAAAAATATAACCTACGATATGGCATGCCTAAACAAAGAGTGTGTTGAAATTTCAAGCATCTGCGATAAATAGTTCCTGATAAATCTTTGACGACAATTTGTTTGAAAATTTTGGCTAAAAATAATCAAAGTCATCATTTAACAGGAAGTTGACGTCTGATTGGTACAAAAATATATCCGACGACATGGCATGCCTAAACAAATAGTGTGTTTTAAAATTTCAAACATCTGCAATATTTATAAATAGTTGCTGAGAAATCTTTGACGACAATTTTTTTGAAAATTTAAGCTTAAAATAAACAAAGTCGTCATTTAACAGGAAGTTGACATCCGATTGGTACAAAAATACATATCAAGCATCTGCGATAAATAGTTGCTGAGAAAAATGCGACAAATTTTTGTTACGGACAGACAGACAGACGGACAGACAGACCGACACACAAGGGTAAAACAGTATACCCCCTTCTCCTTCGGAGCGGGGGTATAATGAAAAGTTGTTTTTATAAAGATTACTTCTGAAAGCTGTTCTTAAAAAAAAAAAAACATACATTTTTCTTTTTAACTTACTCTAGCATAGTACAGAAATAAAGACAGCCTCATTAATCATGTTAATAATGCCATAATCTGCCTCCTACTGTACATTGCAGGTGTACTTGCAGGTAAACAGTACAATACCGCAAATTCTGTGGTTGACATTAAAGTGACAGAAAAATATCACAGATAAATCAAATAAATAAATGAAAAGGTACAACATGTAGTTCGATCGATCTACACAAAAAAAACCCCACAGTTCCATGTATATTACATGAACAGAAATGTAAATGTATATAATAGTACATTGTAACAGAAAAATCCATTAATTGACAAATCAAAATTAAGACAATAAATTTCAATTATGGTAGCTTTTACTGGGAAACCTCAGCCTGTTACAGTATTTGCACAGACATATCAATAAACAAGCCATTTTCCTAGTCAACATCTTGTTTGTATATTAAGCTTAATTGACTTGATAATTAATTGACTTGATAATTAATGGTCAGCTTCTTAGTAAATATTAGATGACAGAAAAGTATCATTAAAATGCAGTTTTCCAAAACAATACACGTACCGGTATGTTATGCCAGTAATTTATATATAAGTATCAATTTCCTCAAATATTACATGTAATTCGGATTTAACTTACTTAATACTAGTATATGGGTTTTAATTTATCTACTGAGTATGAAAAATCAAAAGTATATTGTAGTATCATTCTTATTCTATAATACTTTCACAAGAATTTCATTTTTAAAAACCACCATTTTATAGCATTTCTTTATTAGAATCAGCAAATATGATTGTTCTTGTATCAGTGTTGTGTTTGTCTTATTGGAACCAGAAACTATAGACAGACAAAGTGCTTTATTCAGCATATAGCTCACTTATTCTCTAATTCTTTCATGGAAACAACTGTTACACTTTTAATTTTCTCATTGACACATCACTTAAATTCTCTCTCCTGGATAATGGCAAATGAAAAATGACAATTTATCTAGTACATTTAAATTGACCAAAATTTGAACATCTCTACAATACCCTTATGGAGCCCAATAATGCTGTTAAGCCTTTGTGACTCAACATATAGTCCAATGGTAAAAATAATAAACAGCAGCAGAACCAGAGAGCTTAATTATTCCTGGATTTGAGATCTCCTACGCCACTTCCTCCATTTCGAGGGGTATTTTCCCATGTCGACTGTTATAGATGGACAAAGCTCGAAGGACGGCCAGAGCTCCGACCCCCGACAAACCGATCATCAGGTAAAACATTCCGGACCAGCCATAGTGGGCGGAAATCAGACCAATGATTGGTCCCTCCAGGAACGTCCCCACACTGCCAAATCCTAGAAAAAATGGAGAGTTAACATCAATGAACACACGAATGAATCAAGGACGGATGGATGGGTAGGTCATCAGTTTAACGCTTTAGCATGATTAAATATCTGGAGATATCCTTAATGGATAAATAGGGAAAAGTTTTGAGCTGAAATTTTTCAAAATTTTATTTTCCATTTTCATGTTTTTAATGCTTCACTAAGGTTTATGCAATGGGTTGCCAAAATTGTCAGTTTTGAAGTTAAAAGCAACCAATGAGCAATGAGAGTATTAATAAAGAACCAACTGACCATTGACCAGTCCAACAGCAGCCGCAGCGGCATTCCTCCCATCCATCTCTCCCAACTCGTTAGGAATGGAGCCACCTACAAAAAACATACACTCAGAAAAATCAACTACCTTACTACATAGAAAGAATGCATTAAAAGAGGCTAGCCTGTAAACTAAAACAAACAGCATCCACGAATTCAAATAATAAGATAATGGTTTTATTTTATTATTTATTATAAATAATTTAAGCATACTTATGTAACTTTACACTTAATATATACAGATGTACATATATTTATACAGTCATGTATTAGATTAGATTTTACAAGTATACTTTAAAATAGAAAATTTACTAGTGCTTCAATTTTACCTAATATACTGTCTGGCCCACAGTTAAAAACCCCAGCCAGAAACATGAACACAGTGTTGAAGACTATCCCCCAGGAACTAGTGAGGTAAAATGCGAGGAGGGAGACAGCAGAGAGGGTGATGGAATAACCAGTGCCAGCCAGCGACTGGCCCTTGAAATATCTACAACAAAAACCAACTTAATGAAATTTTAAAAACATTTTGGGACCCGTCCTTGAAATTTCTGCAACAGAAACCAACTTTATTTATTCAATTTCTGTCAATTCCTATGAATTATTACCTATCTATAATAATTCGGATTAATTCCTATGAATTATTACCTGTCTATAACAATTCCTATGAATTATTACCTTTCTATAACGATTCCTATGAATTATTACCTGTCTATAACGATTACTTTAAATGTTTACCTGTCTATAACAATTCCTATGACAGCACTTCCTAAGACTCCTCCAATTTCAAATGTTGTAGAAAACATTCCGGCCTGGGCCTTGGTGTACTTCAGCTGTGGGAACAAAATATCATACCAGTTACTACAGGCCTAGAGTGGCTACACTCGTGCTGCCTTGGTGATTACTAGATAAATAACAAAGAGGATATTGAAGAAGATAATTAATCTTATAAATCTGATCACTTTCTAAATAATAAAGTGTATACTAATCAAGTTAGAGTGGAAGTTTACATTATTAACAGTGTCACCTATTCTTTATTGCAACATTGAAATTAATTAAAATCAAAATTTTCAAGATATTACTTCCCTCTCTTTCTTTTGCAACATTTCTTTGTAACCATCCGACTGACCGATTAATATATATCTCTCTAATACATACTATTCTTTATTTACCTCTTAAAGTTGTTTTCACTGTTCTCCTGTTCTCTCTATGCTCTTCTGTATCTATTCATTTAGCTGTCTGTCTTCCTGTCTGACCACCCACCTCTCTCTCTCTCTCTCTCCTTTGTCTGCCTGTCTGATCACCCACCTCTCTCTCTCTCTCTCTCTCTCTCTCTCTCCTTTGTCTGCCTGTCTGACCAACCACCTCTCTCTCTCTCTCTCTCTCTCTCTCTCTCTCTTAGCATTCAGTAGATACATAGGTAGCTGCACTCTGTGTCTGTCTGTCTGTCTGTCTGTCTGTCTGTTTCTCTTCTCTCTCTCTCTCTCTCTCTGAGATACTTACAGCATTCAGTAGATACATAGGCAGCCACAATCTCTCTCTGTGTCTGTCTGTCTGTCTCTCTCAATCTCTCTCTCTCTCTTTCTGTCAGTGAGATACTTACAGCATTCAGTAGATACATAGGCAGCCACATGTACATGCAGTATCTAACCACTTTCAAACAGAACACCGCAACAGCCACTTCTGGCAACATCCTATTTATAGCACAAAAAAGAAAAGGATAAGAATGACTGATATTATGTTCAGGTTTCTACAAATCGCAAACAACAACATGATTGATAAACATTGTGTCCTCTTTGATAGCTACATCATATAGGATCTGTCTTGAACTTCATCATTCATAAGAACATTAGAAATTTTGTAATGATGAGCCCAGTCAGTTTTGGAGAGTTTAATTACAAGATGGAGGAATATTTAGTTTTTAATCTCCCTGCTGTGAATACTGTAGATTCCTAATTAACACCAGGAAATAATATCTGTGTAAAATTGTGAGAAGCACTTCTCACAAATTTTAAAATCTCACTTTTATTTTTTCTGACAGATGTAGACCAAATGAAACAATGATAAAAAATTGGTGTTCGCGGTTTTATAATCTCACGATCTGATGCAAAAGGGTTCAAACGCGGAATTAAGTACTCCCATGAAATAAGGAATTCACAGGTTTTCTTGCATCAGACCATTCCTTTAACATTTCTCATATTTGTTCAAGTTTATTTACATTCATGTAGGTTCTGTCACAAATATTTGTTGCCCTAAATCAGTTGACCATTTGTAAAAAGCAGATAAAAGTTGCAATGAATAATACAGAAGTTGGTTTAGAGTAAATTGTCAGTATTACAGAATTCATTGAGTATGATATACCAGTTGACAATATTTCTAGCTATACCATGTAGTTTTTTTTATAAGATAAAAAAAAATAAACTCACGGAATCTTCCACATCTGAAGCCATGATGTATTTCCTGAGGATTTCGAAGACGCGCTACTCTGCACTAAAAATGGAAAAATAAAGAAAATTCTTAAAATGGAAACATGAAACAAAATAATTATGGCATGTAAAATCCAAAATTTTTTGTTTTCAAGGTTGAACAAGTTAAAAAAAGAATTCAAAAGACTAATAGATTTGATCTAAAGTACATGTATCTATATAAAACTTTGCCTTTTTAAAATGAAGTAAACATGCTTTTTAATATAGGGTTTTACTGACCAAGTTTGCATGGTAATAATTTCTGTACCTTTAAATTGTTTATTCTTAATTCACTTGAATTAGAAATAAACAATTTAGAGGGTAATCCTCCATGTGTTAAAGGGTGTCAAATTTAAGCATCCCTCTCGGAATTATGATACCCTCTTTTATTTTTATGAAATTTTTTTGTTTGAGGTTTGAAATATTCAGTTCAAATATTTCATTGATTCTTAATTTGTAAATTATATTATATGTAAGAAAAAATGATACATGTATTAAAATGAAGATGTACTTACTTTTTCCAGGGATTTCTACATTTTGTTCTTCTGGCGTGGTGAAAAACATAAGGACAATTGCACCAAGTATTGCCTGTAACAATATGTTACAAATCTTTAATTAAATACTTACATCAACCATACACATGTACATGACTGCCTGAGCACATCATTATCCAAACTCACTTGACATGAGGGTCAACGCGAGGTCTACTTTGACTACTGTATACAGGGAAATATTCGCCCCCATTTTATTTTCACCTTTTACGCCCTCATTGTCAATGGGTGAATTCAAAAACTGGGCGAATTCCAATAGGTCAAATCATCTCTCTTTAAACACAACTTTGTCTGGGTGAATTTAATACAAGACGAAACTGTTGCAAGTGAAGAAGGGTGAAAATATCACGGGGCAAAAATAATCCTGTTTACAGTATTGCCTTCTAATTCAAAATTAAATATGAGGAATTTATATTTACGAAAAATCACGAGAAGTATCCCTCGTGAATTAAAAAAAATCTTGCTTCAATTTTCAGATAGATGTTTATTATATGAAATTATTACAAAAATTCAGAGCTATAGCAATATTTAATTTGTAAAGTATAACTGAAAAGGTAATATTGCTATATGATAGACAGAAGGGTAACTAATGATACACAGAAGAACGTACCACAATAATGGATGGAAGGAAAAAAGCACTCCTCCAGGAGTAGGAAGTTTGTAAGTAGACCTGAAATTATACCAGCCTTCTTCATCACCAATATCTAGATCTGATCTCTGTCATAATATCTGTTCCTTAGTCTTATGTAAATCATTACATATCATACATGAATTTAGTAATTAAGCAGACAATCTCTAAAAAGGAGGTATTTCTCTTGAAAAAAGTGGAGATTACATCAATTTAAACTTTGACTGGCATCAAAATGGAAGAAATGCATTTAACAAGTAAATACATTGTGAGTGTAAAATTAGGGAAATTGACATGAATTTTGATAACCCAGAACTGATCAGTGAAGTTTTAAAGTCTCTCTCTCTCTCTCTCTCTCTCTTACCTTACCCCCAAGAATCAAAATCAATAGTTATAATAAGGTCTTCTGTCGCAAATACTAGTATAGTAGATATTTTTTGCAAGAGAATAAATTTTATTCAGATACATCAGATTCATCATAAGTGTACTTACGGCCAGTGAGGTTCCCATGATGCCCCCAGCAAAGGCGCATGTCCCAAACATTCCAAACATGCTGTTCCTAACACTGTCTGGGTACCAGGATCCGAGGCATTTAATACAGTTAGGCCAACACTGTGCCTTAATAAAGAAAAACACAAGGCATTTAATCAACACTGCACCTTCATAAAGAAAGACACAAGACATTAAATAGAGAAAGGCCAAAACTGTGCCTTTATACAGAAGCCACAAGGCATTTAATACAGTTAGGCCTACACTGGGCCTTAACTAAGAAAGACACAATACATTTATTACAGTTAGGCCAATACTGTGCCTTAATAAAGAAAGACACAAGGCATTTCATAAAGCTTCGCCAACACTTTGCCTTTATAAAGACACACGCAGAATAATGCCAAAGTAATGTCTGTACAGGTACAAAAAGTAATGTCTGTACAGGTACAAAAAGTTATGTCTGTACAGGTACAAAAAGTAATGTCTGCACAGGTACAAAAAGTAATGTCTGTACAGGTACAAAAAGTAATGTCTGTACAGGTACAAAAAGTAATGTCTGTACAGGTACAAAAAGCACATGTTTAACAGATACTGCAAATATATCACATCTGGCTGTAATTTCTAGTACTGGGTAAGTTAGCATTTTTAGCAGAAAGCAGCTTCCACTAAATCAAGAACATCACTAAATGCCATGCGTATATGCATGTGAATACTGATAGATACATTAAGAACCATGCTTACTTGTTGAAAAATCAATTTACGCCAAATACCCTACGTGCTAAATATAAATACATGTTCACATCAAAAATTCCTGTCTGTTAGTGATATCAAAAATACACACCTGTGCTGATCCATTGATAAAGAGTAGGAAGAAAAACATCCAGAAGTTGCTCCAACTCCCAAAGGAGGCCTTCAATGTTAAACATAGAAAACTGTTTGTTAAAAGAAACTGTGACCAATTAGAAACACTACCCTCGGTAGTACATGTATGTATCATGGGTTATTTTGGCATTTGGAAATATCAGAGGGATTTAGTTTAATGTAAACGTATTACATTATAAATAATCTATGTATCTATACAACCATATTTCAAAATCTTTCTCACCATAGACAAGGCTGACAAAAGGAGACAAGTTCCAAAGGTCCTTCGTGGTCCAAATCTGTCTCCCAGGGGCCCTAGCAACATCTGTCACCGATGAAACATAACACACAAAGGTCAAGTTATACATATTTTAGAGTGGAAGGAATGCAAAAATAAACACATAAGCAGAATAACTGCACGCAAAGGTTTCGAGAAGGCAATATAACTCTTTCCAGTGTGATTCAGCAGGAATAACAATTATAAAATTATCTCATTTAATTGTGAAATACAATGTAACAAAAAAATTAAAATTAAAAAATGTTGATATAAGAAAATCATTGATACACTGTGTATCAACAGAACTGACCTGCATCACAGCATAAGGCAGCAGTAGGGCAGTGTCCAACCATCCCAGCTGTGTTTTTGGGATTGACAAGGACTCTTCCAAATCCGTCTTAACCTGTAACACACACAAACAAAGGTGGATCCAGTGATGGTTTGGCCAGAGTGTTAATTAAAGACTTCACAAATTATTCCCCCTCTAATGGTGGATCCAACTTATAATACATATGGCAATATCTAGTGTGTGGGGTTTTGTTGTACTCTTAAAGTTTGTTATTTTAATCTATTTTTTTTTTTTGGCTACAAATAAGGAAACCTAGGTTATTGATCTTCTTCAAAGATGAATGAATTTAAGATACAACCATTTTAGTGTATCTTTAGGTGCCTGGCCCCTGGGAAAAAAAAATTTGAGGAGCTTATCTTTGATAACAATCCCATTTTTTACACATGGTGGAAAGATGAGACTTAGGCTTAGATCAAAAGTGACTAGTCAGAAGTTTTATGGCACCAGTATAAAATTCAATCTAGTTTGTCATACTTTTACCATTACCTTTAACAGCAGTGAATATATAACAAAAACAATCGACCTTTTGATACATGTCAATATGTCTTTTCCGTCGTCCATCAAAAATATACCTGTGAGTAGCTGCTGAGCATTTTGAATCAATATGTCCCTCCTGCACCCAATCTTAATAATTGAAATGAATCTCAACATGCTTCAATTGAAATGATAAACTTACTACACCAAGAGGTTTTCTAAGCAAGTATGTAGAAGCGTATGCAAGCCACCCAAGAAGAAAAATAATGGTTTGGCTTCTCTGGAGTGGTGACGAAAACATTTTTTGTATTTCCCTGTTGATGGATTTGTGAGTTGTTTCTCAGGTATGTCCAGTGGAATAAAATCTTAGGACATTCAGTTCCGTTGGTGTTATACACCCTCAACTAAATCATAGCTCATCTACAAAAAAAAAAAAAAAATCTTGTTTGAGAAAATTCGAGATTTTAAGTCTCAAGATGGGAAAGAGAAAATGTACAGTCGTGTATCAAGACTAAAAAAGTGAATGTTTTAATCGACACACCGAAAATTGTTCGTCACCCGATGCTAATCTGTCATAGATTTTACTTAATGTTTGTGTCCGTGACTGTGGTGTCGTGTGTGGAACCAAAACAAACTGGAGTAATTTCCCTTTGAAGAGCTCTTGAATGAAAAAAAATTAAACAACTCGCTCTCTGTATGATTCGTATCTTATATACGTCCTCAAGCTTTAAGTGTTAAATGTTGGTCATATAACTCGTTTTCATCAACAGTCCCAAACTCAGATCCAGCGTCAGAGGTCCATTTGGCATTTGTAGATAAATGTTGTTTGTAATGTATTACTTGTACTTAAAATTATGGTCTATACTGCTCGATTTTTAATTAAACATCTAAAATGATTTTCTAATATAACAATTTCTTTTATTATTTTTTTTTACAATTATCAAGAATTATTTATTCTTAAAAAATCGAATTACTGATATCAAGAATTCTTTTTTATAATATCAGAAAATAACTTCAAAGTTAAAAAAAATTACACATCTTTAATATTGCATTGGGCCTAAATGGATGTACAAGTCATGTATTTTTGCGTGCTATTTCTCTCTGTTAGTTAAGAAGAGAATAAGATAGATTATTAAAAAGAATAAAAATAAGTACATCGTTGACCACGCAATAATGATATATCTTTACATTGCATAAGGCGCCTTGTGGATAGTCTTGCCATGCAGGTGAATGGACTTCACACAATTATGTATGAAGAGGTACATAATAAGCAAAAATGGAAATTTAAAACAGTACTATTTTATACATAATTGTATAATTGATTGCTGAAGTTCATCCACTAATACAATAAAAATTATAATTATCATTAAAGGTCAACGATGTACCTATTTTGCGTTTTTCTCTTTTATTAATTAGTGGATGTGACTTTTGACCACTAATGGTATAATTTTGAAATTGTATCATTGATGGGCTGCTAGGTAGTTCGTTAATGTTAAAATTATATAATAAATGTTCAGGATTCTTACCACTAATGCAACTTTATATCATATAAAATTGCTCTTGTACAACTACTGTTTAAAAAGGACAGGCCTTCTGTAGCGACAAACCACAGGTCTACCTGAGTGTATCACTTTTAAGCTGTATACAAATTACAGATATCAAGTGGGCATTTTGACTGGCCATTTAACTTTATACCAGTTACTAGAAACATATCACAGTGTTGTTAAAGATTGTATAGAGGAAGGGAAATTTTGATGTAAGGTTTTTTGTGATTTGTCAACAGCTTTTTACAGAGTGTGGCATATACTATCTACTTTTCACATTACAAACATATGGTTATGTGGCAATATATTTAATTGGTTTGAAAGCTCATTATATGTAATCGTAAACATTAAGTTATGTATAAGGACATGTACATGTACATTATTCTCCAGTAGAAGAGTTTATGCTGGTGTACCACAGGGCTCAGTTCTTGGCCCTCTTCTATTTTTGATTTATGTTAATGATGTGTCAGAAAATATGATTTCACTTTGAGACTGTTTGCTGATGACAATTCTTTACAATGTTCTACATACAGTGTTGCCGATATTGAATACTAGTATGTCCTGAATCATTTAAAAGTTCTTGAAGAAAACTGGTCCTCCAATTAGCTGTTAAAATTTAATCCATCCAAAATAAATTCATTATTTTTTTACGCTGAAATCAAATTTTTACTTCCCTAAACCCCAATTCCAAAATACTGTTTCGATTATATGTTTCATCACACAAACACCAGGGATTACTTTTTTGTCAGAACCTAGCTAGTCTGAGAATATCAATAACATTGTTAAGATTGTGCCTGTTGAAGAAGCTCTTTAGCATAGTTTATAGGTAGAAATAACTCTATCAAAAACACTGCTCTGTTGTCTGGAATGGTTGTTCGTTTCAAGATGTCGAAAAATTAGTAAAAAAACAATTTTATGCAGCAAGAATCATTACTTGCTTACCCAAAATAGAGAATCCCTTTATTTAGAAACAGGTTGGGTGCTTCACTCAGCCAGAGAGAGGCGAAAATTGAGTACAATATGTTTAAAATTCATAATAATTTGGTACTGGACTATTTAAAAATAAATTTTTTCCTCGACCAGGAGTTTAGAATTGAATTACAATACACGCAGTCGGGAAGACTATACTTTTTCTAAAACGTAGATTTGAAATATACAAAAAATTCGTTTGTTCCTGACACGACCAATGAATGGAATAGTTTAAGCCAAATCTAATTAAAATCAAACCTTTGATTCGCTCCAAATAGATCACTACATATCTTTTTGGAGCGGATCAAAGATCTAAGTTTAATTAGATTGAGTTTAAGCGTAATCGCCAGAAATAAGTTTCAGATGCAGGATTCAACTAAACCAAAGAAAACATCCGTAACATCCGTATTATGCGTACAAAACTTAGATATAGTTGTATTTTGAATTATACGGTCTCTTTAGAAGAAATATTATTGAAAGCCCTTATTGTCACTGAATGTAGGTTACCAGATTTTTTTTGGATGTAAGAAATGAACTGTTTACAAACCTTTTACATTCAACTCAAATTAAAATTATTGAGTGTTATTTATTTTGTGGGGAGATGAATCAATGGCTGTCAATTTAAACCATCTGTTCGACGATTTTTTTTTTTTTTAGAGATTGTGGTGGATTCTCTTAATTACAGTGTATTAATACTGCCTAGAACGAAATTCAAATAGAACTGTTTATAAATACATGTACGTTTGTTCAATAATTTAATCATTATAATAATATGAATTATTATAATAATATGCATTTCTATGTACTATCAATCCTTCATTAAAACAATACGCAAACAGTTGTAAAGTTCAGGTAGGAACCTAGTAAAATGTAACAACTTGTGTTTGAACCATTTGTATAATTATGTTTATACAATAAAATATGTTCATACTAAACCAGTTATTTGCCCTCTCCCATTTCACACCCCCCCCACCCCCCCCCCCCCCCAATATCCATAACATAAAATTGAACACCGCCTCCATTTTCGCAGTGTGACTTACAATATCCATTTTTCGTTGTTGTTCTAGTATGCTCTCATTTCGATTTGACTGCATGGTCAATTTGGATTGATTATTCTGCCTACAATCTGATCAATATTGCCGTGTTCTATTATCATATTATTAATTTGCTCATGCATCAACTTTTTTCGCAAAAGCCTAACAGGTATATGAAGCATTTTTGTATTGAAAGAATGGGCGGAAGATGCCGGAATCTGAATCAATTACTGGATCATGCGAGTGCTTGAATTGCCATTTTGAATTGTTCATTAATATTTGTTTAAGTATTTTATCATTTTTAAAAGTTAAGGGTTTGGGGAACACTTGTCGGGTCACAACAACCTTTATTGATAATAAATCTCAATGAAGAAAAGTTATCGGGAATCAGCAATGATGTCACCTAGGCCTGTCGTCAATTAATTAATTGATTTAAAAGGTCCTTAATTATTTTCACTAAAACATTCTTAAATCAACCCCAGTAAAGCTGTTCCATATTTAGAAATTATGCATGTGTTCCAATTTGGAAGGAAAAAACAAAACCATTAAAAACATAAATGCTGTTAATTACTGAAGAAGAAAAAAAAGTTTCAATCTTTAAATTAGGTGGAAATCACTACTGCATGCAACATGGAGGTCTAAATGGCTCACTAGTCGGATGAGCTTCAAATAGACACAACAAGCCAAGCACAGCCCTTGCTTGCGGTTAATAATTCAGCTTAAAACATTATCATGCACGTACAAATACATGTACACCGCCTTTTGATGCCATATAAAGTATGTAACAACTGCAAACATTGCTTCGGGATTGATTAATTAACAAATTTGGCATATCTGATGCATTTGCACAAATGTGGCAAACAATTAAAGAAAATCTTTACCTGAATAGAGAAAAAAATCCGATTGGATGGAGCTCTCAGAATGGTATGACAGTCCTCGATTCCTATTGGAGCAGGATTCCTTATTGTGATGTCATAGACTGAGAGCACTGTAGACTGAGAGCATTGTACATGTTGCCCAAAAATGAAGGGGGGGGGCAGTTTCTTAAAAAAAATATTTAATTCTTATACATGTATGTGAATTTAAGAAAAATGTATATTGCAAGAAAAAGTGCCCCCAATGCTACTTGCCTGAAATAAGCTGTATGTCGGCATTGGAACTTCCATAATCCATAATTTCCGTTATCTAACAACTTAATCCGATACATTTGCCACTTTGTGTATTAAAGTTTATTTAAAATCTCAATAATCTAACGTAGTACTTTTACATGTATGATATTATCCAAGCGTCAGCCAGGACCTCTCAAACCTGAAGGATATAAGTGTATGACAACAAATAAATCTTACTATCTTTCAATGACAACACACCACTTTGTTTTGTACGATATATTTGAGGTTGACCATATGCAATGGTATAAAGAATTAAAAAAAAAAATACGCAGTGTCAAAAATGTCCTTTCTAGGGTTGTCTGTCTCATAAGTCGATGCGATAATAAAACTGAAAATTGTGATATTTTAAACACTTGCTACAAGTTGTATGGGCATCGTTTTTGGAAATGTGGGGGTGGTTGTGTGAAAGCAAGACATAAAATATTTAGGACACAATATATAATTTATTCTTTATAATGTACAAAAGCAACGATTCTGGTGTAGCAACAATGGACTCACAGTGTGGCCATGGGTATCTGCAAAAGTTGGAAAAAGAAGAAATTAGTAAAATTAAACAGGACAACTAAAGAGACAAGGCTTAATTGGAAAAAGTCCCCCCCCCCCCAGGAAAACTTGATGTATTAAACATTAATCCTTGACTGTCTTTCTACATGTATAGATATTGTATATTATACAGTAGAGGATTTTCGTGGATAGCAATATTTATAAACACAGTATTCATTATGTATCGTTAAGATCGCATTTATTCCAACGTTTATTCAAATACAAGACTTCAATTCAAAAGTAGAAGCTTAATATAGAAGCTTTATTTAGACAAAAAGACGGACACACGGACAAAATAATGGACACAAATACTAGAGGAAAGCAAAAAACATTGCAGACGTTTTGATCTTCTGGGGGTGAGGGGTGTAAGCTTAAAATGAAATGGCAAAACCTAAGCGATTCGTCTTAAATGCGTGGTTTAAACTGTTCCGTGAGTTACTGTTGCTCTATATATAAAGGATACCAAACATTAAAATGCTACATGTAAAAGGTACACTGAAATATAAAAGGGGGGGGGGCTGAGAAAATGGGCATAATAATTCATTTTGAGATTGGAAATGCGGGTGTTAAATTTATTAAAGCTTCCTAGCCACGAATATGCTCAAACTGTGGTAAAAATATCAGTAAAATTTTAAAATAATTTTAATGACACATACAACATGTACATGTATATGCGTTAATTTTAGGCATATGGATAACTGATACTAAGATTAGAGAATGCTAGACAAGGCAGTAATTAAACCACTTCACTTTCGAAAGTTGTGAGGGAATGGATAGAAGGAATTTTACGCCCTAAACGTTAAGGCACCAATTTTATGCGTCTTTATAATAAATTAAGCGAGGAAAAAGGTGCAGATGTCACTACAAATTTTGCTATAAATTCAGCTAAAATTGGGCAACTTTAGAAACGTGTTATAAATTCAAAACGAACTTTTAGGACAATTACTTTCACCGTTTTCTTTTCTAAACATTTCATTTACAATTCTTAGAATAGCCAAAATAAAATACAGGTGCATCCTGCAAGTCATGATACTTTGTTTACGTCGAAGTTACACATGTGTATGAAAATTAAGCACGGGCCTTTCTATCCCCGCATTATTACAAAACTGGGAAAGTCAGACATCTTACACATTATTTTTAATTTCATAAAAATGTCAGCTCCTGTCGCGGGCGGAAACCCACCAAAGTCAAAGGAGAATTCGGGAATTACTTGCTTCGTTTTGATGTTTTGATGTTATGCCACCTTTATAAATCCACCCCTGCTCTATATAAGTTAATCACGTGACGATCACAAAGGCCAACAAGACCAGGAAGAAAAATACCGTAATCGCCATGTTGGACTGTAGAGGTTTGTTTCTTAATCAGTAACTCTTTTCTCTTTCCAAAAAAAATTGAAAAATGAAATAGATAATAAAATGGTAAAAAGGTCTTAATAACCAAGAAACGCGCGAACTATTGTGTACGTGTGCACTTTCAACATGCAAGTTATATAAAAATTAATTAAATAATTTACTTCAGTATGGTAAAGTATTTGTGAATGATTTTTTTTCTTCAGAATATCTCTTAAAATCCCATCTAAGTACATGGACCCTGAGTACAGCCTTCAGGATGTGGTACGGTGTCATCTCTGTGAGACCCCGGGCCCCCCTATGTACTGTGCCAATTGTAACAAATATCTGTGTAAAGCCTGTGAGGGGGAACATCTCTCTGATCTATCCAAAGAACACAAAGTGGTGCCATTTGATAAAAAGGGGAGATTAACTCCACAGTGTCAACAACATTCCTCAAAACTATGTGAACTTTACTGTAAACAATGTGACATTCCTATTTGTGCAACATGTGCTTCCTCTAAAGATCACCGCGGCCATAAATTTATTGAAATAACTAAAAACATAATTGACAGCAAGAAAGAAATCATTCAAAAAGATTTACAAGAATTAGAGAAATCCATTTATCCTAAATACCAAGAGATTGCATCCATTATCCCAGTCCAGAAATCTGCTCTGAATGAAAACTCTCAGAAATTAACAACAGAAATTGACAAACATGGAGAAGACTTGCACAGAGAAATAGACACCATTATCAGAAACATGAAATCTAACGTGGAGGAAATGGACACCAAACACCTGGCTGTCTTAGATAAACAGGAAGGTGAAATTAAACACACCATTTCTGAAATCACACAGAGCATTGCTGATCTGAAGACGTTACTGGACTCCAGTGATGTCAGCCGTGTCTCTGCCTACAAATCCAGGAATGATGAATTCAGAAGATTGCCTCCTAAACTCACAGTGTCCTTACCAAGTTTTACCCCTCAGAAGATCAACAAAGAACAGCTTTATCAACAGTTTGGTTCTCTGTCAGCGTTATCTATCAAAACAGAAGAACATGGCTACACCCTGGAATCTCCCGGTGCTGAGTCCTCTCCCCCGGACAGACCGCTCATTGATGTACCACGGATCAGCACACAGATACACACCGAGTATGAAGAATTCTCTAATCCATTACGCAGTGTGTCCTGTCTGAGTGATGAGGAGATTTGGACGTGTGGTGATGACAATATCCTGAGACTCTACAACCTCCGTGAGGAACTAGTGAAGTCAGTCCAAACCAAGTCAGGGAATGATCCACGGGACATAGCAGTGACAAGGAGTGGGGATCTAGTTTATACTGATTACAAAGATAGAACTGTGAACATAGTGAAGAATACACAGATACAGACAGTGATCAGACTACAGGGGTGGAGACCTCTCAGTGTCTGTAGTACCTCCTCTGGTGACCTCCTGGTTGTCATGGACAGTGATGATGATAAACAATCAAAAGTTGTGTGTTACTCTGGCTCCACAGAGAAACAAAGTACCCATTCAGTACGATGACAAAGGACAACCTCTCTATTCATCTGGTGGTGATAAATACATCAGTGAGAACAGGAACCTAGATATCTGTGTGTCAGACCCTGTAGCCGGTGCAGTAGTGGTGGTCAATCAGGCCGGGAAACTCCGGTTTACCTACACTGGTCCTCCCTCTACTCCCAAGGGATCATTTGATCCACTCGGCATCACAACAGACAGCCAGGGTCGCATCCTGACAGCAGACAGTACCTATAACAACCACTGTATCCACATCCTGGATCAGGACGGACAGTTCCTCCGCTACATTGACAACTGGGATTTATAGGGTCCATGGGGTTTATGTGTGGACACCAGAGACAACCTCTTTGTGGCTGAGTACTCAGGTACAATGAAGAAAATACAATATAACATGTAAACAAACTGTGTTTATAATAATCAAACCATTTGTTTATTTATTTACATGTAACATTAGTGAAGAAATCCCTATTACAAATGAAACAAACCATGTTTTATAATAAACAAACGGTTCATGATATTGAATTATATTTCAATAAAGTTCTCAAGTGACAAATTCTAAATGTTACATGTAAATAAATTATATTTGTTTGATATGTTTACATGTCCACAAACTGAGTGTTTTACATCCTATATGTAAACAAACTACCTGTAACTGACTGTGTTTACATAATGTATGTCAACTGACTGATTGTTTTATGCATTGGATGAAGACGGATGTGTTTGTATATTGGATGTGTTTGTATATTGGATGTGACTGTCAACAGATCAAATGTGGGGATTTGAAACTTCAAACATTGCGTGCCATTAAACTGTGTAAAATTATTATATTTAATATATGTTAAATCTAAATGCAATGTATATTGTTTATATGTATAAATTAAATAATAAATGTAAAAATAAACTGTATAATTATGAAGTGTGGTTGATTAATTCATTAATGGTTCAGGCTCTTGACATTACAAACATTTTGTTCTCAGAGGTAGAAAGTTCTTTTAACTTTACACTGCTATATAACAGTACATCATCTCATAGTTAGGAAAACCATACACCACTGAGAAGAAATATTTGCATTATCAAGTGCTTAATCAGGCGTCAATTCAGCAATGAAATGCTTTCTTTTCATGTTTTTATGTGGGTACAAATTTAAGACAGTGAGAAATGCAGAAAAAATATATAACTCTTAATTGCCTTGGCTGGTCATGTCAAATTAATTGATCTTTATTGTCCATCAGAACGTTTCACAGAAGGAACAGCCAATTCTTCCAAATATTAAGGTTACCATGGTTACTATAACTACTTTAGTCTAAAGTCAGCCCGTGTAAGTCCGTATTTATCAAAGTTTGGATTATTTTGTGATTGATAGTAATTTAGCAACATAGATAGCACTGACTGACCTCAGACTTACAAATACAGTCAAACTTTGTTATCTCAAACTAGATGGGACTGTTTAAAAATTTCGAGATATCCGAGTATTCGAGATATCGATGGTAAAATTCTCAAAAAAAAATAAGTGGTTGCGACATACAAATCACCTCGACATATCCATTGTATTCGAGATATCAGTGTTTGGGATATCGAAGTTCAACTGTAGTTGTTGTATATGACCATATATGGAAGAGTTTGCTGTACCTTCTATGCAATATAATGATTGAGAAAACCGATAACTTGCATTCCTGTTAATTTTGGTAATTGAGATTTAGAGAGAAATTAAGAGAAAGAGATGTAGATATAATTGATACAAGAGGCCCATGGGCCACATTGCTCACCTGGAAAAAAAAATGGCGATAATAAAATCAGCTTTATGGAGTCGTATACAAAGTATTTGCACAATTTAGTTGAAGTGGTCCAGCATAAAAATATCTTAAGACTTGACCCCAATTGTGCCCCCCCCATCCCAGGGTTCTTGATTTGAAGAAACTTAATTGAATCTACTATATCTGAGGATACTTCCACTCGTCAAGTTACAGCCTTTCTGGCCAATTGGTTTCTGAGAAGAAGATTTTCTAAGACTTTTCTCTATATATTCCTAAGTAAAAATTTGTCCACTAAATGTGGCCCTACCCTAACCCGTGGGATCATAATTTGAACAAACTTAAATCTACACTACCTGAGGATGCTTCAACAAAAGTTACAGCTATTCAAGCCAAATGGTTTTGGAGAAGATTTTTAAAGATTTTTCTCTATATATTCCGATGGGAAAATTAGACCCCCAATGTGGCCCTACCCTAACCCCGGGGATCATTTCTTGAAAAAAGTTAAATTTACACTATCTGAGGATGCTTCCACACAAGTTACATGTACAGCTTTTCTGGCAAAATGGCTTTGAGAAAAAGTTTTTAAAAAAAAAATTCCAACAATTTTTCAAATTTCTTAATTATCTCCTTTTCGAAAGATGATCGACTTGACCCTTCATTTAAACAAACTTGAATCCCCTTTACTCAATAATGCCTTATGCTTAGTGTGGTTAAAGTTGACCCAGTGGTTCTTGAGAAGTTCATGGACAGATGGACAGACAGACAAAACAAAAAGTGATCAGAATAGCTCACTTGAGCTTCCAGCTTTGGTGAGCTAAAAATGGTTTCTTTGGGTGATTCATATATCGATTATGAAGGTAGAAATCATTGCAGAAAAAATTACAACCTGCTAGGTTATTTATGTTTTTTATCTGCAATGGTAGCTACCATCACACCCGCATGTACCACCAATGAAATTATATTATATTGTTGTTGTTGTTGTTTTTTTAAAATAATTTCAGAATATATAACAAAGAGTTAAGAATTTTATGAACAACTTATGACTTTATCAGGATCAAATTACACTTAGTTTCAAAGTACAAACCTCCCAATGAAAGAGTCCATAGATTCTAAGCTTGCTGCGATAGTTAGTAGTTATTTTCCAGCTGTTATTATCTCCAGGGTCTGAAAAATGCCAAAAATTATAAGTCATGGTGATGAAACAAAATATATATTTAGTACAATTAACAAGATTTTATCTTTATTGAAGTTCTAGGAAATCAACTGCAACAGCAGTTATATTTTTCGATTACTTGATGATTCAATTTTTTTTAATGAATATCTAATGTTAAAAATTCAAAATATGAAAGCTGCACTTTTAAATTAATAGTTCACCAGTAAAATGTATGAGTTATCTTTCTTTGACAACAGTCACTGATGGATGAGTTATTTCCCTTTGAAGGGTCTGATGATTCCGAGTTGAAATACAGGCAGGCTTCTAACAAAGAATCATCTCACATTTTTACATAACCACTGGTACCTAAAAGTTAGTTGATTTTGTGACTCTCTACCTATACCTGTTTACATGTATAAAGTGGGACCCCTTGTCATGGATCCAATGCTTGACCAGCTGACTGCTCAGTGATGACATCCTACTTCAGAAAATCGAGTTAACGGAAGAAAATGCCTTTCAGACCTGTGATCAAATTTGGAAATAATTGGTGATAAAAATAAAAGCAAATAAAAATAAGGTCTTAGACGTGTTCGAAAGTAACACTAAATGAGAGCATATTAATATCAAGTCTTCCGCCTGTCTAAAGGGTTACTAATAGTATATTCCTGATAAAACTGTCTGTTTCTAAGTCCAAATAAGACCATTTCATTATAGTATTTAAGTGTTGTAATTTCGTATATAAGACAATATAAAAAAAATCCAATGCAACATTAAAGAGATCTATATATTTTACATACAAATAAATTTATAAATAATTCTGCAATATTTTTGTTCAACGAGATAGTGATGATTAGTATAACAATGATACAATTAAGCTTATTAAAACCATGGCAAGTAGGCGAGAACAGGGATGAGGAGGCAACAAAGTACGTAAGAAGAAAGGTGTTTTTACAAAACATAGTATATATTAATAGTAGAGAGGGATTACAAATAAATATGTATATATAAACTGCATAAGGTAAACCTGTGTTACTGTTCAATTCTAGTGTTTATGAGTTAATTACTTACAGCAAAAATATCTCAAGTGTGCTTGATGATATTCTATGGGGTCAATTGAACTTGTGCAGAACAGGTAGTTTTCCTTAAATGTGTCCTTGTATAAGAATTTTGCAATAAAAATCAATTTTGGCCTTTCACATCTTATTTATAAACTCATCAATGCACAAGAAATTGAATTAATCATATATCTTATGTAAATTGCGCTCGATCCCCACAAATTTTTCCAGCTCTATATAGTCAACTGTTCTTGGAAATGAATCTGTTGAAGTTTATAGATTCTCCACAAGATCTTTATGGTGGTTAGGGATTCCCCACAGGATCTGCATGGTGGTTTGGGATTCCCCACAGGATCTGTATGGTGGTTAGTGACTCTCCCAAGGATCTTTATGGTGGTTTGGGATTCCCCACATGATCTGTATGGTGGTTAAGGGACTCTCCCAAGAATCTTTAAGGTGGTTTGGGATTTTCCAGAGGATCTGCTTGGTGGTTTGGGATTCCCCAAAAGATCTTTATGTGGTTTAACGTGTAAGGGTTCCCCACAGGGTCTGCGTGGTGGTTATAAGGGTTCCCCCCCACATTAGATCTGTGTGACGATTTGGTAATCTTCACAGCAACCTTCAAGAGAATAAAAATGGTTCAGACCAATTGAGTGTCACCATCTCCTAATGCAGAGGACGTCGGCAAAAGATGATAATTTCATCAAAGTGTTTGAAAAAGAATTAATAAATCAAACATGTACTGTAATTACTTAAATATTCCTTAAATATATGACAAAACATATTCTAATCAAAATTATCAATATAAATCTAGACACCATCACAATAGTACATTGATACACGAATTTGTCACATTAATTTATTAAATGTAAAGAAAGGATCTTAAAAGGGTGGTTGAGGTACACTGAAATAAAAATGACATTTAAACTATAGAATTCAATCTTACATTTTCATATACCATGCAAAAAGTAATACATAGTCTCTCTAAAGATCATCATCAAATTTGAAACAGTAAGTTCAAATAAGTGCATATGTTCAACATTCTGTAATATAACTGTATATTATAACTGGCCAGTTATAGTCTAAGGGAAATAACTCTAAAGAAATATTGTCATTCTCTACATGTTCCCCACAGAAACATCTATATACATTTTTACTGTACATTTTTATCAGAATTGTGCAATAGTTAAGATGCAGACTGTAAATTTAAAACAAACTTCTGGGACGATTCTTTTCTCACATGTATTAATTAAGCCCTTAATTAAACTTTCAGAAAGGCATGCATGCATATATATTACTATATGTATTTAATTTAGGACTTTTTCACTCGATTCAGTATATGGAAACACCACACATTTAAACGTCAAATGACTTTGTATTCTGTTATAAGTGGAGTAGTCAGCTATAATGCATCTAACATGTTGTTTGACACTTAACAAAATAAATATATATACACTAGTTGATCAGTCCCATTTACAGGCAGAAATCTAGCTCTTATAATCCTAAGGAGAATTTGGAATTTGTTTTTGCCAGCTGCTATGGTTTGATTTGAAAAATTACGGTGTTCAAAAGTAAATAAATCAAATTAAAAAGAGAAAAATAGAATTACACATTGGGCCGGCCGGCCAACACATAAATATTGAGTTTTCCTTCCGCTTCATAACTACGCAAGCGCAGGGGAATGTATAAATACTGCAGCGTGGCGTACATCATGACCTAGAAGCCTCCTTATATGAAGTATTTAAAGAGTTAACACGTTACTTTCTGTACATGTGTGACCTTTAACAGGTCAAGAGGTCATATTTATGACGTCATAATGATTATCGCACGCTTTAATGGTTTTACTATTGCCTTATTATGAACACAAAACCCACAGTTATTACATGCTAATAATTCAAAACTATATATCTAGTAACTTCCTCAAATGTAAATATCAGAAATAAATGTCAATGGTAAAAAGTTCATTGGGATATGAACTTGGTTGGTATGTGATCAAATCTTCTGAGAAGCCCTTTGGGATTCACAGGATATGATCATGTGATCAACCAAGTTCATATCCCATTTTTTAAACTTTTTAACATTGCTATTTCTCAAGTAAACTTAATATTATTATCCCTATAAATATGAAAATAAAATTTTCTATATAATATACGGTTAGGGATACTGATGTTTCATAACATTTGTTTTGAAGTAGCTGTACAGATTAATTTCTTATTTTTTCATACTTTAAGCATTTTTTAGTATTATTGTTAAAAGATTGACCTTTCAGATTAGCAAAAAGGGAATCTTTTTTAACATATGTTTTTAACAATTATAATGTACAATCTCCTGTCATTATTCTAAAGTTCCAATAAAAGAAATAATTCGCAAGAGAAAATCTGTCAATGTGACAATTAATAATCTTTTGTGTGAACAGTATTCATAATACATTTGTATAAAACCCTGAATTGATAAACCACACCTATCCAGAAAATGGGATACTCTATATATGTATTATAATGCAATATTTTGCCAAAAAATAACTAAGTACAATTAACAGCTGGTATTTTTTTCATAAATTATCAAAAATCAAAATCAAAGTAATATGCACATCTCTGAATACATTGTATATGTACAATTGATCTGCAAAACATCAACTTCCTATCTTGAAAACTGTAGGATAGGAGTTATCCTACAATAGGGGTACCATTTTGGCAACTGCGCACCCGTCATTACCAGTCCATTTCAGTAACCAGGTTTTTCCTTTGGAAAACCCGGCTTAAAAAGTAACACATTGGGAATTTACATGTAATTGTTTTAACGGTTATTGCTAGAGTTGAAACAATTAATGAAAAAAAATAATGCAAATGGGCCAAACATGTGTCAATTCTTGTGGACAAATAATCTATTTTAACATGTAATGAGATAAATTGTCAAAATTGACTCCTGGCCTTTTTATTAGAAAATGAATAAATCATTATAAATAGAAATAGGGCAATATTAATTACTTCTTTAGTTTTATTGTTTGTCCCAAGTTATTGTTTTCATCACAATAAAACTGCACATACAGTCAGATACCTGTGAAAGAAATACAATTGAAATAGATTAAAGGGCAAGCGTAGTATACCTTTAACATCTATTGCACTATTAATTTCCTTCCTTTCACTTCAATTTTTTTACATGTTCCCAAAAATGTGGGGGAGGGAGGGTCAACTCCTTGACAATTGATGTGTGTGGGCCAGCTAGTACATTTAAATTGTATGAATTATGTTTCTGTGTATTTGCGGATATGTAAAATGTGTGTAATATGTGGCTGTTTATTTGATATATAAATATTGAGTATCCACTCTAATTTTTTGAGTCAAATTCGTAAGATATGTCAAACCACTATATAATTAAACAATACAAGAAGATATTTTTTCTTTTTCCTTCTGATAAACATGGTGTACATGGGATATTTTTCTTTCCTGTAATCATGATGTATTGTAAATCTTTTTTCTACATATGCAATTTTGTGTGGTAGCACTGATATGTTTTAAAATATCAAGAATGACAATTAAAAAATATGTTATTATATTCTTGTTTGTAAGGAATAAATAAATTTAAAAACTCCTTGACAATTAACTTTTTTATATGTAAATTTTAGAAAATTTACATGTTTGCTGCGCGAAAAAAATGGGGGGAGGGAAGGGGGCAGGCGCCCCCTCACCCGCCCGATGCTACGTGCCCAAAATAAAACTCATATAATTGTCAAGACCCAGTTATTAAGTTTCATAAAATGGAAATTTGAGCGTGAGTTTTAGATTATTAAGGTTTAAAGATTTTTGACAGAGGTGATAAAAATCGCATACGACGTCATCATATTGACTTTTGAAACACAAGTTAGGCTTCACATGGAAGATCACGAAGACTGAATTACACTATAGTCTTAATCAAAGTACTGAAGTACTGACGGGAGTTGATTTTATCGATTATTATTTATTTTAGAATCAACGATATGTTATTTAGCATGACAAGTAATTTCTAATCTCTATTTAAATTACGCACATTTTTATTATATGAATTCTCGGACTTTTCCGACAAGAATTTCGAGAAAACCCCATATGAATCATGTTGTGTAATATTTAAAGATATAATTAATTCCATCAAACTATGTATCAGTAATCTTAATATTTCTAAAAATTGTACATATGTCTGGATTCAAGCAATATTGAACTCTAGTATCGTGCAACCAGAAGCTCCGCTGTCTCCGTTAATCTTCGATTACCGTTAGTCGACATATGAATTAAATTGATAAACAATGTAAGAAGAAATAAATTTTTGTCGGAATCACGTAACTCTCTTCGGCTATTTCCGAAGACAAAACTAGTACGTTTTACGTACGAGACATGACGTCATAATGTAGACTGAGCACGCGACTTTTAGTTTAACTTTGGCTAATGATTTGAGTAGGCAACCAGGCGGATCCTACTGTGTGCGATTCAGATAAATCGTTGTACAAAAATCAAACTGCACTGTGTTAAATCTGCGCTCGGTCCAACGGTCACACCGTTTACATATTAAGTAGAACAATAGTTTATTCTCAGATGAGATAAAATGTTGTTGAATAATAAAGATTTTAATATAAATGTTCATTGCACTGTATCTCCTCTTTTATAGTAATTGTAACGTCAGTTCATCCCCTTTTTTACAGACGACATTTTTTCTTCTTCTTATTATTTTTTAATTTACGCTTAAAAATATTTTTCTTATCATATTAAAGGGACATGGAGTTGCCACCCCCCCCCCCACTTGGGATTGGGAGCATGTAATAAATGGAAGTGAAAATAAAGAAACCAATGAACTGCTAAAGAGCTGATGGATTAGAATTTTCAGAATTTTGAGAATTATCTTTTTTTCTTTTTGCTTGTAAAGATTTTTTGGATGAGGCTGCCATCCACCCACACCCCCCCCCCCCCCCTTTTAAAAAAACCGATGCTACGTGTACGTTCCTGGAAATTACCGTAATTATAGAGGGCGAAGCCCTGTCACGGGCCCGAAGGGCCCGTGAGAGCGAAGCTCTCCCTTTAGACAACACGTGTATATATGCCCAAATATGGAAATTAGACTCTATACCTATGAAGTTGAAAAACGTTTCCAAGATGGAGGAAAAAAGAATCACTTCACGCGCAGTGACATCACCGGCATCCATGTTGAATTTGAATCTCGTACTAACTTCACGTTTGGTGATAATTCATCAATATTGTTTAATGAGTGATAATTACATTCAAACTTACCTAGTGTGTTCTTGAAAAATTAATTCCTTATTAAGAAAACAAATTTTCGTTTCCTACAACTTTCAACAGTTGCATTAGATCCGATCAAATGAATTCCAAGACATCTGATTGGACAAAAAATGTTTTTCATCAGTGAAGCAGTTTTATTTCATAGTTTTCAAATTAAATCATGTATTTTAATTGAATTTGCTTTCTGATTACTGTCTGAAAACACCAAAGACGTTTTTTCTCCTATTTTCAATTTGAAATTTCGTTTTTTTTAGGTTTCATCTCAAATCTTAGTCTGACCTACTCATACCCAGGTCATTTCATACCCAAAATTCAAATTATTCCTCAAAAACCAAAAAAAAAAAAAAAAAAAAAAAAGAAAGAAAATTTACGACCAATAACTCGTGATAACTAATTCAATTAAAAAAAAAGATTTTGTAGACATCATAGTCTTTGATAGACACATTGTAAAATATTTTAAAACCATTCTGATCTCCCCCCCCCCCCCAAAAAAAAATAAAATGTGTGAACCATTCGTATATGATTAATAAATACAATAAATCATGTTCAAATAATCCCCAATCTGCCATGAAAATAAAAGCAAATAGTGAGATTATTTGCAGCATTCATTATTAATTCATTATTATGATAAATACTTAAAGGGACATGGTGACGCACAAACCCATGATTTAGCAAATATCGAATTTTTACACGATTTCCACATATTATATTTTATTTATCATATGAAAATGTGAACTTTTGAAAATTTACGATAATAGGAAGTACTGATCTGCATTCACAATCATAAATATGTATTACACACTAAATGTATGACATTTGTCAGATAAACTCGGAACAAATTATATATGTACAATATACACAAAGGACATAATTTGCACTTTATGACGTGAATTTGCTAGTTTTTCTGTAGTTTTAATGCACAAATTCATCATTGTATGTTTAATAATTAAGTGTTTGGATGACAAATTTTAGTAAATTTAGGGAACAAAAATAATCTCAATTTCTGTCCTTACAAGTGAAATATTCTCAAGATAAATTGATTTTCCTATTTTAAAAAAATATACATTACTCTTAAATTCATGTTTTATTAAAAGCAATGCATACATTTAAAATATGGGAGTAAAAAGTTAAAATACTTCGTGCTGAGAAATTATCCTGAGATCTGCGATGAAGATACTACATGTAGCTGGTATTATCCAATATATGTATAAATTACTTCAGACTACAGACAATAAAACATCAAAATAATATACATGTATATTGATAGAATCAAAATAACAAAAAAATGCAGCTAAAATCTGTCCCAACATTTTTTGCTTCATTCCTACATGTACTTTCGCTAGGCAAGGGTTTGTGATCCGCAGGAGCGGCACGGATCAGAAACCCTTAGCTAGCGAAGATGAAATATCTCGGGGTTCAAACAATATATATTTACATACCAGATGAAAATTTGTTTACATGTTTTTGTATTTGAATTTCCTGAAACCCCTCCCCCCCCTCTCTCTCTCTCTCTCTCTCTCTCTAACTTGTTCGGCTAAAAAAGGCGCTTTTAAAAATCTATGAATATTCGTATTGCAAAAGATATGAAATAAAGTCTGGATGACAGCATTTGAAAATTGTGTGAGGTGTTCCAAGAGACTTCCGAATGGAAAAAAGATAAATCTCCATAAGAAATCAGTTTTTCGTTCCTGTGAAAAATCTCTGAGTAAAAAAAAGAAAAAAAGAATGGCGTTTTAATGAATGATTTTAATTGTATTTCTTTTAGCTCTGTATATTTCTATAAAAATCGTCAAAATGTAATGGAAACAGTAACCTGAGACAGATTATAGTCTAGTATATCAGGGCTTGAACAAATTTAACAAGGACCGTGGCCAATGCTCTTGGCCCAGCAATGAGATTAGAGTCCAAACAAAACAAACAATATACATGTATGAGATGACAGGCCAGAGAGGATGAAAGGGCATCTACTGACCTAGCCCCATTTATATTGGCTTCGCCCTCCAAACGGTTATACCGTAATACATATTAGTGAATAAAATAAATGTGAGCATTCATCCAAATGAGTGCAAGTAACAACTGTTTCCTATATCTGAAGAAATGTCCTCATTCTTTAGCTTTGCAAGATTTTGAGAATATTTTGGTAATTTCAGCAGATTTACAATAACTTCAGTTAGAGTAATTTCCCCTTATTGTGACGTCAAAGTTCACGTTGGTTAAGTGTCGTCTGACTCTTTAAAACTCCCATGAGAAATAAAAGTAAGCGATGTATACTGTTTTATTTACTTAAAAAGCATGATGTTCTTAAAATTACACATCTTATATGCTTCTCAAAAGTTTTACTTTGATTCTCGCGAGAACGTGAGGAGTTGGAAACCATTGGTACTATGAATTGTGGGTCAAAATTTACTGACGCCGAAAAAATCTATCGGATCAATGTGCAAACCTTTGTGACGTCACTCGATTATTTTTTTTTTTGATTGAGAGTGTACTGAGGTGAACTTTAGAGGTATGTCGGATACATCGTTAATATTTACATTCTAGTGTGTTTTTCCATTAAATTCTGTGATCTTCAAATGCCTCTAAATGCAACAAGTAGTCAAAGGTTAAAATGTCGAGTTTTATTATGACGTCACAAACGTTGAACGCTGTAAACTGCAACGTCACAAGCGAAAATCAAAGTTCACGCTTGTGGCTGTTACTGTGGCTCTTCCATTAATGTTAACTTACCCTTAGGATAAGATAGGAATTTTAAGGTATGAATCACATTTGCAGACAAGACAAGAAGTTTAAAAATGTAAATATAAGCATTAAATCACGATTTTTTGAAGTATACAGTCTCATAACTGCCGCGATGTGTGCATACAAATTTTCATAACGCGCTAACGCGCGTTACTCAATTTGTATGCACACATCGCGGCAGTTATGAGACTGTATACTTCAAAAAATCATGATTCAATGCTATATTGTTTAACTTCTTGCCGTGTCTGCAAATGTGATTCATACCTTAAAATTCCTATCTTTTCCTAAGGGTAAGTTAATATTAATGGAAGAGCCACAGTAACAGCCACAAGCGTGAACTTTGATTTTCGCTTGTGACGTTGCAGTTTACAGCGTTCAACGTTTGTGACGTCATAATAAAACTCGTGTCATTTTAACCTTTGACTACTTGTTGCATTTAGAGGCATTTGAAGATCACAGAATTTAATGGAAAAACACAGTATAATGTAAATATATTGTTTTGATTGTCTTGCTGATTCTCGTGAGAGTGTGAAGTGATAAAAATTGCCATGATTACAGGGAACTACTGGGACGATTAAAACAATGCATTACTGGTCCGATTTACTGACGCCAAAAAAATCCGTTGAATGAATGTGCAACTGGTCCGAATTTTCTATTCACACACGCCTTGCCGTTAGAGCTCGCTTCGGGCCGGCGCTGCGCGCCGGCGAGCTGCGCTCGCTATAAATACGTTTTTTGAAAAACAATGGTTCAGCATACATTACACCGCATTTATCTATTATTTAAAGAACTAACTCTTGTCAGCGGTGATGATTTGTGCTTAGGTCCAAACACTGTTTCATTTTCGGTTTGCCAGAGTAACTGCATAGGAGAGTTGATTAAAATCAACTCCCAAAAATCAAATGAACACTACTGAATTCAAATGAAGGTTTCGAAATGATTTTAAAACGTGGTACTTTACCATGTGTACCTCGACTTTGTTCTGCCTTGAGTGAATAAAAAGTCATCCTGGGTCCCACGGCCACGAGTAGACCCCTGACATTGTGAGGATGTGATGAAAAGTCCGATTTGTATTTCTTTTGATAAAGGATTGAAATATCGTATTTTTTTCGTTAAATAATATTGAAATAAACTTTCACCAGATTTATGCTATTATTACTCTGTACTTTAAGAAAATATTCCAAAGAACCTATTTAACGGATGTTTCGTACTACCTGAAATGAAACTTTTCCTTGTTCGTCTGTACCCTTATTTGTAGCAGACACAATCATTTCAGTTTCTGCATTACGATCCCGATTATAATTCACCATGTAAAATCACACATGAGCATGATGAGAGGGCTGTGATCGGTGTAACACGGGGGTCGTGATTTTGAAGCGATGAAAGCAGGTCTTCGAGTATTCAAAGACTTATTATTTTTAATTAAAATCGATTTTGATAACCAAAAGTATCGCACGGAAGTGGTTATTGATAAACTACCTCTAGTAACACGGGAGTTGAGATATCTTTGGAAAAGCTCAAACACTTCGACAATATGCAAGTGGGGTAGGCGCAACGTATTATTTTCAGGGTATTTTATTACAAATTTCGAATCCTACTACTACTGGTCGCACGTGCAGATGGATAGCGGGTATAGTTATAGCTAGTGCACTGATGATAATTAAGTTATTCATGCTCGAGAATCACTGATATATCTTAAACAGGAATAATGTCATGTTGTCAATTTTGAATTTACTGGGTGGGTGTAAATACAAAATTTACAACATGACAACTAATAAACTTTTTTTTTTACGGGAGAAAATTTAGATGTTTACTTTGAGGGGTTGGGTGGGTTGTTCATTTGATTTTTTGTTCGTGGGGGTGGGGGGGGGGTGAGTAGGAGTAACCAGGAAGTGGTTCAGGAATGTCGATGCTAAATCTTCCATGGGAATGCTGTTTCATTCAGAAATTGTTGCATTTTATCCTCGCTTCTTCTCTCATCCGAGATACATTATTTGCGATGTTTTCTTTTAGTAAAAAAAACCACATTAATATATCAACCATTAATAAAAACCACGAATTACATTAAACTTAGTGTTACAGTTCCACATCTCTCCATTCTAAATGCTACTTGTCACTACATGTGATTATTGTATTCCGTTAGGAACATACCGTATGATATAGTAAAATCATAAAACTTGGATATCTCAAAGAACCTTTTGAATTTAGGATTACGCTTATCTGAATATGTTTATACGGGCTATTTATAATGGACCAAACTAGACAATAAAATGCACTCAATCATTTATAAAGAATAACAGAAATTCTAAAAGTGACCAATGTTTTTAAATAATCCATGCGGTCATATCCTACGGAAGCCCATTGGTGCCAGGTGAAAAAAATATTTTATCTGGCGGCCGCCAGATAGTTTTCTGGCGGTCGCCAAATAATTATCTGGCGGCCGCCACATAATTATCTGGCGGCCGCCATATAATATCTGGCGGCCGCCACATAATTTATCTGGCGGCCGCCATATAATTTATTTGGCGGCCGCCACATAATTATCTAGCGGCCGCCACATAATTATCTGGCGGCCGCCACATAATTTATTTGGCGGCCGCCATATAATATCTGGCGGCCGCCATATAATTTATCTGGCGGCCGCCATAAAATTTATTTTGCAGAAATGTGTGTGTTGTTGTATTTATATTTGGTTGAGAAAATGGATGTTGACAGAGCCGCTGTTTAACAGTTTAACAACACAGATTTAATAGTCAGTTAAATAGTTTTATTTATATGGCCACAAAAGCTAGTACACATTTACTAGTATCTTAGTTTATCTTTATGAAGTCATAACTGGATCCGCATTCGTGAAATTGTCTGTGCAAGCTGTCGTGGTAAAAAGAAAAACCCTGACTGTAATCTGTGTTTTTAAATTCTTATACCAAAATTAAAACATATAGAAGGCAGTGTGTTCCTTTTACTTATACATCTTTACATAACAGTCCTCTAGCTAAAGTTAAGGTTTTTTATTAATAAGGAGCTTAATGGTCAACAAATTAACCATCACATTTACCTAAAATTTTAAGATATGATTTGTTTTACTATTAACTATTATTAAGTAAAGAAAAATCCATATATTCTACTTTTTAAATTTCATTGTAATTTCCATTTTTTTTAAATTTGGAGCTCTTTTTTTTAAAGGAGATCAATACAGTCTCTTAAAATGGCCACGACCATCGAGACCTCTTAAGACTTCCTGAACGGGTGTTTAGTTCAGTATTAAAAGTTTAGAATTAACTCTGAAATACAGAGCTTTACAACAAATAATACATGGCACAAAGTAACATCTAAATCAATTTAGATTTGAATAAAGTTTAATGTACATTCCACTCTACCAGTGTTTCAAAACTTAAGCTTTGCATTGTTGATTTAACTAATAGATTAGAGTATATCCACTACTCCCTAAAAGCTCCCATTAAAACATGCGCGCGCATCAGGAAGCCAGGTTTTATCTGGCGGTCGCCAGATAATTATTTGGCGGCCGCCAGATAATAAGTGGCGGCCGCAAAATAATTATGTGGCGGCCGCCAGATAATAAGTGGCGGCCGCCAGATAATTATCTGGCGGCCGCCAAATAATTATGTGGCGGCCGCCAGAAAACTATCTGGCGGCCGCCAGATAAAATATTATTTTCACCTGGCACCAATGGGCTTCCGTAATATCCAAATAATATTTAAGATTGTATACGTAGCAATAAACAAGAGAAATACTACGATCAATGCATTCTCTCTCAAATTCCAAAAATACCGTTTTTAAAGAATATAGGGGTTTATTACGTAATTCTTATCTACTCGTGTATGCATGTGAAGGTAAACTATTTTATACAAAATCTTAGTACATGCACATAGACACTACACCATTTACCCTCTATTTAAACGTTTTACTTTTTTTCTAAGAAGTTTCTAGGTGTATAAGAGAATGAATTTTTACATTCACTTAATATATTTAAATTACATTCGTGTCCTAGTGGCTTACAATGCATCTTATCGATAAGATAAGACTTATTCAACTGCGTTACGCTAAGAAAGTTTTGTGAAACAGCTATGACAAATCTTAGGAACTTCCTAAGTTACAACTTAGGCATATCTTAAGTTCTATCTTAGGAAACATCTTAGGAAATCTTTGTGAAACGGGCTCTAGGACTTTTTTTTCCCCCGTTTTATGCTAACGTGTACTGATAATAGGCCTGATGCTAAAATAAAGCGTTAAATGTCAATCTGCAAATTGATTGAAAAAAAACACCAAACAAGCTTACCTGGTAATTTGTAAACAAAAAACTATACTGGTTCGCGAACGTAATGTTTTGACTGAAGCCGACCCTTAAGCTTGTTCAATCAGATCGTAGAAGGCGGATTTGAGACATAAACGCTCGTGATTTATGAGAGAGAGAGAGAGAGAGAGAGAGAGAGAGAGAGAGAGAGAGAGAGAGAGAGCGCAAGTCCGGGTGGGTGGGGGGGGGTAAAGAGAGACGAATTTGTTCATTCGACGTTCAACATCGCTAATAAGAACATTAGATTTGGTTAAAAATCAAGCTTGACGAATTCATTTGTTAGATTGAATAATTAAAAGTAGGCAAAATTTGCAAAAATATATCAAGTCTACATGTACATGCAGCATTGGTTAAAAAAATTCTTTAGAACCGTTTTAACAAGAGCTTGGACTTTGGGTAGTACGTGACAAACTCCGATTTGATGAAGGCGGGGTCTACTCGTTGTTTACTGTCCAGTCATTGGCTAATAGATATGAATACATTGAACGCAGTGACACTCGTCCGACCTTATCCAGGGATGTATATTTCGCTGAAACAGCGTCAATTTCACACAGCAGAGCAGATCTTGGCAAACAACTTTCCGGTTTTGACAGTCTATGAATATTAATGAGCTTCTCTTAGCGAATTAGAAAAAAGGAGGTCAATATTTGAAAGCTTGTTTTGATGAGTAAACTAGATAGTAACATCCCACCGAAAGTCCAAGCTCTTGTTAAAACGGTTCTATTGTAACAGTGGTCATTAATCTTGAATTCTGAAGATAGTTAACATTGCTAACAAATCAAAAATTGTGAATAACACTATAATAACACAACATAGTTTTATTAACTATATATACCTGTAAAATGGATTTCACAATAAAAAAATTGATTACATAATATAAATTAACTTATACCATAAAGTACATGTAGATAACTAAGAGACTTAATTAGCTCACTGAAGCAGACATGTTATATAGAAATTACTCGGGTTAAAATTGATCACAGCAGAAACGGTATTTATTTAGATATATATTTCGGTACATGAATTATGCAAATGAGGCTAATTATTTGATACACAAACAATTATACATGGATAATTTACAATTCATACGAAACACATCTTTAGAAATTACATGTGTATGTGTTGTGTACAAAAGACGAGCAGAGAATATGCGACATGTATGTCATTTGTAGTATATATCCCGATATTTTCGCAGTCACGTGTACATCCGGGTTATTAGACGCGTTTTCCAGCTTACTCACTGAGTCATCCGGAACACTTCGGTCCTTTGCAGAACTTTTTGTGAAAGGCCAAATATGTTCCGGACGCTCACTGAGTCAGACTGATGTATATTAAGGAGGCTGGATGGTCAACAAATCAACCATCAGTTCTACCTAACTTTTTAAAGATGTGATATGTTTAGCTATAAAGTATTGAATATTAAAGAAAACATCCATATATTGTACCTTTTAAGTTAGGGCATTTCCTTTACATGTATTTTTATATAGAGCTCTTCTTCTAAAGGACATCTATACAGTCTAAAAATGGCCACGGCCATCGAGCCCTCTTAAGCAATATACATGTATTAATTGTGGTAAAAAAATTTGAGGTTTTTATTCAATATAAGATACATGATAAAAGGAATGAAATGTACGGGTATAACGCACCCATTCTCTTTTTAAAAATACCTAATCAGTCCAATTGCTACATGGCTTTGAGCTTTTGCTGACTAAAGAGCACCTGTATAAATAACTTAATATGAACTATAGAGTAACATCCAATGAAAACAAATTAATCGTTTATGACAAAATGAATACTCGTGCAGCGCAAAGTTGTTAATGTTACTTATACCTATATACGGCATGCTACTGGTTTGCAAGCACACAGAGATCTAAATACACGACACCGACCTTAACAGCAAAAAAAAATTATATATATATATATATATATATATATATATATATATATATATATATATATATATATATATATATATATAATTTAAAAATAATAAATATCCAGAATAAAATCACAAATTGATCCTATTTACTGCAAACGTTTTCGCCATTCCTGGCTCTTCAGGCAGTTATGTACAAATGACTAATTATATACATATTAGTCATTTGTAATAATATACATATTAGCCATTTGTACATAACTGCCTGAAGAGCCAGGAATGGCGAAAACGTTTGCAGTAAATAAGATCAATTTGTGATTTTATTCTGGATAGTTATTATTTTTAAATTTTAAATTATTTAAAACTGTGCCGATTTATTTTTTGTTGTATTGGGAAATTATATATATATAGACAGCCGATTTTCTGGAACATTTAGCGATATCGATTTTGAGCAATAGACATGGCTAGAATTTCGTAGACTTTTGGGAGGATGGTAACGAACTAAATTGGGAGGATGCGCTGGAGAGGTTGGGCGCGTCGGCCTTCTTACCACAGCATAAGTTCCACACGCGTGTATTGCAGACGTAACTCAGGAAGAGAAACAAGCCCTGGAGGCCATTGAGAATGGCAACGATATACGAGAGAACGGACAGGGATAGGAACGCATCCACGATCTGAAAAATCCACGTGAGACCAGTCAGGGCGAATAGTTTGACGTACACCCATACTTCCACCGTCTGCCTTTGGTTCTTCTGCGCATGCGGAGTATTTCTTATCTGTTGGGCCGTGGCGGAAAAGAAAGCCAGATTGCTGATGCAAATCAGAAACAATGGCGCTATAACCGTGACGATGAAGGCTATTTTATCGTTCACCAGGCCCTGTTTATTTTCATATCCCGTTAGGGTTCCTTCTGATAAAATGACATTAACGATGAGGTGGGCCACGACAATGCACCCAGGGAAACCGAACGCGTACGCTGCGTATCGGATTGCAGCATGGCACGTGTCTTTCTCGCTTTTGATGACGTGAGTTTTGCGCGTGAACACACGGAACATGTGGAAGGAACAAACCTGTAACCAGAAGAACACGGCCAACCAAAAGAAGTGGAGCACTATTGATAACACCACGGCGGCAAGCTGATGGCCGCTTGCAACCACGGGCCGAAGTATTGTCACCAACTGCGCACAGAACAGCGAAAATATTAGAGACATGTTGTTCAATCCGGGTAAAGTCCGAAGCGACTGGAAAGCACAATAAATTATGAAAGTGACCAGAAGACAGACCAGGGATATCAGAATACAAATAAGAGTCAACAGGGAGAGGATAAAAGTAGAATCGGAGTCGGGTGAAGTTTGTTCAGACTCCAGGAACGATGAGCTGTTGAATTCAATGATGCACACCCTCGCAGTATTGTTCTCCACGAATAGAACTTGCTCTGTTGGTAGTGAAACGTTCCAGCTTCTTACGTGGAGAGTGTTTGAGGATTTGTTCACGGTGTACTCTTCCTGTGACAGCGATGTTTGTTGACACACAAGCAGCTCGTTAACCAGCACCTCTCTGAACGTATTTATATTTGTTGGTTTACCAAATTCAAAACATCTGTTTGGAAATTCTGAGAAGATTTCGGAATAACTACTCTGAGAGAAAGAAAAGCCGTGAATTTTGTTGTTGATTGACACATTGTGGATGGAATTTGAAAACTCCACAATGGCTTTTTCAACGTTGACGCGTTCGATCATTTTGGAGATGTGGTACAATATGTGAACATCAAGCTGCTGGCTGGACAAGTTTGTCGACGTGCAGTTCTCGTTCACACTGATAGTATACTTCTGTCTGTTTATGGAGTCATTGCTTAGCTTCGTGACGTTACTCAACATCTCGAAGACTGAATTCAATACCGATTCGACAATCATACTCAAACTTGCAGAAGCCGACAGACTGTCCGTTAATAGCTTGGCTCTGAAATATATGTTGTAGCGCAAATCTTTTGTCTGTGGGAGCAAAGACACACATTTGTCTTTGTGAAGTACTTTTCCTGGGTAACAAACTTTGGTTCTGCAAATATTCTGCAAAAAGAAAATAATATATAATTACAGGTATATAAATCAAGATAATATGATTGTGTACGAGTAATCTATATACAGCAAACGAATTAATTTTTTTTGTTTGAGAAATACTAGTACATCATTTTTATTTTTTTTTTTTGGTGTCCAAAATTTTATTTTTCATGATTATGATTAGTTATTAATCCATATAAAAGACGTAAGGATAAAGAATACATCATTAAAGGGGTTTATTCGGTAAAGATTACTAGTAATTCGTGGCAAATGACTCGTCAAAAAATCAATGGCAACTATTCATCGTATAAGTAGGCAAATTGTGTATACTAGTAAATCAATTCCAAAGACTTGTTATACTATATCTTTACCTTGGTTCGGTCCAGGTACTCGTTTGATTGACAGGTTTTGACTGAGATGCTTGGCTCGTCCTCCTGAGTGTAGGAACTCAATGAGAAGAGAGTTCTGTATGTGGCCATTTTTTTCCTGTTAAAACCCGTCAGAAGATGGTCTAGTAAAGCACTCCATTCCACATCACGTTTTGGCACTTCTTCGAATTCTTCATTCAAGCTAGGGTAACCATTGCATTTCTCACAAAATGCATTCTTGTAACGAGAAGACATTGGAACTGCTGGCAGCATTTCACAGCTCGTCGCTAAACGCGGGTCAAAATGTTCCGTCGTGTTGTCACACGAACTGCTGATGTTCGGTTCGTTTTTAACAGGGTTACACATTTGACAAAATATATTTTTGTATACACTTTTGCTGTTTCTCGTGGGTCCAATTTCTGGCAAGTGATTCGCATTTAGTTGTTCGCATGCATGTTTGATACCTTCGTCTAATGATGGCCATAGACCCGTGTTGTTGCACGCTCTGATTGTTGCGGCTTGGTTGTCACATTTCTGAGCTATGTTTATTAAAGGTAGCAACTGAATGTTGCAATCGGCTGCTTTTAAATCATTCACGAAAACGTGAATATCCGAAATGAAGTCCGGATTTATAAACTTCGAACAAGTTACATTGAGTCTCCATGGTTCGGATTCTTTTGGAAGATTAATAACTCTTTTATTACAGGTATAACATAATGAATTTAAATACGTCACACCGCTTTTTGTATCAGTTATAGGCAATGAATCCAGGATATTGCCACTGTTTGGATGCTTGCAGCTCATAAAATCGCATCTCTTACATCGGTCTATTACCCTGTATTTGCCATAGGGGACATCGGCGGGAGGAAACTGAGTGGAAGTACAGATATGTGCCGGATTCTGCAAAGCGTAGTCCACACAACAATCTTTATAACACTCGATATTGCATTGACATGGTCTTCCCACAGCCTCTAATTCGCCAGGAAGATTATATTGCATGCAAAACCTAGTTCCCGAAAAAGCAAAGCTTTTTATGGCAATATCTTTAAGTGTTTCCTGGTCGAAGGGTCTGGCGATTCCAGGCGGTAGCATACTTGTAGGAGGTTTACTCTCTTTGTCAGTTTGAAAAAGTTCCTTGTTTAGTGTAATCAAATATTGTATTCTAGCAGCATAAGGTGACGCCATAAACTGAATTTTGGTTGAAAACTGCCTTGTCTTGGGTAAGCTGCACAGTTTACAGAAAATGTTTTTATACGGCGTTGCGGCTTTTACTATCGGAAATTCTTTGCACAGTTGTGCAAAAGGGGATGAATTGTTAGGGCAGCTATTTTTCAGTGGCTGGGACAGGCTAACTGGGGCATTGCACAGGTAACAGAAGACGTTCTTAAACACAGAATTATAAGTCAAACTAAAAGCACTCTTGCATGCAGCGTCAATAGAAAAATCATATACATCCCACGTTCCAGTAACGTTGCAAGATGAAATGATATTCTTGGAAGAATCCGGATTGCAGGCACCATAATTTATGTCCTCTTTAAAAGATATTGAACACGTTTTCATGTTAGCATGTTCTATTATTTTTTCGTACGATGAGAAGTAATTGAAATCTGTTTGATACTCACACTCAAAGGACAAATTAAACGGCTGGGCAGAGGAAACGTTGTGACACTCTGCACAAAATATGTTCCAATAGAGGAATTTTAGCCTTCTATTGGACAGTGGGGGGAACCGGATTCTCTCCGACGGCTTTCGGTTTTTTGTGCATTTTTCGGTAAGTTTTGTATTGGTGCCTTCAGGACAATAATCTATCACTTGGTAGTGCAGCTTTACCGCTGACGTACTTGTAAACGTAGTAGACCTACAGTTCGGCACTCCATAACTGAAATACAAATCCGGGCAGCAGGGAACATTGGAATTGTTGAAACAACCCAGTTCACAGGAACATCCGGGACAGAAAGTATCGTGTGCCGGTCCGTTCTCTGTTAAGTTGAGAGATCTTAGAAGTGACTTGTTGCACACGTACGACACTCCACAGATGCCAATGTATTGTGACATCACATGATTGTAACTGAATTTCACAGGTGTGTTATTCTGCAGGTGTGAATGGAGGTTATCCTTGTTTAACGCCATGGCTTGATGGATGGCACAAATGACAAACGTAAAAACCTTCCCTTTTATTAGGGTCATTGTTTTGTTCAATTTTTTTTAAAGAATTTGTCTTCTTACAGCGTAATATAGTCTACTAAAGTAAGTTACGCCGTCAAAAATCAAAGAATCCGCGGACACTCCTGATACACCTTCTTTAGACGTCAATAGTTAAACCGATTTGAAAAAAATCTGGAAATATAATGTAAAAGAATAAACATTTAAATTATAGTTTACAAAGATTGATGCACAAAGAAGTTTGTTATTTTCTTTCTTTATGTTAGGCATTTTCATATTGTTTAAGTTTTTTTTATAATGCGGTGATATTCATTTAAATATATTGGTGATTCTGTGACTTAATCATTAAGTTTTATACAAGGCTAACTGCTGATGTCTTACCTTGTAACGCATTTGTCCCAGTGGAGTTGGAAAACGGACTTCGTCATTTTTCAAAAAAAAGTATCTTGTCTCTACGCCTCCCAGTATTTCCTGAGGGCAAGAGCACTTCGTCATTTGGAGAATGTCAATAGTTTTTTTACGTCAAAAATAATTATCCGCCACAGATGACGAATTGCCAATCGACGAAACTCGGCGTGTTGATCGGACAAACTGCTCGTTTACATTTCATCTCATTAATAATACACCAGCATACAAATTATCAAATTAGATCGTTTAGTTTGTCATCCTTTTTACGTTTGGTACACTATTTCAAGTAGTTAATAAAGTTCGCATGACCCTTTGCAGTTAGGTCTCTCTCTCTCTCTCTCTCTCTCTCTCTCTCTCTCTCTCTCTCTCTCTCTCTCTCTCTGGCGCTCCTTATTTGTACACTCAATAAATCACGGTCACTTCCGGGGGCTCTAGTGCATAAACAACATGTCGCATATTAGGCATAGGTAAACAAAGATCTGTCAAAAATCAGATGAAGAACGGGGCCTGTTGATTTTGTTAAGGCATTAATTGAGTTTTAATTTTTTTTGTTATAATTTCACAGCGAAAAATTCTTGGGTTAAAAGGTTTCTTTAAACTTTGTACTTTTAAAGTTTTAATCTCAATTACTAAGGATGATTATAAATAATCTGTCATCGAAAACCATTGAGCCTCATCGTTGCAAATAATTCTCGCCGTGAACCAGTCCTTGTCGTGTAATTGTAATAACAACACGGGCTGGGATAAAATAAAGCGCCGCGAAACAGTTTGTTTGCAGTACATCGCGAAATTAAATTATCGCGAAATACTGTAAACGTATTATATTTGGCATGTACGATATTTGGCGGAAAGTTGTTTTTGAGCAAGTTAGCGTGTATTTGATTTAGCGTATTTCTTAATGGTCCTATACATTCACATGTGTGCATGGCATTTAGCGATGCACTTGATTTAGCGGAAGATGCATTCCGCTAAAAACGCTAATTAGAATACACAGCCAAATGTAATACGTTTACAGTAAAAGCTGGTTTACAGTGTTGGGGTGTTTTATTCATACAATCAAAACTTTCATTTTAATATTAGTTAAAGACAAGGCACGTCTTTTAAATTTGTCGAATGTGAAACAACTGTCATTCGCAAAGAATAAATCATCAATTTTTAGAAGGTTTGGTTTTTGTGGTTTGAGATAAATAGCGCATGGAGTTTCGATTTTATTGTTTTTTAGCTCACCTGAGCTGAAAGCTCAAGTGAGCATTTCTGATCACCCGTTATCCGTCGTCCGTCTGTCCGTCCGTCTGTAAACTTTTACATTTTGAACTTCTTCTCTAAAACCACTTGGCCAAATTCAACCAAATTTGGCAAAAAGCATCCTTATAAGAAGGTGAATAAAAATTGCAGAAATGAAAGGCTGATCTTTATTCAAAACGGAGAAAACATCGAAACTGTAAAAAAGGGGGTGCATTTTTAAAAATCGTCTTCTCAAGAACTACTGAGTCAAATTCAACGTAATTTAGCAAAAATAATCCTTATGGAAAGGAAAATATAAATTGCAAAAATTATGATCTAATTCAGTTTCAAATTTGAGTAATTTACGTAACTACTACACTGTAGCTGTCAATCAGTTTATAACTTCGGGTTCGGTATTCCATACCTCAAAAACGAAAGTTCTTTGTTTGAAGCAGCCATGTTAAACGCATGGCACACGGGTTGACAAAGATGAATTTGCTGGTTGTGCAACACTTTACGTGCGAAGAGAATATTTGAAACATGCAACATAGATTTGTGCCGATTTTGTGAAGTAAATTGAGGTTAAATATTTCAGTGCGTTGATATTTGCACTTACAACATATTATAAAATACTATACATTTTATTGGCAATTTGCTACGATCTCTACGGAATGGTTGATTAATGCAACGTGTTTTGTTAAGATGCTCAGCATTTTCAGTATAAACGGAGATTGTTTTCGCTGCTACATGTAGAAATATATATAGGTATATACATGTATGTGATGAAAAATAAATTGTGATCTTTCTTTGTTTTAGTGCACGTTTCTTCTGTTTTAATTGTTTACAATTTTCTATTTACTTTCCATATTTGAGTGTCAAGCTTCGAATTATAAGCAAGATACAGAGCTTTGCTCACAATTTTCTGTATGCTCACAGAGCTGAGGCCATGCTTTTGTTCTTTTCACATTTTAAATGCTGAATAGGAAATATCAAGTTTAAAAATCTAAAGTTGAATGTAATAAACTCTTTTGAACAAAAAATTTGACTCAAACCTAGCAGAATTGCGAGCTCTTTATCTTGCTTATAATTTTATAATTGACGATGAAATTTTAATTGATCACTTGAAATTTCTATCTAAACGTTAAATACTTGTACAGAAAAATTAAAAGAAGATATGCTGTAACTACTTTCTTGGGCCCCCTCCTAATACGATGTATTATATCATTATGAAATCTACACCAACCTTGATGGTTTTCAGACACAAATATAAACAATCGCTTTAAAACATTTTCCTTAGTTATGACACATTACTGTTGCGGGGATAAATGTATTATCTATGGAGGGTAATCGGGTTCAAAAATCCAGACCTGTAAATTTGTAAATTCAAATATGCAATCGTGTTGGTGTGTAAGTCTGAGTATGAATGTATGTGATTCTGATCGTGTAACCTATAAAAATTCGAGCATAAACACTTTAAGATTGGGTGTTGCTAAAACGCGGAACGGAAAACGGAACGGAAAGCGGAACGGAACGGAAAATCTTATCTAATGTTATTTACTTGATAGATTTGTTAATCAGGTTTAAAACGCTAAACTTTTTGTAGTTTTTATTTTTTTTAAAGATTAGCAATATATGAGATTATTTATTCAAGAATAATTTATTTCCTCAAAATAAATTAACAGTACATGCATTGACCACTATACTATGTCCCAAAATATCCTCGAATCACATTTTGCTGAAAAGCTCGATATTTATACAACTCAGGGTTCAAGCAATGTTCTTTCAGACGCATGAAAAATTCTCATGATTTCTTCTTTAAAACGTCCTCTCTAGCTCATCAGGTTTCAATACACGGCTAAAAATAAAGAAGTCTACGGGGTTTTGCATATCACCAGACCATGATGATAACGTTGAAAAATTGTGCGAGGTCTTTTGAGTGACTTCCGAATGGAGAAAAGATGTCAACATTTCCCATTATAAATCTCCTTAAAAAATCTGTTTTCGATCCTGTGAATTTTTCCGATTAAAAAATGATATTGTGTCAATAAAGTTTTTCTTGGATATTTCCCGTTTCATCTATTTTAATTGCATCTTTTACAGGTATGTGTATTTTTTTAAAAAATCGTCCAAATGTCAAATGTGCTGCATAAATATTTTGGGATCGACAGACTATAGTCCTATTTTATAATCTAAAAAATCAAACCAGGCAACGTACGTCTAGAGCTCTCTATTCGGATCATATGTATATAGCTGCATGAATGATCGAACAACTGCCAAGTAATGCAAATTTAATTGCATTACTAAAAATACTAGTTTCACTAAGTATCGGGTATTTTAAAACAGTAGAAGATGAAGACAACAAACGCCGATATTAGAGAAAAAATAAAACATAACATGAAATCCACAACGCTATTGTCCAATAAAATGAAGCTATTTCTTTTGGTAAAATAATATTTACAATAGTGGGACATATTTGCAAATAGATGATGCAGCAAGACTTCGTAAAGATGATCATGAATGTCGTCAGTCGTTCGGTTTTTTTTTATCTCAATGATACTGTATCGTCTATATGATTTGAGATCGTATAGAATACCGAAAATTCTATGTTGATGTTAGTACATGTATATACATCATATTTGAAATATAAAAATACTCATAAAACGCATGAAAAGCTTTCACTAACTGCGTTACGCTGTTATACCAGCAATGGCATATAAGAAAAATAAGTAAAACGTTTTAGCTAATTTACTCTTTTAATATTTCACAATTCGTATACATTTGATTTTTTCCGTTTCGTACTCAACTAAAGCCAATATTGAATGCAATGCTATATTTGATAGACAGTCATAAGAATATCAATAAGACAGCCACATGTTGTTAATCATCATTCATTGGAAATGAATAAATGATACAAAGTAAATCGTTTCTGGCCAGTCCACACCGTTTTAAAGCGATAAACGTGATATGATATTTTCCGTTTTCCGTTCCGTTCCGCTTTCCGTTCCGTTTTCCGTTCCGCGTTTTAGCAACACCCTTTAAGATTTGACTCAGTTCCTTTGTATGATGCACATTTTGCTGCTTAATTGTTTTTGTTAGTTAATTTAACCTTCAACTTTGCACATTTTAAATCCATAGTTTCTGCATTTGTATCTTCACCCTCGGATATCATTCTCTCACCAGAGGTCGTGCTACACAAGTTTCGCTTACACCTCTGTCAACGCCGGAAAAATAGTCTGTCACATGATCAAAACAAGCATGGCGAGCACATGGCATTGTTGATTCGTTTCTTCTGTACAATCAGCTTGAAGGGGAGTCATTGACGGGCGAAGACTTTGAGGACACGTTTAAAAACATCACGAGATGACATTGCTGCTGATTTATGTAAAATCATCGATAAATCGGTAGCGTACAGAAACTGATTTTTCAAACATCTGTCAAACTAGATCATGTGATCATATTTTAATTTTTACCTCCGCAAAATAGTTCTTCCAGTAACGTTGAAATAAAAATAAATAAAGGCGTTAAAGATTTAAATTTAATTATTTATAATCATATTCATAGATAAAAGGAATAACTACATAGATTTCAATTACATTTTGCCCATCGTTTAAGTTTGTACAAGAATCTTGTACATCGGGCGTTGACAGAGGTGTAAGCGAAACTTGTGTAGCACGACCTCTGGTGAGAGAATGCCTCGGATATAGCACAGTTGACATGTTACAAATCAACAAATGTAAAGTCTACAAGTTTGTCGAATTTTGACATGACCTTATATGGCAAATGCTCGCTGCGGGAAAAGACATGCCGTAATGGCCGGAATGGACTAAAATAAACATAAAATTCAGTTAAACTGTTCTGATGAACGATACTATTTTCTTTGGATCAAAAATATTTTTATTTTATCAACACAAGAAGAGGTGAATGTTTGTAAAAATCGGTGCCGGTGTGACGAATGCGCTGGTTTCTGTAATATAATTCCCATGGACACTGGTACATGTAATATACGATAAGGGTTAACCTTTACTAAAAAAAAAATTGCCTAAAATCTATTCCAATATTGCTTAAATAATTTGACATGTAATTTAAACTGAAAAATATAAAGTTGAATACGTGCTCTTTTCTAGAAATGAGACGGATCAAGAAATTTCCTAGGGGGTGAATATCTTTTGTGCAGCATGGGGTTTGGAGACCGCCGTGAAGCCCATATAGCTTCATTGCTAACCTAAATGCTAAGAATTTTGAGAGTGAATTTTATATTCCTCATTTCTTTAAAATTAAACGAAGTTTTATAATCATTAATTAAAGTACAAAATGTTGTCAAAAATTGAAAGGTTCTAAAGAAATAAATAAGGGATACTAGTATGTTTTTATAATTATATTTTTTCTTCGAAAATCGAATTTCTGAAATTAAGGAACAGGTGGGTTAAACAGATTTGATTCTATATGAAATGGTAGAATCTTATAAATATATACTGTAATGACAGTAATTTTACAAAATCAAGTAGCTACTTTATGGTAATCAGTACATGTTCACAAGTGGCTGTAAAGCTGTAAAGCTTTCCGGAAAATTTTGATTAACCAACTTCACTGAGTGTGTCTGGATTGAATCGAGATTCAGGACGCCATACTTATATCCCGTAATAACTGCTTGATATCAAAACATTTTTGCTATTACAGTCAACCTTTTTCTTTCATTTAAAGGAGAGGGGATGCTGCTACTCATGTCTCATCTAAATCAAAATCTTAAAACTACTGTTTTCAGGTAGATAGTTTTTCTTATCGATAATTCAGTTCTTTAATTAATCAGCAGGTCGGTGCCCCCTACCCCGTGATTTTTTCTTCTTCGTGTGTTGGGGGGGGGGGGGGTGGCGTGGGGGGGGGGGGGGGGGCTGGGGGGCTCTTGTCTCAACATTGTGGTAGCGATAAGGTGCTTTTGGTGATATTTTCTTTATTCAGCCTAACTCTAAGTATACTTACACGATTTGTTAAATGTACTTTAAGACAATAGAAATGCATGTATACATTTAAACAGAGCATGATATTTAAAATTTTCCAGATCTAAGGCATCCGATGGCGATTGAATTCTTCACTCGCATCTTTTTTGGATTCTCTTGATATAATGGACATCGAGCCTATAATCTATTGTTCGAAAAATCGTACTTCCTAAAAAAATGTTGTTATCCAGAAATAATATGATATGTAATATTTTTTTGTTCATTCTGTGCCCATTCCGGCGATTACGGCAGGCCTTTTCCTGCAGCTATCTGTGACATCACTATTTCCATATATGGTCATGTCAAAATTCGACAAACTTGTAGACTTTACATTTGTCGATTTGTAACATGTCAACTGTGCTATTTCCGGAAAACGATAAATGCAGAGACTACCGATGGAAAATGTGTAGTATAGTGACACGTTACATGTAAATAACAAACAGCATTTTAAAGTTGCAAATGTACATCTGTGGGAAGAATTACATTAAGGGTCTGCGGAGTCAACTTTGGAGTGTTTTTATAGATTACACACATTCATACTCTGGCTCACACACCAACACGATTGCATATTCGAAATTACAAGTTAACATGACTGGATTTTTGAACACCATTACCCTCCATAATTATCGCTTTTAAGAAAATATTACAGCGGAAAATCATATTGGTTTGTAGCCATTTGTTGTTTTTGAATGAAGATGAAAATAATGGGTGGACCGTGGTAAAATATAGTGATATGCATGTCAATACATTGCAGTGGTGTCTGAAGCAAATTGAAAATGGAAGGGGGAGGCTAGACCTTATCAGAAATCTTGACAAGCAAAAAAAAAAAAAAAGGATTTTGAGTATGGCTATGTCGAACTTTGCAAAAACAAGTGCATGGGGGGCTTAGCCCCCACCCATCCCGTTCCGACGCCTATGCATTGATTATAATACATGTAGCTCTTTAACATTTCACAGGACACCATTTTTCATTCGAGTGTATTCATCGATCAAGTGAGTAAGGTTATAAAACATCGTAGGAATTCCCGCCAGGTAAACAACACTCGTTTATAATGCGGAAGACCAATTAAATTTTTGAATGTTTTTTTTTAATTTGAGCGCATTGAGGTACAATTTTCTTCTTTCACATATTGGATTTTTTTTAAATTAAATACAATAACTAGTAAGAAGTTGAAGAAGAAAATGTACCTAGTATATGCTCTCATATATTTTGATCGCTTTATAAAGTGTTGGATGGAGGGGGCAGAACTGAAAAATAAGGTACTTGGAAGTTAACAGTGTACCCCTACCAAACATTTAGTTATATATCTTGCATAGGATCTTGTTTTCGGTAAAAATAGTATTTCATAAAGGTACAATGTCAAAGATTAAGTGTATGCAAAAATAAGTGTATTATTTGGATACTTTACGGCATTCTTTTTTGTTATTCTACTGAGGGGCCATATGGCACAATATCCTTTGAACACCCATATAAAGCCATTGTTGTTCAGGTGAGCGATATGGCCTCATGGGCCTCTTGTTTATCAATTACAGTAAAACAAGGCTATAGCAAACACGCTTAAAATGAATTGACGCTTACATCGAAGGGATATTCATTCCCCGTGACTTTATTATATGCTGTAAACTTGACGGATATAACAAATTACGCGTATAACGAAGTAAAAATGCCCGTCCCTGGGACTTCGTTATGAGCGTGTTTTACTGTACAGAACTACTTACACATGTTTCAATCAGGATTAAGAGAGCTGGATGGTTTTGGCCAGATTACGACTATATTGATCTCCTTTAGCGAAAGAGCTTTGTACAAAGATATAGGAGGATATTTGAATTTTATATCTTAAATATTTTTGTTTAAAGTATAATAAATAATAATGGCAAAAGAAATCCTGTCTAAAGAATTAAGGTAGAATAGATGGTTAATTTGTTGACCCCCCCCCCCCCCCGACCTTCCTTTAAAGGTGTCATATGGCGGTGATAATAATTCATTGACAGACACACAACATAATTATAGAACATGCAAACAAACAAACACTGATACAGGTGTGCTTATGTTGACAGTTTCTATAGAGGGTTATTTAAACAATAAAATGCTTTTTTTTGGTGATTCATGCGGGATATGAAAAGTAGCGACATTGCAGGAAAAATAGTACATAACCCGCGTTAGCGGGTTATGTAACTTTTTTCTGCAATGATCGCTAACTTCATAACCCACAAGAATCATCAAAGAAAGCATTTTATTGTTTATATTTACATCTTCCTTTTAACAAATTAATAAATTGATTGCAAAAAGTAAGTAAAGTTCACTAAACTACTTTAAGTGTACATCAGTACGTTAACTAAACGAAACAGCCAAATTATCTCCTGTGGGAATTTGAGCCTGACATCATCATGATTATTTCGTGCAGTCCGTGATTTTTCTTAGGTCGCTGTTGGTTTCGACCAATCGATACACGGGGTGTGTACATTTCAGTCCTGTCAGTTTCTACAGCTGTTCTATAGAGCTATGAATTAACTATAAGTTTCCGTAAGAAATAGAGGGAATCATTCTCGGTGGTTACTGTCGTCGCTTTTTCCATAGATCTGAAAAGATTCTTAGACTATATAGAAAGGAATATCATTCTCTGTCCGTAGCCATGGTAAGATTTTTCAAGTTTTATAGTAAATATTTAAACAATAAAATGCTTTCTTAGGGGATTCATGCAGGGGGAATAAAGTTATAGCGAACATAGCTCATAGCTGGTATGAAGCGCCAAGGTCTTTATATCTATTTTTTAATCTCTCAATCAATTATCCATTAAAAATAAGTACAATTGCGTATATAATCATTAATGCCAATTAGCAGGTTTCACAGAAGGAACAACCAATTATTCTATTTATGTGAAGGTTGCCATGGCTACTACAACTACTTGGAAGTCTGAGGCCAGCCCGTACATAATGAACAAACTTATTTGTTGATTAAAAAAAACCTCCTAACTATTCTTCAGAAATATTCAAATTACGAGCAAATTTAGCAACATTATGCTGTCAGTCCGGCGCTGATACATTTTCAATTCGCGCAGAGCTGTTATCACACTAAAATTATTATACTGCAATCTATTGTAATCAATAATTGTTTTTCAGTGTTTTTCTTGTGTATAAAACAACTTGGAGATATTTGACGTCTGTCACGTTGTTTGTGTTAACTGCTACCCGTAAATTCAAAATGTTCAACATAACATATTTCTTCCACTGCTGAATGATAACACTAGAACATGTCACTATTTGTGGAGAATTGAACATATTCTGACTGGTCACACCTGCTGTGTGTTTTTTGTCGTAATCGGGTGATCGGAAAATCAAAAAAAAAAATCGCAGACAATTCGGTGATTGATTTAAGAAATAAGGAATCATTCGTTGAGTATTATGAAGTGATAATTTTGGTCGGGGCGTGATCAAATCCAATAAAGCCCGAAGGGCTTTATGATAGATTTGATCACGCCCCGACCGAAATTATCACCTCATAATATTCAAAGAATAATTCCTTATTACTTATATTTATATAATTTTAAACCATCGTACGATTAAATGTTCAAAAAAAAAATAAGCAAACCCCGCTGGCGCCTCAATTTGGCGTCATTTGAAGTTATGGGTTATATAGTACAAAATCGATACATAGTGTTACCACAGGCAAAGACACTGGAAAATGTAAATATAATAGCATAATACACACTTGCGAATGTTATTGTCATTCAAATTTAGACCATGTGGTTTTATTTTACCCTTTCAGTTTCGCAATAAAAATCGTGCCTCGTGTTTATAGTCTATTTTCTAGAATGTAGGTACTTGTAATCAAATATAAAATCTAGACGTTTATTGATTTTAAAAGTTATCTTCAGTTATTGGTGGATAAAATGAAATCTAGAAATAAATGTGACAATAGAAAATATAGGGGTTTTTCTGCTGTTGCAACAATTTAAAACATTCTTAGTAGCGACCAACCCTAAGGATTAGTTTTCGATCCGCGCCTGACCTAGTAATAGCATCAATAGTGGACAGTCTATTTATGCTTTAAAAATACAATTATAAATACTAAAGAAAATATATATTTTGTACATTACATATATAGATGTATGATTTATTTATACCGCTGAATAGCATTACTGATCCAGGGGGTCCCAGGCACCCCAGGTGATGTATATCTAGAGAGCTTCTGCGGATGTATTATCTCGAATTCAAATGCACCCCTGCGAATGTGTTCGGAATGTTTTCTTTACCGTTGCTAAGTATGTAATAAATCCAGAGGTGCTCGAATGAAAGTTCACGAGACTTCCCCGAGATTTGTTCAGTTCCTGTGAAATTACGAGCGGAAGTATAAGTGTTTGGATAATATTCTCAAAATTCATAAGTACTGGTCGTTTTTCTACTTTGATTTACGTTAAAACATGAAAATATATTAAGATAAGTGTCTTATTTCATCATCTAGCGGTAATTAAAACTAAACGATGATATTCAGAAAAGACTTATCACTCTACATGTGGTTGAAAATGTAAACATTGGGTTGCTTGACAAAATTATAACCATGCTTGATGCTTTTGGTGTGCAATACCATGATATTTAAAAATAAGAATGGGTGTCTGTTTTGTATACAAACTTAGCATATCGAGCCATTTTCATGTAACATTCTGCATAAAATAGTATAGTCTGTTTCACTATTGATGCTATTACTAGGTCAGGCGCGGATCGAAAATTAATCCTATGGGGGATCGCTACTAAGAATGTTAATTGTTGCAACAGAAGAAAAAAAACTATATTTAGTATTGTCACATTTATTTCTAGAACTCATTTTATCTACCAATTAATGAAGATAATTAAAGTTTAAAATCAATAAACGTCTAGATTTTTTTATATGATTACAAGTACCCAGATTCTGGGAAATAGACTATAAACACGAGGCACGATTTTTACTGCGAAACTGGAAGGGTCAAATTAAACCACGTGGTCTAAATTTAAATGACAATAACATTCGCAGGGGTGAAATGTATGGTGTTTAATAAATATTTAGATTATAAAAAAAACTAAAAAAAAACAAAACATCAATAGTGGAACAAACTTTACTATATTATGCAGAATGTTATGGAGGGTAATCGTGTTAAAAAATCCAGTCATGTTAACTTGTAAATTCGAATATGCAATCGTGTTGGTGTGTGAGCCTGAGTATGAATGTGTGTAATTCTGATCGTGTAATCTATAAAAACACTCCAAAGTTGACTCCGCAGACCTTCAATGTAATTCTTCCCACAGATGTACATTTGCAACTTTAAAATGCTGTTTGTTATTTACATGTAACCTGTCACTATAATACACATTTTCCATCGGTAGTCTCTGCATTTATATCTCCGTTTTCCGGAAATAGCACAGTTGACATGTTGCAAATTGACAAATGTAAAGTCTACAAGTTTGTCGAATTTTGACATGACCATATATGGAAACGGGGTCAAATGCTGGTACGGGTCTCATGGGGCAATGCTTATGCCGCTAGGCTTCGCCATTCAAAACCTTGAGTTAATGCCCAACCGTCTCATATAGGTTCTGCCAGCAAGTCACATGTCGCACCTCCCCGTGGTGGCCCTGGTAATGCTTATGTAGCTAAGTGACAGTGGCAAGAGGCGAGCATCCGGCGCCTTAAAATAACTGGAACCCGTGGCTAAGGGAAGGAAAACCCTGACAGAAAACCACTGGCCCTCCGAGTCCAGGGGGTTAAGCTTAGGGTTAACAACCCTAACTTGTAAAACAAACATTGTTACAGAAACAGTAACGAGGAATATATCTATACCTGTGGACGAGAACCTCTCCAGGACCACCACTGGAACCAGTATGACTGTGGGTAGTCAAAGCCACCAGGAAGCTACCTGCATGATTAGAGAGGCACTCAACACGGCCAAAACCAAGGTCAGAATAGGATTTTGGAACGTGCGAACCATGTACGCAGCAGGAAAATTGGCACAAGTAACAGCAGAAATGAGGAAATACAACTTACATGTGCTGGGAGTCAGTGAGAGGAGATGGGTCAATACGGGAAGAATGCGAACAACAACAGGTGAAACTCTATTGTATTCTGGCCGAGAAGATGGACAACACCATGAAGGGGTGGCAGTTATACTCAAGAAAGGAGTAGAAAAGTTCTTGATGGAATGGAAGCCAGTTAGCAGTAGATTGATGTTGGTGAGACTTAGAGGAAAGCAGGTCAACACTACGGTTTTCCAGTGTTATGCACCTACTAACGATGCAGATGAAGAAGACAAAGATGCTTTTTACGAACAACTGCAAAGAGAACTAGACAGCACGCCAGACCATGATATCAAGATCATCATGGGAGATATGAATGCTAAAGTAGGAGCAGATAATGAACTCTACAATAGAGCAATGGGGCACCATGGTTGCGGTATCATGAATGAGAATGGACATAGGCTTGCAGAGTTTTGTACCACCAACAACTATGTGATCGGAGGAACTCTATTCCCTCACCGAGACATTCATAAGTTGACATGGCATTCACCAAACGTGAGAGATCAAAACCAAATTGACCACATCATGATAAATGGTAAATGGAGGAGATCATTGCTTGATGTGAGGGTTAAGAGAGGCGCTGATGTTGGTAGTGATCACCACCTGGTAACACATCTATCAAACTAAAACTGCGCAACACACAAGGAAAGCTTACAACAAGGAAGAGATTTGATGTGGACAAACTCAGAGATATCAAGACAAGGCATGAGTTCAACATCACACTCAAAAATAAGTTTGGCATTCTACAAAACCTACAATCAGAAAACAAGACAACAACGGTTGATGAAAAATGGAAAGAAATTTGTAACATCTACACTGAAGCTAGCGAAAAGTGCATTGGCTACAAACAAAAACAAAAGAACAAAGAATGGATAACACCTAACACTTGGAAAATGATTGAAACAAGAAAATGCACCAAAAAGAAAATACTTGAAGCCAAATCACTGAGACTTAAGGAGAAACATCAACAAGATTACAGCGAAATACAGAAACAAGTGAAAAAAGCTGTACGTACAGATAGAAGAGCATACATAGATGCCTTAGCAACAAAAGCAGAAGAGGCAGCCAACAAAGGGGAACAAGGAAATCTATACAAAATAACAAAAGTAATATGTGGGAAAAACAGACCATCACCAAACCTTCCCATCAAAGACAAACAAGGAAAGCTGTTAACATCAGAGAATGAAATGGAGGAACGGTGGCAGAACACTTTAAGGAGATCTTAAACAGACCACCTCCGATCCATGAACCTGAAGTTAGTGAACCCGAATCAGAGTTGAATATCAACACCAATCCACCAGACGTTCCAGAAATTACATCTGCCATACAGTGTTTAAAAAATGGAAAATCTCCTGGGAGTGACAATTTAAATGCTGAGCTATTCAAAACGGACCCACTCCTTACAGCTACCATCCTCCAACCAACCTTCAAAGAAATCTGGGAAAGTAAGACCATACCAGATCAATGGAATCACGGAGTCATCATTTAAATACCAAAAAAAGGAAATTTAAATGACTGTAATAACTGGCGTGGAATAACACTTCTCTCCATTCCAAGTAAAATCATGGCTAAAATTATCATCAGAAGAATATTCAAAGCCGTAGATGTCAAACTACGGAAGGAACAAGCAGGGTTCAGACCAGGACGAGGATGTATCGACCAAATATTCACACTGAGAAACATCATTGAACAGTGTACGGAATGGCAGCGACAACTTTATCTGAACTTCATCGATTTTGAAAAGGCCTTCGACAGCATTCATAGAAACAGTCTCTGGAGAATTGTGCGTTCGTACGGCATCCCCCAACATCTTATAGACATCATCAAGAGTTTCTACGTCAACTTCAGATGCAAAGTTGGAAACTCAAGCATCGAATTTGATGTCAAAACTGGAGTTCGCCAAGGTTGTGTAATGTCATCAACGCTCTTCATCAAAGCCATCGACTGGGTCATGAGGAACACAACATCAGACATCCCAAGAGGCATCAGATGGGGAACGTTCACAACACTTGAAGACTTGGACTTTGCCGATGATATTGTCCTGTTTTCCCACTCCCATCAGCACATCCAAGACAAAACATATAGGCTCCACGAGTATGCTGGAAACATTGGACTGAAGATCAATGCCAAGAAAACTGAAGTCATGACCCTAAATGTGAATAACCCACAAGGAGTTAAAATGGACAATTACATCCTTCCATTTACAAACAACTTTACTTATTTAGGGAGTATTGTCACAACAGATGGTGGAGCAGACAGGGACATTCAGCAGAGACTAGCCAAAGCCAGAGCAGCATTTAAGAACTTGCAAGCTGTGTGGAAAACCAACAGGACAAAGCTCAAACTGTACAAAAGCTGCATCATACCAATTATTTTGTACGGTTCAGAGTGCTGGAGAATGACAGAGAACGACCTTAACAAACTGTCAATTTTCCACATTAAGTCCCTGAGAAGAATCCTAAAAGTATTTTGGCCAAATACCATCTCAAATCAGAACCTTCTCAGCAGATGCGATCAGGAAGATATGGCCACCATCATCACCATGAGACGATGGACCTGGATTGGCCACATACTCAGAAGGGACCCTGAATCCATCATAAAGACAGCCCTCTTCTGGACACCAGAAGGAAAAAGGAAGAGAGGGAGACCAAAAGTTACCTGGCGGCGAACAGTGGAAGCCGAGATGAAAGAACATCAGAGAAGCTGGGGCACTCTCCAGAAGCTAGCCGGTGACAGACAGGGATGGAGAGACCTCGTTACTGCCCTATGCGCCAAAGGCGCCACGGGCAGTAAGTAAGTAAGTAATATATGGAAACAGTGACGTCACAGATAGCTGCAGGAAAAGGCCTGCCGTAATCGCCGGAATTGGCACAGAATGAACAAAAAAATATTACATATCATATTATTTCTGGATAACATTTTTTTTAGGAAGTACGATTTTTCGAACAATAGATTATAGGCTCGGTGTCCATTATATCAAGAGAATCCAAAAAAAGATGCGAGTGAAGAATTCAATCGGCATCAGATGTCTTAGATCTGGAAAATTTTAAATATCATGCTCTGTTTAAATGTATACATGCATTTCTATTGTCTTAAAGTACATTTAACAAATCGTGTAAGTATACCTATAGTTCGGCTGAATAAATAAAATATCACCAAAAGCACCTTATCGCTACCACAATGTTGAGACAAGAGCCCCCAGCCCCCCCCCTTCACCCACCCACGAAGAAGAAAAAAATCACGGGGGGGGGGGGGGGGTCGGCCTACTGATTAGTTAAAGAACTGAATTATCGATAAGAAAAACTATCTACCCGAAAAGAGTAGTTTTAAGATTTTGATTTAGATGAGACATGAGTAGCGGCACCCACTCTCCTTTAAATGAAAAAAAATTCCAACCATAAGGTTAACTGTAATAGCAAAAATGTTTTGATATCAAGCAATTATTACGGGATATAAGTATGGCGTCCGGAATCTCGATTCAATCCACACTCAGTGAAGTTGGTTAATCAAAATTTTCCGGAAAGCTTTAGTATAGCTTTACAGCCACTTGTGAACATGTACTGATTACCATAAAGTAGCTACTTGGTTTTGTAAAATTACTGTCATTACAGTATATATTTATAAGATTTTAAAATTAAAACTCTATCATTTCATATAGAATCACATCTGTTTAACCCACCTGTTCCTTAATTTCAGAAATTCGATTTTCGAAGAAAAAATATAATTATAAAAACATATTAGTATCCCTTATTTATTTCTTAGAACCTTTCAATTTTTGACAACATTTTGTACTTTAATTAATGATTATAAAACTTCTTTTATAACAGTTTCAGATTGTTTTATTATTTATCATGCACTTGCACAACAAAGTCATTTTGATATTTGAAAAAAATATATAGATACATAAATTTTTCCGCGAAAAATTACCAAATTTTTTTGCAAGTCGTTTAATTTTAAAGAAATGAGGACTATAAAATTCACTCTCAAAATTCTTAGCATTTAGGTAAGCAATAAAGCTATATGGGCTTCACGGCGGTCTCCAAACCCATGCTGGACAAAAGATATTCACCCCCTTGGAAATTTCTTGATCCGTCTCATTTCTAGAAAAGAGCACGTATTCAACTTTATATTTTTCAGTTTAAATTACATCTCAAATTATTTTAGCAATATTGGAATAGATTTTGGGCAATATTTTTTTAGTAAAAGTTAACCCTTGTCGTATATTACATGTACCAGTGTCCATGGGAACCCGGAATTATATTACAGAAACCAGCGCATTCGTCACACCGGCACCGATTTTTACAAACATAATCTTCACCTCTTCTTGATTCGTCCAGTTTCAATCATACCTCAAAATCTTCTTTTATAAAAAATTAAAAAAAAGTATTTTTGATCCAAAAAAAAATAGTATCGTTCATTAGAACAGTTTAACTGAATTTTATGTTTATTTTAGTCCATTCCGGCGATTACGGCATGCCTTTTCCCGCAGCGAGCATTTGCCATATAAGGTCATGTCAAAATTCGACAAACTTGTAGACTTTACATTTGTCGATTTGTAACATGCCAACTGTGCTTAGTCTGATATCCGAAGGTGAAGATACAAATGCAGAAACTATGGATTTAAAATGTGCAAAGTTGAAGGTTAAATTAACTAACAAAAACCATTAAGCAGCAAAATGTGCATCATACAAAGAAACTGAGTCAAATCTTAAAGTGTTTATGCTCGAGTTTTTATAGGTTACACGATCAGAATTACATACATTCATACACCAACACGATTGCATATTTGAATTTACATTTACAGGTATGGATTTTTGAACACAATTACCCTCCATAGAATGTTACTTGAAAATGGCTCGATATACTAAGTTTTTATACAAAACAGACACCAATTCTTTTTTTAAAAAGCATGGTATTGCACACCAAAAGCATCAAACATGGCTATGATTTTCTCAAGCAACCCAAAGTTTACATTTTCAACCACGTGTAGAGTAGTTGAACACGAACGATAACTCTTTTCTGAATATCATCGTTTAGTTTATGGACGGCGGACCCAATTCATTTCTACAATAGATTTTTTATTCAAATTTTTATATAAATAAATGTTAATCAGTTAATGGTGAGGGAAAATCAATAAAAAAAATTACATGATCATCGACTTCCTTATTTTACTGGGGGCGCTTCAAAATTTGGGTATGAAAATCCTCAGATATAATGGAAAGTAATGGGAATTTTCTGAGGTGTGGTATAAAAACTGATATTTTAAAAATTCTGCAATAGATTTTTTACTCTTATTAAAATGTAATATTAAGAAGTCAATAAGCTTTCCGATAAACAGAAAAAAAAATGTAGGTCATCGACCTAATTTTTTTGAGGGGTTGTGCCAAATCTCACTGCATGGTTCATTTTTCCTCAGATATATCATTGAAAAAAAAGACATAATTAATTATTGCCTGACGTTACATTAACTGCTTTATGTATAGATATTGTTAGATTAAGGTATAAATTCAATATCTACAAGATTATAAGACTATAAACTGTCTTTGAGGGTTTTTGGATTTATTAACCGTAGAAATATATTAACAAACTTGTCGCAAACAGCACTGATGTACGTAATTACGACAGTCATATTTATAGCAAATGTGTGGATTTCTGCGCAGATGTGCGAAATCTTGAATTGGGTCCGTCGTCCTTAAATAACGCTAGATGATGAAATAAGACACAAATCTCAATAGATTTTCATGTTTTAACATAAATCAAACTAGGATATGATATGAAAAACGGCCAGTACTTACGTATTTTGAGAATATTATCCGAACACTTATACTTCCGCTCGAATTTTCACAGGAACTGAACGAATCTCGGCGAAGTCTCGTGAACTTTCATTTGAGCACCTCTGGATTTATTACATACTTAGCAACGATAAAGAAAACATTGCGAACACATTCGCAGAGGTGATGTACAAAACATGGATTTGTGATCAGAGCCAGATTACATGTAAACGTACACTGTATAATTGTAACTCATTTATATTGGGACCAAAACTTTTATAGCAAGTTAAAGCTGACATGAATTCATAAAAGCATTTGGTCGCCATATTACAGGTTGGGACCAATCACCCAAATGGGATATAATAGCCCGTTCGGGATATAATAGCTCAACTGGGGTATAAATTTAAAGTGCAAAAAATAAAAAATTTTGATTTTGCAATTTTTTATATAAATCCGCATTAATGTGTATCAAATGCAACAACTTTTGGTTAAGAAATTTTTCTATATGTCTATAGTTTGTAAGATTGATCCCCAAGAAGTTTTGGAAAAAACTGAGGGATCAATCTCCATAATAGTACTGTTACAGAAAAAGTTGTTTACCAAAACTTGTTACATTTTATCTATTCTAATGCGGATTTATATTAAAAATTTCAAAATCAATTTTTTATATTTTTTGCACTTTAAATTTATATCCCATTTGGGCTATTATATCCCGATCGGGCTATTATATCCCGTTTGGGCGATTGGTCCCAACCTGTATTAGTTTTGATCGCTCCTCTACTGCCACTGGGGTATATATACCGGTCGAGAAAGTTACGGTCGGTTGCTTTCCAATCGAGGTATTCAGGTTGCACGGACTTCTAAATGCATGAACTACACATTGTAGTAAAATGTTTGTAAAAAAGAATAAATGAAACTACAATCAATAAAACACAAAATATATTTATTCTTTGAAAGAATTTCCAAGGTATCCGTATCATTTTGCACAGAAAGTGCTGCCTTACTTCGCATGCACATCGAACACGTGTGTCGTTCATACAGAGTGCATAACGTCTGCTTCTTTTTGATGACCCCAGCGGCACTACATCCAACACAGTAGATAAATGATAGTAAATCCAAGAAAGTAACAACATAACGTCGTTTCCATAAGTTTCTACAAAAACACCCAGTTTCTAAAATCCATGCGATCATTGACATTGCTCGATGGCCACAGTGTGTAGTTTGCGCATGTGCGATGTTATAACTTACACAGGAAAACGTTCTACAATTATCGAGGATTTTGAAATTTGTGTACCTGGGATTTCAGTCTGCCTTGTTTCGTAGTTCTTTGGATATTCCTTACCAGTGCAGTGGTTGTCATAATATTTTTGTTCAAAACGCGTTTCTACAAGTCTTTTCGTCCAATGTAACGGGTTCGGGTGAATGAAATACCTGAATGCGGTGAAGCATGAATAGTGCTATCGGCCTTATATAGGGGGTGTGTAGCGATGAGCAGAACAATAGAAATCGACAACTAATATGGCGGTAGTCCGAAATAAAAGGGTAATAATTCGTATTTATGAATTCATGTCAGCTTTAATTGCTAATCAAATGAATGTGTGTGCATGTGTTCAATCCATGTATTATATTAGGCTGTTGTAAATAAAATACATATCAAAATTGAACATTCCAAAACCAGTTCTGGTTTGCTTTTACATCAATCTAATTAAAATTCGATCTTTGATCCGCCCCTAATAGATCGCTACACTAGTTGTGTAGCGATCTATTATGTGCGGATCAAAGATCGAATTTTAATTAGACTGGCTTTCACATACATTTATGAGAATCGCAACTTCTCGGGCCTTTCCGGCAAGCTCGGAAAAACACCCCGAATGTATTTTAACATTACCGGATGTTAGAATTCTATACAAAATGGAGTTGCTTCCCATTAAAGTAAGTATCGGCTAGACAGCTTTGTAGGTCGCTTCTGTGGTATATTTCAAGGTATATCGAAGTCTAACTCACACCTCAACTGATCAAAAAATCTGTTGAATTTATATCAAGTTTTATAAAAAGAGGGGTTGTCATGGACGCCTAGGCAATACATTCGAGGTGTTTTTTTGAGCTTGCCGGAAAGGCCCAAGAAGTTGCGATCGACATATAATAAAATATTATAATTTTCAGTATTTCCAACGGAAACTAATCAAACAAAACCCAAAGACAAAAGAAACAATAATTTATTCACAATGTCACAGTTAACAAAGCACTCATTGTAATCCTTTACTGTTCCATACAGTCTGCAATCTGTGTATCAAGTACTTTCCATTACATCACACAGTCTAGTTTATTTGTTGTTGATCAATGGTTGTTTATGGGTGTCTCCGCAATAGTTTACTTATTTCACTTCCTACACACTGACCAGGTCGCCTAGAGTCTCAGCCAATAGAACTCCGACCTCAAGGAGGCATAGTCAGGTACTGCTACCGCTGGACCTACAACAAAGGTCAAAGGTTAAAACCAAGGCGATACGATAAACAAAATCCTCCAAAGCCTGTGATTCAGTACAGTAGAATAGCCAGTTTCTTATTCGTGGGCCAGTGTATAGACAATAAATAACAGATACAGACAATCTAAAAAAAAAAAATAAAACATTAATGTGACACTAACTTTTATCAAGTTTCCCTAGCATCCAAAATAAAATGGTTCTAATGCTTATATGATATTACGTAAATTAACTATTATACCCCATCCTTTTTTTCTTTTTTTTTTTAATCTGGGCATCATCACCTTGCGCTAATTCCACATTCTTCTTTAACTGTTACATGTATTGTACAGATTCATATGATTGCTGTCTTAAATCTTCTAGTATGAAAACTTACTGTCTCATAAAACGTCACATTCTCATTACCCAGTATAATCTTTAACACCTGTACATGGGTCTCTGTAGTACCGGTATATGAGTAAAGGTCACATTCTCTTAAACACCTGTACATGAGTCTTACCTATGGCCGCAAGGGCAGGACATCTATCATATATATACTTTGTGCAGACCTCTCGAACCTTCGCAGCATTCACATTCTACCAAAAATGAAGAGAAAGTTAACAATCCATATATAAAGCTCCATATGAATGCATTTTATTGTTTCATTAAATAAAGAGAAAAATTTTCAAGATATTTGGGCCCTTCCTGTTTAAGGGGGGTCAGGACCACCTTTGAGGCCCATGACCTACATACCATTTGATGGCCCTTAACACAAGGAACAAGAATATATATGGTTTAGGGGTGAGGATATTAACCGTTTTCAAGATATTTGTGCACTTCCTGTTTGAGAGGACCAGCCCCAGGGCCCATGACCTTCATACCATTTGATGGCCCTTAACACAGGGAACAAGAATATATATGGTTTAGGGGTAGGGTTCTTAACCGTTTTCAAGATATTCTGGCACTTCCTGTTAGAGGTGGGACAGGAACACCCCGGGGGCCCATGACCTACATACTATTTGATGCCACTTAACACAATGAACAAGAATATATATGGTTTAGGGGTTGGGATCTCGACCGTTTTCAAGATATTTGGGCCCTTCCAGTTTGAGGGGGTCAGGACCACCCCTGGGGCCCATGACCTACATACCATTTGATGCTCGTTAACATATGAAACAAGAATATATATGGTTTAGGGGTCAGGATTCTAACAGTTTCTGAGATATATGGTCATTTCCAATTCCTGGGGGATGAGGATGATCCCTGGGGTCAGATCTTATAAACCCTAAATATTGCCTGTAACAGTCAATATATGATTCTGAAAACCCTATATTATTATCTTTGTCCGTTTTTAAGTTATAACCATTTACAACAGAGTCATCGATTTTTCCCATAAGGTTCAATGTTAGACCCCACACCCTTTTGACCCCCCAGAAAAGTGGTTGACCAACCCCAAATGAGAAAAATCAAACCAGCGTGCACATCTAGATATGCATGCCTATCGTATCCTAGAGTTTTGTACAATTCTGTTCAGCCATCTCTGAGAAACACGACGGACAAGTTCAGAGCGAGAAAGAAGAAGAAGAAGAACCGTACAAAAACAATAAGTCTCCAAACTTCATTTGGGAGACTTAATTATACATATAAAAGCTCAACATACATGAACACTAATACAAACTTGGAGACTTTAATTGTTTTATAAAATAAAGAGTACTAAACTTCATTATATATGTATAAAGCTTCGCATACATATGTAACAGTTTTCCATGTTAAATTTCTTTTTTCACTTCAATCAGTTTAAAATCAAACTACATTCAATTTATAAAATTTGATTCAAATAAAATTGGCAGAAGTTTCTTTTTTTTTTAAAACTAAATTTTATAAAAATGTCCATTCCTTCTGCGTTATGTTTTTCTGGTTGTTAAGGTATTCAATGGATAACGACCACATTAAACTTTCTTTTTATTAAAATATGAATCATTCACCGTGGATATGTTGACTCTTTTTATAAAGGGAAGATAACTCTTCAAAAAAAAAAGTTTAAAGTGCAATATGACCGGCATCTTATATGTTGTCAGTCATGTGAATTTGGTTCAATTTCATTATCTAGCAATACATATGAATCAAAATTGTTCAATATGCCTTTATTAGACATGAGTGCTGTAAATCAATCAATACAGAGAGCAAGCAACCACAGGCACCTGACTTTATTTATTTTTCTCATAATAAAAATAAATACCCTATATCTAATAATACACAAGGTACCCATCCCCGCCATCTTGGATTTATTTCAAACTGTCACATCAGCTGGAAGTTTTGCTTGAAACTCATCGGTAAAATTATTTTGCGATCCTCTCCGTCTTCCGATCGGTCATTCAACATCTAAGCTTACAACCAATTTAACCAAAACGGTGCATTACACCTGTCATTAATAAAAATCACCCCTCGATCTGCATCTACTGCCTTGGATATGCGATAAATCTCTAAAGGGTGGACGGAAGTTGTCACCTATATGTAAATGAGATTTCCCTGCACTGTGTGTTTGTTTCAATATTTCAAAATATATGCATTTATAAGCAAGTTTATATAAACTTTGTGTAACAAAAGTTAAAATTGACTGTTTATAGTATCGCTTTTCTTAGTTTTAACTTGTATGTTGATCGAATTCAAAATTGACGCCTTTTGAATATTCGTATCAGTGCTATATTTGGAAGGGATTACCCAAAGTATGATGCAATTTATGTCAACTTCCGTCCACCCTTTAGCCTTTTGTCGCATATCTAAGGCAGTAGATGCAGATCGAGGGGTGATTTTTATTAATGACAGGTGTAATGCACCGTTTTGGTTAAATTGGTTGTAAGCTTAGATGTTGAATGACCGATCGGAAGACGGAGAGGATCGCAAAATAATTTTACCGATGAGTTTCAAGCAAAACTTCCAGCTGATGTGACAGTTTGAAATAAATCCAAGATGGCAGGGATGGGTACCTTGTGTATTATTAGATATAGGGTATTTATTTTTATTATGAGAAAAATATATAACGTCAGGTGCCTGTGCAAGCAACTAAGCATCAACCTCCGGTTACGGAACAAGCAGCTAAATCCATGTAAATACATTTGCTTGAAAATTATCTCATGAAAAATCTAACATGAGGAAACTTACATCAATTCTGTATTCAAATTCCTCCAACGGCACTCTTCTTCCATAGGCCAGCATTTGTCTGGAAGAGATTGAGATAACAAACATGATACATTTTTTTCAATCTTGTATTATTGTGTTTTGTGTTCATAGATTCCCTATGAAAAACATTTCTTCTACTGACATGGTCAACAAAAGTCAATAAACTATGCATAATCTCAAAGCATTTTATCATCACATTTATATAAACACAAATATCCCAAAGACAAATAATAATAATTTATCATATCCACCATTTTGTTACAAACAAACTTCAGGTAAAAGAAATTTTATGTCTTGTTTATAATGACCACTGCATCATTTTTTAAGATACTGTAGCATTGATTACAGCCATTTTGGAAAAGAGATTGCAACTGAATTTTCCAATTTGAAATTGGAAAAAAAAAAAATCTGTTTTTATCCATTTAATCTTGCAATACAAATAAAATCCATTCCTGCTTGCCAAACATTTTTGGCCTAAGGCCAACTTCATCACAAGCATTCTTTAATAGTTTCGCCGATATTGACACAAACCTTCCAATATCCTCACAGATGGGTGTGGTTCCATCCAGCTGGAGGCGAAGATTAGCCTTCAGGATGTTTTTGGCTCTGTCCACTTCCTGGTCGGTAATTTTGGTACATAACGCGATCCTGCAAGAAGTCATGAACGAAGTAATTAAAAAGTTTTTTTTCTTTGTTATCTTGATTTACAATAATTGCTCTTATAAAATTTCCTTTAGACTGTTATTCTGCAAACATAAATACCTTTCATATTTTGAAACTTACTAATTTAGGATCTGTGCATATTCAATCACTTTAGATAACATTACACCAAGAACAATTCTGATCCTATGTAATCGGTATAATGGTATTACTTGGTACAACTCTATGTATCGCTCTCACATTATGTAATTGGTATCATCCTGACTACTCTGCATATCATTCAATGTAATCTGATTCATTTCTGCTATTCTTACTCTACATAACATTTTCATACTCGATCTTACTCCATGTACCATTCTCTTTCTATGTAATCTGTATATTTCTGACATTGTTATTCTATGTACCATTCTCTTATTACGTAATCTGTAATCTCCATCATCCTTGGACCTTCACCAATGAAATAAGCTCCCCTGCAAAAAGAAAGATTTTAGACCTTGAATAAAAGAAAGACACAAAAAACAACTAGTGATGTTTTGATGCAAAATGGTTGAATCGTGGAATTAATACTCTGAAAAATATAGGGGAATCTACAGTATGTGTACATGTACCTATTTTACAACTGGCTAGGAAGAAAACAGCAATTTTTGTGTTCCCCAATATGGCAATTATTTTCTAGGCTTACAAATAGCAAGTAAACAGTATACACTATAGAGCATGACTCCTTACCACAGTCCGGTGTCAGAGTAGTTAGTGTTAAAGGACATGAAGCTATGAGCGGCAGGCTGGTTGGCAAATCGCACAGCCAGTCCACTGACCAAATCCTTGCCCCCCATCATGGACCGGTCCCAGTTGCCGATGGCCATGTTGCCGATCATGAGGGGGATGTTGTCTGCATTCTTCCACCCACATGTCTCCACCGCTAAGGCCACATGACACAGCGGCATCAGGTCATCTCGAATTCTGACCTACAAACACAAACCATCGCAAATTAAAACCTACACATACTGTACCTGAATAATGTAAATTTACTGTAAACCAACTTTCATTCATGTGCAAAAAATGTTCACGAGGTTAACGAGTGCCTCATTGTCACTTAATATTTTTCCTTCAAACAGTCCTTGAATGTCTCTGGTCTTTTATTTTCCAGATTATCGACATTGTGGTCCAGCAAGAATTAACATATTTTGGTAGATATGCAGTCCATTATTCACATTTAGGAATTAAACATTTTCTTAAAGATGTCATGTTACAAATGTTAGAACAGTCACATCTTAGCACCTAAGTATTCTTAGTAAAAAGCGTAAAACAATTGTGGTCGTTTAAATTAAAAATCTCAGGTAAAAATAACTGATGCCATACATTTAGCTACACCTGAATTATGTACAGTTCCAAAAAAATAATAAGTAATAACACACAGGAGTGGATCTTCCAATTTCTTTTCTTAAAGGAAAGTGTCGATTTAAAAAAAAAGAAAGAAAGATTAATTACAAAAATTTAAAATTAGTTGCCGCTAACCAGTGAATCCCTGGTATATTGAATTAGTCTTTGCGAGGTTCACAGTCTGAGAACTCCGAGACCCCCCAAAATTGGCACTACTGGATAAGGTCCAATGATTAATGCTGCCACATTATCTTATTCTAATTTCATATTTCAATTTTAAGTTAAAACATTTTATCTACCTTTAGGTAGCTCAGCCCCTCCCCCTTCACTTCACTACTACCGGTTCAATCTACTATTAAGTAGACTACGGTACATCCATCCCCCCCCCCCCCCCCAAAACAATCCAATGACCTGCTCTATCAACCTTTTCATGGTCTAGGCCCCCCCCCCCACCCAACTACTGTAAAGTCTCGTGTATAATCCTCACCCCAAAGTTGAGTGTTAAATGCTGAAAAAAAAATATGCTGTTCCTGTATATAATATGCACCCAAAAAACAAAGAAATTTACAATCAAGATTTTTGAAAAGTCATTGATATGCATGTGTTAATAATGTTAATTATCAAAGTGCTTAAAAGCAATGAAGTTTGCAGATCTACACCAAAACATCAATAGAAATGATTAGATTAATTAATTATAGTCTAATCTTTTGATTGTTATTAAACATTAAGAAGAAATGTATGACTGTATGTCGTATATTGCCATTATCAAGTAGTACAAATAATCAATGTAATTTAAACAGTGTCTATGTAAAGCAATATTAATGTGTAACTGCATAACTGGACACAAAGTAGACAAGTTAAAACAAATCATAATAATTGCTAATCTTCCTGAGTCCGACATGAGACAGGTGCATGCTTCTCACACCGGAAATTGTTGAACAAACATTGACCATGCGCCGAGTCAACAGATGGCTGGTTACACACAGGCGATAACTTGTTTGATGCAAGGAATAGTGGTCAGAGAGGATAAATATATAAATACATGGAAATAAAATGAAGAATAAGGTATTTCTTACAAAGAAAGTTTAGTATACATTCATACAACTTGCATAACCCGCGATATCGGCAGTCTCTACTCCTGCAGTATCCAGTCTCACTGCCTGAAAAAATGGGCTAAATTTTGTGCTTATAAAAAACACGCACCCCCACTTTTGATCAAATTTTGGCTGAAAAAAAGTGTGATACATGAGACTTTACGGTACTCTATGGATCTTATGACCAGGTTTATCTATCTTCAAATGGTCTAACCACCCCTCAATTTATTGACCTCTTGATTCTAACTTTGATTGGTCTACCCCCCCTCTCTCTCTCTCTCTCTCTCTCTCTCTCTCTCTAAAACGCATACATCTCCTCCGGTGAAGCGACAAGGCTCCTTGAGTGACACATCTCTCTCCAGTATCGGTTCGTCTGTTCTACCCAGATGAGTAAAGTACTTTTCAGCCAAGTCTTTCATTTGTTGGTGGTCAATGCCTGAAAAAAGCAACAGCACAGTGATATGGATGAAACAAATGTACGTGTTTTCCCTAACAGTACAGAAGACATTCTTAACAAAGATAACCATATTCAAATGATTAATAGAAATTTGTTCTCACACTAAATAAAACTAGAACTGTCCTAATGGGACTAATACCCCCGCAAGGCTAATTTCAAATGGGAGAAATAATTGAATTGATTAATAAAGGTTTGCGACACATAAATAAAAAATATTCTAGAATTGTAAAAAAAAAAAAAAAAAAAAATGGGTAACAAAGAAAAATTAAAATCAAAATTGTCAGAACTTTACTGTAAATACATATGTATAACAGTAATACATCTACATGTATCTGATGATATTTTTTAAATTGTTTTAAAGAAAAACCAACAATTATCAACCCCCCCCCCCCCTTTGCAGTAAATGAAAATAGCCAAACAATGCTCTTCTGTTGATAAAACTTTGAATATCTTTCTAATCAGAGTCTTGACAGATGCAATTAGTTGTTTCAAATTTTTCATCACTTTCTCCTATGGTACAATGCAACTCCATAACAAAAAAATTGATCCCATAGGACTATGATTTTCTTTGATGAGCTTGTTAAATTGGATAAACTCCCAAAACATTATCATAATTAGCATACTATGTAAAAATATGTAAAATAGAAAATTTAATATTACAAACAATTCTTTAATTGCTAAAACACTACAACCATATCAGTAAATTTGAATTTCATTTACATTAATGCTCTTAGTATAGGGTCATTTTATCAATTTACTTGACTCATAAATTTAAACAGCTTCCAAAAATAGTTAACTTCTTTATTAATAATGATATTATTTATTGCCTTATGATAGAAACTTTTGGTTTACATGAAACAGTATTAAAATAACCCCAAAACCACTGCCCGTTTTACAGATTATCAATTTTCCCTAAACACATGCTCCATCTTAACCATGGCTCAGATGACGGCCCCCTTGGGACAAATAAATTCAGCCACACTTGTCTTTCATGTTCTTATTAGCTCCTAAGAATTTATCATTGACAAACAAAAATTTTACATTGTCAGTTGATAGAATACTTATAAAAAATAAATTTAGTTAAGAAATAAAGACAAAAAACCTCCATCTGAATGTATTTATATAAATATATTTTAGAGTGTTTACTATTAATTAATTAATAAAATCTGTAAGGATTACCTCCCTTACTTTTCAACATCAGTGTACAATATATATAGAATAAGGAAAATGAAAACTATCATAAATCATTAAATCTTGTCTGATCTTAAAAAAATTGCAGGTGCACATCTTCAGATGTTGTTAAACATATGTACAAATTTTCAGACTGTTCCATGCAGTAGTAAAAGATTCTATAGGAGGGGGGGGATGACACAGTTGTGCCTACAGACAGACGGACAGGGTGAAACCAATATACGGTACCCCCCTAAACTTCGTTTGTGGGGGTATACCAAAAAACTGAATATTTTTGAATGGTGTAATTGATTCACACAGCTACTAATTTTTACAGTTAGAGTAAGACTCTAGAAAGGCATGATCTTGGAGTATATAGCTCTACCTATATTTCTTGACCCGCTTTATAACCATCACAAATCACACCATTGATGCGGCTCTACATGACTAAAAATTTACATGTACCTTGTACCTTTCCCATTTCATCCCCAAAAGAAGTTAGGTAACCAACATCGTCGCTAGCCAAGGGTGACGATCCACGGTGTTTCTCTATTTCTTCGCTCGCCAAGGGTGACGATCCACGGTGTTTCTCTATTCTAGGTGAATAGAGAAACACCGTGGATCATCACCCTTGGCTAGCGAATATTGGTAACCCAAGAAGGATAAAGAAGAGTTTTTAAAATTTTTTTTTGATTTTTGAGACTTACCCCCAGCTCCAGCCAAAACAATTCTGCTAGGAGAGTAGTGCATTTGGATGAAGTTGGTCAGATCCCTTCTCCTCATGGACCTACAAAGTCAGACATAAAAAGAAAAGAAAAGTCAGATCTCAAGCTTCTCATACACTGCAGAAAAATTGCAGTCAGAGGTTAGGGTGTGTCATACTTGATATTGGCAGTGGGTCCTAATATCGTCCTCCCCAGGGGGGTTCCCTGGAAGGCAGTGGCGTGCAAGTGATCAAATATGACTTCCTGTAGGTTAGTTTCTACTTCCTTTAAAAAACAAACAAGGGAATCTCAAAACAAAAACAAGATTGACACTATGAGCAAAAAATTAGAAAAAATTACAAGTAATGCCTGCAAATTTTATAAGCTGAAGTTAAAAAGCACAGACTCTAAGTACTATAAACCAACTTTTATTCGTGAGAACCTCATAATTGTATTTCTTGCCTCGAACCAATCCTTAAATAGCTTGGGTATATTATTTTTCAAATGATTTACATCTCATTTCAGAAGCAAGTCATTGCGAACCATTTCATCTCTGGTAAATCACAAAAAAAAGTTGTCGCAAATTAAAATAGATTTACAGTAAAAATGTTCTTATTTAATGATACCTCCATTTCTCTGAGAATCACATCCCGCTCTCTCTCGATTTCTTGTGCATCTAACTTACTGTTCTGAACGATGTCTGACAAAATTTCAATGGCTGAAAGAAATATAATGGCAACATGAGATCTCGTGACATTACAGCAGTTGAATCCACAATTGTCAAAAGTTATGTCGTTTGACCCCCCCCCCCCCCCCCCCCCGCAATCTTTGAGGAAAAAACCATAGAAAGATCAGTAGCCTTTGAAGTTTTTGAGGTTTGTAACTTTGTCATTTGACATTAAAAAACTGTTCCTATCTTGTATTCTGATTTCATCAGCAGATGGCTACACATACATGGAAGCAAAACATTTCTACAAACTTAAACAAAATTCATCACAAGACACTAAAATGTTTGGTAGTATAAGGATGAAGAATGTTGGTTTTTTCCCTTTTGACCCTCACAAATAAACGCAATTAATTTTTGGGGAAGTAAAGATTGGACTATAAACATAAAACCATGTTTTCTATTGAAGATTTACAGTCTGGGAAGGGGCTGGTAATAAAAAGTTCATACTGATTATCTTCTTTCTCACAATTTACCATCACTTTGTATTTTTTTAAACTTCACTTACATATACAGTACAGACAACGCAGATCCCGTATTGGCCCGCGTTACAGCCACTGTATTTTGATCATTCCCGCGATACACCATCATGGTTTTTGATCGCGGTATTGATAGTGACTGTGATGGCACCGCAACGTTGTGATTTACCGTAATTCCTGCTGCTTGTTGTTGTTACAGTACTTGTAATGTACATTACTGGCAATGCGGGGCCCGTAAATATACATGAATTTTGCGACATTGTAAATTGTGATTTATATCGATAATAAAATAAATAAATTAGATTTATGAAAAAGAATTTCATAAATTTGAAAATACATTAGATATACAAAATAATATGATTATTACGCTGGTAAATTCTGTGCTGTGTAAATAAGAACACATACCTATTTTTGGTGTGCTTATTTCAGTTATTATTTCTATTTGTTGTTAATCTTTTTAGAAGAATCTTAAGATTAAATGTTTTCATTAGATGTACTTGTAAATTCGGAGCAATTTCATCTTCTCATTTATAAACACGCAATGCGCCGTAAACTGTCAATACATGTTGTATATCGTAAATTGTGAAATGAACAGGTGTAGGGAATCAACTTCACCAATCTGTTTTTCCTTCAAATAATAAACTTATCATACATATATAAAGTTGTTGGTTGCTTTAAAGCACACTGAAGCATAACCTGTTATATCAGTATGCTTTCTTGTGTATATTAAGTTTAAGTCGCGATAATTTTGTGTGTATAGTGATTTACAAACCCAGGGTAGAAAACAATATGCCCTTGGGGGTTTTTACACCTGTTCAAGACAAAGCAAAAATTCTAAATTGTGTACATCTTCGTCTAACCATACAACACGCCCATTTCTTTCTTACAGAAAAGGCAAGAGAGAGAGAGAGAGAGAGAGAGAGAGAGATAGAGAAAGAGATTGTGTAATAGGCGTAATTTTACCTACATTTATTTGAAATATACTGATATTAAATATTCATAAAATTAGTACCGTATTCATTTAAAAATAAAATACTTTTTTTGGTGATTCATGCCGGTTATGAAGGTGTTGACATTGCAGAAAAAGTACATAACCCGCGTTAGCCCAGTGTAAGAACACTTTGATGTGTTTATACCGAGGCAGAGCGCAGGAAACACAGGATCCGCGTTGCCTGTACTGTTAGTAGGCCTCCATCGGTCGCAGATGACCATGGGATACCTGTACTGTAACTTCTCAAAATTCATATCTTTGCAAAGTCCATATGGCTTGCATTCTGTGAAACTGTTAATTCAATTTCACATTTTTAAAATAAATTCTTATCAACAGCCCAGTGTAAGAACAAATCAATAAATCAATGCAAAAAAAACCCCAAGCTCTTTAGGAATATGGGACAGATATGGGAGATCTACGGGACAGATTATATTCCAACATCACAGAGGTCTGAATAACTTTTCTAAACATAATGCAATATAAGTATATGTACCATGGCACTTAGATGGACCTGTCAAGGAGTCTCATGTTTGCATTTTAAGCTTCAATTTTGAGTCACAACCTTAATCTGAGAAATCGTTCACAAGGACATCTACTCACCTTTTTCCACATCTTTAGACAGACATTTCGCATAGAAGACTGTTGTTTCCCGAGATGTGTAAGCATTCAAATGAGCCCCCATATTTTCCACTTCCAGTTCTAGCTGATTTCGTGAACGTTTTTCAGTTCCCTGTCATATAAATTTTATACAAATCAAATACATGTAAGTTGTAGCTTACAATTTCAGAAATGTAACCATAAATTTATTTAATATCAAAATTAAACTTTCAAGATTTATTCAGTTGAATTAAATTTAAATTTCCTAAAAATCAAAACCATTTCAACATGTCTTCATACACGATAATAAGAATTGATGTCAATATGTTTCAAGTTATCTTAATTTTTTTTCTCATTGACAAGAGGAAATACTCAGCACCTCTCTGTACTTTCAGTTCTTTGATTATTCCTTTTAATGACCTGGTGATTACCTTGAAAAACATGTGTTCTAAGAAGTGGGCGACCCCATTGTTGTTGGCAGTTTCATATCGGCTTCCTACATCAATCCACAAACCCACCTACAAACAATATTTATTTTGCTTCTTCAGCATATTGTTTAACATTATAATTATATCAGAATTCAGTCACACAACAAGCAACTTATTACATAACACACTTTTTCATGTTAAAAATCTGAATACTGTGGAATCATTTTTATTCCTGGGGGTAAATGTTCGTGGGTAGCCAAAATTTTCCTGGTTTGTGGGGACGTTATTTTGTTGGAAGTGTAATCAGGACAATTTTAATAAATTTAACAAATGATTGTGTTTAGGTTCGTGGGGATGTACGTTTGTGGGCAAGGGTTACCCATGAAAGCCGCAAACATTGATCCCCCACGAACTATGATGATTCCACAGTATTTAAAACTCTACACAGTCACACAATTTGCTTTCATAAGCCTGACCATCTTCAAATAGACGTCACACACATTTTGATGTTGCTAACCTGAACAATATAGCCATTCATAGATTTAATAATCTAGTGATTTACAGTTCTGTTCCATTGAATACTGAAATCTACTGGTATGTACAGTTTTGAAAAATGACTAAACTTTGTCAACACTGCAATGTAGGTGAAATGTAACTACTGTATATAGATAAATATTTGCCCCCATTTTATTTTCGCCCCTTTCGCCATCGTTGTCAGCGGAAGAATTCAATACTAAGCTAATTCCAACGTCTGATAATATTTCTCTTTAAACACAACTGTGTCTGGGCGAATTCAAAATGAGGTAAAACTGTTTGCAAGTGTAACTCTACTTTTAAATAGTTGTGTACAAATTGTTTATATCTTGCACCACTTGAACCTGTTTATTCCCATCAATTAAGAATTAGTCTTCTCTCTCTCTGACACAATGGCATAGAAAAAAGTTACACTCACAGTACAGGTGGGCGTGCCGATACTCTCAGTGGCTATTCTCATTCCACTGGGAAGAGTTGACACTACCGTCTCCGGAACATTTACTTTCTGCTGTGTTTGAGTGGAAGCTGCTCTCCAGCTGGGGCTAACAACCTGAAAGTGTCCAACTCAAGGAATAAAAAAATGTTTGTAACTTTTATACAAAAATATGGATATTTTCCATTGTCTCTGTCTGTGATAACACTACAAATCGATTTTGTAATATATAGTCCAATACATTTCATCAATGAGTATTCTAATATTTATTCGTACAATTGCAGAAGATTATGTAAATATTATTAAGTAATAAAAAATATGGTCGGCATGATCAAACTCAATCTAGCCTAAGAGCTAGATTAAATCTTGCATAAAGCTGTTCAAGCCCCCAACCATATTTGATCACTTCAAAATAATCAAATGATTAAATATTTGTCTCAAGTAAAAAGGGCCAGAAAATGTCAGAGGATATGTTCGTGTATTGGTAATGCACACCGTGTGTTCTGTTTTCTCAACCACACAGATTTTCCCATATTATTTTGAATGGATTTGACTTCTGGTTTCCCTCATAAAAACATTCAATCTCATTACAAATAAATCTAAAAAATTCTTACCCTAAACATTTCTATTAACAAATATTGAAAACATGTTTGATGTCCGCATCGTAAGCCGCCATCTTTGTATTTTGAACTAGTGTTTCTCCTTCATAAACAGGTAAATTGCATGATTTTTTTTTTTTTTTTTTTTAGAATGAGTGAACAATCATCAGTATACATGGCCAGTCGTACACAAGTCAATGTTTATAACAAACAACAGGTGTTATATTATTTCAACACTAATAAACCTTTCAATTTAGAAGCCATTTTTCATAGAATAGTTTCTATTACACAAATCGGAACTGAACCGAAATCTGGAAAAATGGAACCGAAAACGAACGGAACAAATTGTTCTGGATTTTCGGTTATTTTGGTGACCCATGACAGCCCTGATTGTTGATATGCGACTTCCAGGATGCGTTTTATTTCGACCTTTTTTTAACCTAATGAGCAGAAAAATTCACACAGAAGTTTTTAAACAAATGTATTAATATGAAGCAAACATGTCCAAGTACTTGCCCTGGTGGTAAACATTCATAACGCGCTTTTTTTCATAAATCTTTACCAAATATTCCTATTTGGTAAAATATGTATACCATTCAGGCATTTAACCATCAATTGGGAGTCAAACCACCAAACAAGGGATGGTGCCCAACTTCCTGTTAATAATTTGGATATAATAGTCTGTTTGGGTTATAATACCCCAAATGGGATATAAATTTGAAGTGCAAAAAATATTTTTTTTGATTGGGTTATTCTTAAAATAAATCCGCATAAATTAATATCAAATGCAACAACTTTTGGTAAAGTTGTAGTTTTTTAGATTGATCCCTAAGAAGTTTTGGATATAGTGGAGGATCAATCTCTGCAACAATAGGGTTTCAAAAAACTTATTTACAAAAGTTGTTACATTTCATCTATTGAAAAGCAAATTTGACTTTATTTCTGCAAAATAAAAAAATTCTATTTTTTGCATGTCAAATTTATATCCTATTTGGGATATTATATTCAAAACAGGCTATGATTCACCCAGGCTAATGTACTGAAGTACCGGTAGTTGGGGCTATACAGGTTGGGCACAGTTACCCTATTGAGGAATGATTATGCCAAACGGGAACTATTCCCCGTTTCAGTAATAAAAACATTCCCGCAATTATGAGATTGCGATATTTTGAATCATTTATTGTTTAATAATCGTGTTTCAATACAGATCTCGAGGTCACACTTGATTACAATGCAAAATTTTCCTTAAAATACGCTTGTTTTATCAAGGATTAATGATTTATAATATTACCGCAGAAAAAGGTGCCCCTTTCAAGGTTTTATAATATTTACCGTGGAGAAAAGTGCCCTTTTCACCATTATTTAACATGCCCTTTTTAAATTCTAGATTTCACACTAAGTTTCGATTCCCAGACCAGCCATATGTTTTCAATGTATATGCTCATTCCTACTACACTATCATATCCAATTTGGGAGATTGGTCCCAACATGGTCATGTTATCATATACTCAGTTATATAATTTTGGAGAGAGAAAATTCGAGAGGTAATTCTTGTTTCTGTTAAATGATTAATGCTACAGCTTAAAATCTGAACTGATATCATTGACAGAAACTAAACAAATTTATTTATTTACCCTGTCAATTAGTCATTTGTGGCTGGAGAAATAAACCGGTATATTTACTTTGTGAAATGACCTTCACAGTAATTTTCATTTGATCTTTTTAAGACTGAAAGGCAAGCAATATAAATTGTCCCCAAGTTTAACTGAATGAAATTTTATAGATTCTGATTTTTGCATCTGTAAATCTGACCTGCTGGGAGCGGCAAAGATATCTTGCCAATGGACTGGCAGATCCCAACAATCGAGACGACATGATTGTTGTGTGCTTTAAGGACGCATGCGCCTAGAAAAGTTCCGGAAGAATATTTAGTAAGTTGTTCGTCGTGTTGTTGGCAGACTTATCGCGTCGGGTTCAACATACCGAAGCAGACGAAGTTCATCAGCTCTTTGCGTAATGTTGAGAGCGTCCGTTCGAAGGCTGTTTTCACAGCCAATACGTCAGACCGTCTATTTAAGAGAATGTCTGGATACAACTGCATTTCCTTACACCTTAAGATTGTATTCCACACAAACTGCTGTGAAAGATAAACCAGGAACAGCGGTGTCTGAAAAAGAAGCAGAGGAAACTCGAATTGGGATTAGGAGACCGTTGGAAAATGTCCCCTTTATACGAGAACTTTTTCTTGGGAGGTTTGCTAAAGTAAATGCAAAGAAAGTTTGGTAAAACTTTCGAGGTTTCATTTTATATATATACATTCTGAATTATTCCTGAATTATATGATATTCATGTATATTATATATCTGCCTTAGAGTTCAAATGATGTTTATTCAATAGTATGAAACAATTCCAAGATTTCAGTTTTGAAATGCCCCTCTAGCCTATTAGGTTTCAAGAGCTAAAAATAAAAAGTCTATGGGGATATTTAATTGCAAACAATCTAAAAGTACCCCGGATGATAACAAAAAATGTGCAAACTGTCCTGAGAACAAGATGTCAACAGTTCCCATTATAAATCTCCGTAAAAAAATTGCTTTTGTTCCTGTGAGTCTCTCTGGGTAAACACAGATGATGCATCAAAGGAGAAATGTTGGATATTTTCCCTTTCATCGTTTGCAATTGTACTTAATTGACAAGTATGTTTATTTCGTTAAAAATCGTCAAAATGAGATGAAAACACTGACGGGCTGGGACAGACTAATATTGCACCTTTTTCATTCTTGTAGTTATCATATCAGTTAGTCCTAAATATCCTAGTAATACGTTTTCCTGGCTATATACAGTCATGGGACATAATTATTTGCCACTTCAAAATGGCCACCGGACTTCGAGTATCGCGTACCTTGATATTTAGGATCTATTATAAAATTTAATAAATGCCTATCTTACCTCAATACTTTGTTAGATTGTTTTTCATCTTTAAAACTTCAATTAGCCTTCCAGGAATGGTCGCATAAAGGTTCTCAATATAAGCGTAGGTATATTTTCCCAGGCAGTCCGAATTTCCGCCATGAGTTGCTGTTTTGTGTTAATGAATTCGGCACGGGTTTCTAGTGTTCTTTTTATTTTTAACCAAATGTTCTCGATGATATTTAGGTCAGGATACTTGGAAGGCCATGATGTTGCAATTATATTGTTATTGGCAATGTATTATTTTACTAAATTGTCTCCATGTACGGGAGCATTGTCGTCCATAAATGCTAAAACGTGCCAAAGGTTATTGTCTAATATTTCAATATATTTTCTGGCATTTATGTTACCTTCTATATAAGTTAAAGTCCCTATTTCCCATATAGATACACATCCCCAGATCATGATACTCAAACGTCATCGAGATGGCGGACACACAAGTTGCGCATTGTATTTTTCGTCGTCTTTTCTCCATATATAAACTTTCTGATTTTTTCCAATTAACAGCTGGCTTTCATTACTAAACACCCATTTACTCCAATCATGATCAACAGTTCAATTTCTCCTATCCTTACACTACTTACACCGAGCTTTTTTGTTGACATCGCGAATTGCGACTTTTTTCTTGGGAACTCTCCGTTTATATCCAAGCTCTTGAATTTTTCTTTTCATAGTTCTGGTACAAAATCTATGAATGATGCCCTCATTAATAATACCAGTTATGTCTTCGTAAGTTCTTCGTCTTTTTTCATTAACTACGCCCAAAAATTTGTTTTTATCTCTGTCCGTATACACTCTCCTCCTTCCCCTTCCTTGTTGATTTTCTACAGGTCCTGTTTCTTCAATTTTTTCCACAATACTATATTGAAGATCTAAGAATTCCTAATGTTCTTTCCAACTCGGATGTATTTCTGGTTTCTCTATCAGCTTTTACAATCATATTTCTGGCGTTTGTACATAATTCTTTTCCCTTTCGACCCATATTGTTTAGGTATAATTTTATCGACAAACAGTACAGCAGTAGACAAAAACCCTGTGTATACGTCATCAATTTTAGTATTACATCACAAAGTTAACATTAGAAAGGGAATATGTTGTGTCTATTTATAGCGGGCAGCCCTACTTTACGGACCATGCGAAAAAAACGCAACGCTATTTGTGCACAGGTGGCTAATAATTATGTCCCTTGACTGTATTTAACATTTTGATATTTTAAAACTGAATTGGCGCCAAAAGTGGAAAGGACGAGTGCACTTATGGGCCCTGGTAAAAAGTGAAAAAAATAAAGATTCAAATTAAGCATAATTTTTTACCTAACATCACCTATTGATATCTTATCCATAAGAATCAACAAGTTTTAGCGCTGAATTTACTGTATATGAAAAGCATGAAGCTTTACAACATAGTAGGGGTCAGCCGACACTCGTGATTTTGTATAGTAAATCGAGGACGTCCGACGGGTCATTCATTTCAAAGCCTTTGTTTACTGTCAGCCTAACCGAGTACAAACTTGTGGAAAATACACATTATACATTTAGAAAACTCCTGTGAAAATAAGAAGTTTGTACTACATTAGGCTGGTACCTAAAAAATGAAAAATGTATGAAAATTTCAAGGTTTTTCCCTATAGCAAGCGAAAGCTATTACCTGCGTTACCCATGTTTGAACCCACGCATGGAATATATTATTTTACACAATCTGGGCTCTATCCAGGTAGAGGTTTGTCAAATGTGCTCACTGTAAAACACTGACACGTTTTAAATCGCTTTCCATCAACTTTGTATGGTCGGGAATGTTTGTTTGATCACTATAATGGTAATATGCAACTTCAAAGCTTTATTCAATTTTTTTCAGACGTAAAATAATGCATAAAGTATAATTCAGCAAACGCGCAAATCGATCCACCAACAGAATAATGTTGATTTAAATATGTCTCCTCCCTCTGATTTAAATAGACACAATTCAAGTAGGTTCGGTTTGATTTTTCCATATTAAGATTATTTATAGGCATTTAAAAATCCTCAATTTTTTAAACTGTATGCCAATTTTGGTAAATTTAAGCGTGTATATAAATCAGAAGTATCCATCAGTGCTTAAATATTACGGGAAAAAAGCAATTTGTTGAATATATTTTCTACATAAAAACGGCACTGAAAAAGGGCCCATTCTCTATAGCTTAAGTGCACTTGTTCTTTTGCCGCCTTCAAATGGAGGCAGCATTCTCACCCCACTTTATAATATTTTCAAGTTGAATCAGATGTTTAACTCACAACTGATCAATAATTATCGTTGATTCTATTACTCATAAATACATGTACCACTTTTATCATGTTGATGGGTTCTTGCATCCCAAAAAGTTATTGTTAGTACTAATTGGATGTACTGCCCAAAGTTGAATTCTCTAAATAAACATATTTACATGAATAAAAATTCACTATAGAGAATTAGAACCAACACAAACTCAATGGTACTGGATGAGTTTAAACTTTAATGTCAACAACAATTTTTCTAGAAGTTTTAATTAAGCAAAATCCATAAAAGATGGTTAGACTGAACTCCAACCTTAAAGGGGCGTGGTCAGCCTTAAAAAGCATTACCATACTTGTGTATCTTAATTCTGTTAAAAGTTTATGTATTTGTTCTTAAAAATTTTAAAAATAAAATAAAGTAATTTGAAATGTAATTAAATACATTTGTCAAAGTAATTGAAAGTAGTTACATTTGAAAAAATCAAATGAATGTAATTGTAATTGTAAGCAATTGATAAAATTATCAAAGTACCCCTGGCATTTGAAAGTATTTAATTACATTTCAAATTAATTGACTCCAACCCTGCCAAAAAACAGACTGTTGATCACATTCTATCGAACTATCAAGATTTGTATTGATTTTGATCATTTTTAGCTCACCGAGACGAAGTCGGGGGGAGCTTATGCTATACCCTCGGCGTCGGCGTCCGGACCTGGTTAAAGTTTTTGTTGCAGGTCCTGTATCTAACTTATTACTTGTCCTATCTTCACCAAACTTGCATGAATGATGCATCTGGACCTACTAATGGACTTGAGAGACTTGGATGCTGAATCTGGGCCATGAATTTCAGATGCTGGAGGAGGTTAAGGTTTTTGGAGCAGGTTAAAGTTTTTGTTGCAGGTGCCCTTTGATAGCCATTTCTAAGTTACAACTGGTCCTAACTTCACCAAACTTGCATAGATGGTGTGTCTTACGATACTGATGCACCTGACAGGCTTGAATGCTGAATCTGAGCCATAGGTTTCGGATGCTGGATGAGGTTAAGGTTTTTAGAGCTGGTTAAAGTTTTTGGAGCAGGTGCCCTCTGATGATTATATCTTAGTTACTACTGGTCCTAACTTCACCATGGATGGTGTGTCTTATGATACTGTTGCACCTGACAGGCTTGAATGCTGAATCTGAGCCAAATGTTTCGGATGCTGGATGAGGTTAAGGTTTTAAGTAATTTAGAGCAGGTTAAAGTTTTTGTTGCAGGTGCTGTTTGATAGGCATTTCTAAGTTACTACTGGTCCCAACTTCACCAAACTTGCATAGATGGTGTGTCTTATGATGCTGATGCAAGTTTCAAGGGGGGGGGGGGGGGGGGGGGGAGGGGGCTCGCAGTGCTGGCCAGGCCCCAGAATCATGAAGCATTTTTAGACTTCAGTCAAAATTTCAGTCAGTCATAAACTGATTGTTTATCACAATATGGCGATTGAAATTTGCAATTACCGGTAACAACTTTATATCAAGACACTTTTAATAGCATTTAAATTTCGTCACTGTTTTTTTTCAATCAAGAGACATTAAGACAGTGTACATTTTTTGACTTAAGTCTAAGACTGCTTCATGATCCTGGAGCCAGAACTTCACGTCAGTTCGCTTCTGAAAAAAAATCTTATTTTAATTATCTTTGTACCTGTATGTACATGTATAACCTAAAGTATTTTTCATTCTGAGATTTAATGGTTTGGAGTCAAAGTTGCACTTGCAGCAATTTAGTTCTTGATTTATGAATGCAAGTCTTAATTACCAGATAGTTTTATCTTGATTTGAAGGAAATGCTGGTTTATCCAGAGATGACAAAAGAAGAGCTGGAGCATCTTAATCAGATGGTCCAACCTATAGAGAAGTTCTTCAATGAAGGATGTAAGTAAACATGGGGAGGGGTGGATCTAACAGTAAGTAAACATGGGGAGGGGTGGATCTAACAGTATGTAAACATGGGGAGGGGTAGATCTAACAGTAAGTAAACATGGGGAGGGGTGGATCTAACAGTATGTAAACATGGGGAGGGGTGGATCTAACAGTATGTAAACATGGGGAGGGGTGGATCTAACAGTATGTAAACATGGGGAGGGGTGGATCTAACAGTAAGTAAACATGGGGAATTGTGATGTCCAATACATCGGTAACACAATCATCCTGGTCAGTTTGTTGTCAATTTCAGTGGATTCCAAAAGCATTGACATCAATGCCAAGATTCCTGATGATGTTTTGCAGAGTTTGAAGGACCTTGGACTTTTTGGTCAACAGATTCCAGAAGAGTATGGTAAGTCATGTGAAATTCATCATATATGTTGAAGCAGTTTTAAAATGCTTTTGGAAGAGCAAACAAATTCTGTGAAATGAATACCTATCTAGATGTTGGAATTGATTATCCTACAAATAAATTTATGTTTGCATGCAAATTACCCACCCAGAGGTTTTGTATTCATTTGGAATGTCAATTTTAGAAAGTCGATTAGGGGCTTTAGTTGAGCGATATTCGAGTACCAGTACTTGCTGATTTATTTGAAACTGTGTGTCCTTTTCAAATCAAATAATGCTACTGTACAGTCACATACACAGTTTCTTAAAACTAAAAAAGGATTTAAAAACTTATACATGTATTGATACAGTACAGGCAACGCGGATCCCGTGTTTCCCGCGACCCGTCATGGTATAAACACATCGAGGTAATCGGCCAGGTGAGACAGGTATACCGCGTTCCCATCACGGTAAACTCATTATCTACCTGTCCCCGCCACGGTAAAATTATCGATGGAAAAGTATCGTATACAAGCGGGAGCTATCTCCCCGAATGACAACATGTTTATTTATATTTAATGACGATATTTAACCAGATTTTCTCATAGATTATAAACGAAATACTTGGAGTCTTTTTTACTGTTATTTTTTATTTCATAGCTATTAAATAAATTATTAAAGTATTTAATTTAATACTTGTGCAGCAATTGCAAAAAAAGTATTTTCGATTCCATTATCATTTAAGAAGGTCGTTAAAAAAAATTATCATGAAATGATATTCATTGCCAAAAAATTGTATATGTGTCAGCAGTGTGTTTTTGTTTTCTTACCAATTAGTTGGTCCGCCTACATTTGTATTGTTTGTTGTTGAAGTCCATGCGTGTCAGCTAATGATGAGCAAGGGATTAAAAATTAGGGCTTCCTATAATTAGCAACCCGGTATTTGTAGCACGTTTGGTTCATTTCCTACAAGGTCTTCAACGTGTAAAGAACTTTATGTGAATACACGTTTTTGTGAAATTTGTGTTGCGTTACTTTAAGTATGACTCGTCGTTTGTCATTGCGCAGGGATTCCCACTTTCTTGTGCGTTACGTTTGCGACGACAATCTTCAAGTGCGAAGCTGTGTGTTTTTCAAGACTCACTGTTATGCGAAAAAAATCAAATTTACATGTATCTCTCTGAATTGAATTAATTCGAATAGAGAGTAAGGACCCTTAGAGATACCAAGAGTTGCATAAAATGATGTAATCGAAAGATATTGTGGGTATCCCTTGTCATGTTGTGACCGGCCGTGACAGAGGTTAGCGTTCGCTCGCGACCGGGCCCCTCACACCTCTCTCTCTCTCTCTCTCTCTCTCTCTCTCTCTCTCTCAATCACTAAACAGAATAACTAGATAATTATTTTGAGGAATAAATGTTGTTAAACCACATTCTTATGTTCTTAAACATTTGAAATGGATTAAGAACATGTTTTGAAAGTTTGCTGTTAATTTTTCATGTCGATAAAAAAAAAATTTCAGTTAAATGTATTGATATCATGATGAATATGAAGCTACTACAGATAATATTATGTAAACCAGTTTTCGGAACCTTACCCCCCCCCCCCCCCCAAAGTTTTAAGACTGTCAAAGTAAACTAAATTTGACTTTAGTTCCAATTGTTTTACACAAAGGTGTGAAATCATCGCACAGACAGGAAATTACTCTACGCTTGAATGCACAGAATACACAGGTATGAGGCAGGTAGATAATCCGTGTAACGAGTGACCATCAAGAATTCTACATGCATATCAAACAATTTTACTAATAGTTATAATAAATAATTTTCATTTTACTGCGTTCTTAAACCGGTAACCGTGTTTAAGATGTTCATTCCCGCAAAAAACCTCATTATAAACTAAACGAGAGAGAAAAACCCCACAACGAATTTAACTTTCCAAATACAGTATATCAAGCATCACGAACATTGTAAAATACTTGATTGTTAGACATACTTCTTATTTTCTTTATTAAAAATAAAACTAATAGAACGAAACTTTATTATGGAAGGAACATGTGTTGCAGCTCGCGGGCTGATTTGATTGACAGGTGCAGCACGCGGACTCAAAACTGAAATTGCATGATGGATTCAATCAGAGTGTGCCTTATTCTTTTATGAATACTAATTTTATAAATATTTAATATTAGATATTAGTATATTTCAAATAAGTGTACTTTACATTACGCCTCAAACGCTCTCTCTCTCTCTCTCTCTCTCTCTCTCTCCTCTTCTGTAAGATAGAAAATGAGCAGTGTTGTACGATTAGACGAAGCCGTACACAATTTAGACTTTTCTCATGTCTTGAACAGGTGTGAAAACCCCCGAGGGCATGTCGTTTTCTACCCTAGGTTTGTTACTCACTATACACAGGAAATGATCGTGATATTATATACACAAGAAAGCATACTGACATAACACGTTATGATTCAATGTGCGTTAAAACAACTAACAATTTTATATATGTATGATAATTTTATCATTTAATGGAAAAATAGATTTGTAAAGTTGATTCCCGACATCTGTTCATTTCTCAATTTAGGACATACACATGTATTGACAGTTTACGGCGCTGTGTGTAAACTTATAAAATGAGAAGATGAAATTGCTCCGCATTGATACAATGTCATCTAAGGAAAATATTTAATTTTAAGATTGTTCTAAAAAGATTAACAACTAATAGAAATAAAAACTGAAATAAGCATATAAAAAATCAAATAAAGAGATATGTGTTCTTATTTACAGAACACAGAATTTACCAGCGTAATAATCGTGTTATGTTGTAATTCTAATGAAGTTTCCAATTTTATGTTATTAATAATTTTATGAAATTCTATTACATAAATCTTATTTATTAATTTTAAGTTAATATGAATCACAACTGATTAACAGTGTAGCTGTTATGCTTAAATCTGAAGTCGCAGAATTCACGTGGATTTACGGGACCCACATGGCCTGTAATGTACAGCACAGGTAAAGTAACAACAACAAACAGCAGAAATAACGGTAAATCACACCGTCGCGGTGTCATCATGGTCGCTTTCAATACCGCGATCAAAAACCGCGATGGTGTATCGCGGGAACGATAAAAATACCGTGACGGTAACGCGGGCCAATACGGGATCTGCGTTGCCTGTACTGTATGTACAAAATGTACATGTAATTGATTGAAAATAAATTGAAAAATATTTTATCTATAAATATTCGTCAGCAAACATCTTAGCTTTTCCTTTTTTGTAGCCCCAAAACTGCCCCATTAAAAAAAGTGAAATGTTTTGATTTTTTTCACTTTTAATGAATAACTACCGCAATTGACTTAGAAATTTTAGTTTATGACCGACCGCTAGTTGAGAGTACTCATATACTCGCTGACATCACTAGTATTTATACTAGGATTTAAAGAAAAATCAAATGACTAAAGGTGTATTTTTTACCTTGATTAAATAACAGGAATGAAAATGTTTTTATTAGACTTTGCAAAATGTTATTTACTGAAGTGTAATATAATACATAAGCCAAAAAATGTATATTTTGAAGGTAGGTGCTAATTTTAAGTGTTTAATGTAGTAGAAAAATATACTGTAAAGGAAAGCTTTCACTAAAGAATCACAGCACTGTATGCAATATTTGATAAGTGTGATAGGTTCGATCCTGGTCCCGGCACCAATTTAACAGATTTAACAAAATAATAGAAATGACTTGGATTCAAACCTGGGCTAATTGAATCTCTAGTCAGGTGCTCCCCTGACTGAGCTATCAGGCATGGCTGAACAATTAGGCTGTCACATAAGCCAAAGATACTTACATAGTCTACATGTGTTGTTAGGTGGACTTGGACTCAATGCCACTGAGTTTGCACGACTGGCTGAGATCACAGCATTGGATGGCTCCATAGCTGTCACATTAGCTGCTCATCAGTCTATTGGACTCAAGGTCAGTTCTGCTTCATTTGCTTCTTGAGTGGGGGGGGGGTGAGGGGGAGGGAGGGAGTGAGGATGATTATGTAGCATATATTAAATTTTTAAAAATAATTTTTTAGCCTGGCTGTTTTCTTTTTTTTTTATTTGACAATTTCCTTCTGTAAACAACTCACTCAACTTAATGAACAAATCTGCATTCAATGTTAAATTTGCACATGCTTCCAACCACTGAAATTCATTTCCACACATTTGTCTCATTCTGATCTTCATCTGATGCAGGGTATTCTTATTGCTGGGACAGCAAAACAGAAGGCCAAATATTTGCCCAAGCTTGCCACCGGAGAGCACGTTGCTGCATTCTGCCTAACGGAACCGTCCAGGTATACTATTATAGATACGATTCACTAACGGAACCCTCCAGGTATATAATAATAGATACAATTTATGGAACCCTCCAGGTATATAATTATAGATACGATTAACGGAACTCTCCAGGTATATAATTATAGATATGATTAATGGAACTGTCCAGGTATATAATTATAGATATGATTAATGGAACTGTCCAGGTATATAATTATAGATACGATTAACGGAACTGTTCAGGTATATATGATTATAAATACGATTAACGGAACCCTCCAGGTATATATGATTATAAATAAGATTAGCTAACAGAACCGTCCAGGTATACGATTATAGATATGATTAACTAAAAGCACTGTCCAGGTTATGGATATGATTAATTCAATCGTAAAGGTGTACAAATATAGATATGATCTACTAGCCCATCACTTCAATTTCCATACAATTCAAAAAAAACATTCCTAATTCCTTGAAAAGTTGCCACTGAGATCATCTAATAATATAGGTTTTCAACACTTACTGGTACTGTGTTTCTCTACAGCGGAAGTGACGCCGCATCCATTCAGACTAGAGCCTCACTATCTGAGGACAGAAAGACGTTTCTTCTTAATGGCGGAAAAATATGGATCTCCAACGGTGGCATTGCAGACATCTTCACTGTGTTCGCCAAAACAAAAGTCAACGTAGACGTAAGACTCGTACTTATCTGGGGTGTTGTGTTTTTTGTCCATATGAACAAATGATTGGTTGTTTTCTAAGAATTTTATAAATTTATTGTAGGGGGTGGAGAAGGATAAAGTAACAGCCTTCATTGTGGAGAGGGAGTTTGGTGGAATCACAAGTGGGAAGCCCGAGGATAAACTTGGGATCCGGGGTTCTAACAGTAAGTTACAGCGCATCACAGATCATCATAGTACTAGTACCACCAGATAAAAACTGTCTTTTAACAGTTTGCACTTATTAGGAAAGGACATTTAGAAGTAGGAAATAACAATTAGGAAGATAAGAACCACTAAACTGTAATCAACACCAAACAAATACAGTAACTGTAATCACCACCAAACAAATACTGTAATCACCACCAAACAAATACTGTAATCACCACCAAACAAATACTAATCACCACCAAACAAATACAGTAACTGTAATCACCACCAAACAAATACAGTAACTGTAATCACCACCAAACAAATACAGTAACTGTAATTACCACCAAACAAATACTGTAATCACCACCAAACAAATACTGTAACTGTAATCACCACCAAACAAATACTGTAACTGTAATTACCACCAAACAAACACAGTAACTGTAATCACCACCAAACAAATACAGTAACTGTAATCACCACCAAACAAATACACTAACTGTAATCACCACCAAACAAATACAGTAACTGTAATCACCACCAAACAAATACAGTAACTGTAACTACCACCAAACAAATACTGTAATCACCACCAAACAAATACTGTAATCACCACCAAACAAATACTGTAACTGTAATCACCACCAAACAAATACTGTAACTGTAATCACCACCAAACAAATACAGTAACTGTAATCACCACCAAACAAATACTGTAAACCAACTTTTATTCGCGTGCGAAAAATTTTCGCAAGGTTCACGAGAGCCTCATTGTCGCAAATATTTCTCGCCGCGGACCAGCATTTGCCATTAATTTGTAATAAAAATCTGGTGTGTACAAGGCTTGGTCGCGAAAATTAGTTCCTGTGAACCAGTTCATTTCAGGTAAATTGCGAAATAAAGTCGTCGCAAATAATAGTTGGTTTACATTACCACCAGGAAATGACTGCAACCTGAGAGTATCTACCACCTAACTAAACAATCACTAACTATAACCAAACAGTAGACACCAGTCAGAGACAACATAAAATTTTTGGCACTTAAAGCTACTGGCTATCATGTAAATACAGTCACACTTCGTTATCTCGAACTAGATGGGACTGTTTAAAAACTTCGAGATATCTGAGTATTCGAGATATCGAGGGTAACATACTTAAAAAAAAGTAAGTGGTTGGGATTTACAAATCACTTCGACATATCCATTGTTTTCGAGATATCAGTGTTCGAGATATTGAAGTTCAACTGTAATTCCAGATTCTTCTGACTCTTGCCCTTCCCCCCTTTTATGAATAAATGTTTTTCAAATATAAATTATGGATTAGGGTTTAGACTCCAAAATAAAGCTTTAAATGCAAAAATTGAGACCCTCTGACAGGTCAATCAAAGGGATATGGTACTCAGGTGACTGTCAAGGCACGCAGGCCTCTTGTCATATTTATTACATAGGTAAAACCTTAACAGATTTAAAGTTATACATTCAGCAAAACTTGAATATAACCAACACGAATATAGTGAATTAACGAATTTTATTCATGTCCCAGCAAAGTTCTTACATAAACCTTTAGAAAATTGCCTTAAATAGCTAACACAGCTATATAACGAATTTGCACCTATAACGAAGTTCATCAGGATATGGACTTGGTTGGTCAAATGATCAAAACCTGTGAAGCCCAATAAGTGTGTGTGGTAATCATTGTGAGGTCATTATAAAGTTCACACAGAAATGAATGTTTTTTTCTATTATAAGTTCATATAAGAAACAAATTGGCAAAGTAAATATTAAAATTTTGAAATTTAATGTTTTGCTACGTTATGTAATTTTGCATCTTCGCTAGCCAAGGGTTTTCGGTCCACTCTGTTCCCCATAAACCCTTGGCAGATTTCATTACGAAAACTCGGTGACAAGCTCGTTTAATGATTGGCTGCAGCTGCGAGTAGCTGATCAAATCGCAGCGTTGTAAACAAGCGCTTATAAATAAACTTTTAAAAGAAACACACATGTGATCATTGGTAAAACATTCGATGCTTTTCACAAGTTAAGGCACAAGTGCTCGAGTACAGTACCTCCACTAGAATGGTCTAACCAGATCACTTTAAAAAACTATATATTTTACTGGATTTAACAGAGATTTACAAACTTGTCAAGGCTCGTGTGATCGTAGTGTTGGAAGTAAACATGACGAATGAAGAAGTTGCATATCCCGTTAGTATATACATCTCTGCTTATGGTTAGAGGTTCAAATGTTCAATGTGCTGTATTTTATTAAATTTCTTTTGTCCACAATAATTACGACAACGATACCTGGTTTTATGTCTAGAACACATTTTTGTAGCTTTATTTTTTTTTTTTATATATATCTTTATATATATATATTTTCACTCCCGGTACAGGTTCCTACATACACTAGGCCTATAAATAAAACATTCCTTGTTTTTTTCTAGGTTATATCGTCATTCCCATTGAATAGCATCGTTAATTATGTTCCTATTCTCGCTAGTCAATATGTTTTCAAGTTGTATTTATGCCGTAGCGTGTATATAATGTTTCATTCGATTAAAATGTAAATATACAAGGGGCGCAACTCAAGTTGCTCGCTAGATAGCGCCACTGCATATTCGAGTTTTCGTAATGAAATCCGCCAAGGGTTTATGGGTAGCAAAGTGGACCGAAAACCCTTGGCTAGCGAAGATGGTAATTCTGATTTTCATTTTTGTTAAGAAATTTTTTGAGTTATTTTCTTGATGTTTTGTAGCCTGTGAAGTCCATTTTGATAACACACCTGTTCCTGTGGAAAATGTCATCGGAGAGGTCGGAGGAGGGTTCAAGGTCACTAGTTCACTCAGAACTCACATCAATAGGCTATTTTGGATTTTTTCTAACGACTTGCTTACTGGTTTTCTTAATAATGAAATTTGAACACTATGTACAGCATATATTACAAGGAATTTTAATCAAGTTACAATAATATTGTAAGATATTGTGCCCAAACACAAATCATGGACACTATTATGTTTTCAGATAAGACCACTTAATATCTATGTATGAATTGGTCATGTTTGGAATTTAATAACTTTATGTAAAGAAAGCTAGTTGGTTGGAAATTAACATGATTGCTATAGTAAAACTACAGCTTTAACTAACTTATAATGAAGCCCTTCCTTGAAGAAGAGGTTATATTGTTCTGCAAAAACAGTCTGGTCAATAGATCATGTTGTCCAACCAATTTCCTGAGGGCTTGTTGCTTAAAAGTTGATTGATAGGTTGATAGAACCTTATGATATCAGGTTGAGATGACTCCAGTCGATTACCAGATCAAGAGGATCACTGCCATCATCAGAAACCCCACATACATGTACGATCCTCTCCCATCTTGCCACGGTTGCATGAGAATTCTCTAGCTGTATTTTGTAGCTCATTAACATATTGACCAATGCCATTTAAGCTTAGTCAGAAAATGAATGATCTTTGCTGCGACCTTTGATTATTCAACTGCAGTTAACAGAAAACATGTTGAATACTGCTGATGTTACATTTGGTGCCGTGACCAGAATACAAACATGTTAAATTCAAACAGGTTAAATATGATGACACATATGATGGCTGAATATTCATGATAATGGTATTTTTGTGATCAAGCAGGGAGGAATAGGAGAAAGTATGTGGCTTTCCAAGTTAGATGATGGTTCACTGTTATTTCTACTTCAAAATGAGTCATGAAAACTATGTGCCCAACATAGCAAGCTGATAATTTGAAAAGATATCCAGGTCAAAAGATCAAAGGTTAGCTGACCTCCTTAGGATGACTACCGGTACTGTAGATTCCTAACTAAAAAGGGAGGAATTAATATTTGTGTAAAATGGCAAAAAACTGATTTTATTAAATTTTGACTTTCCTTCTTGCTGGATGGTCATCAAACTTCCCACACTGGGTAGCTGTGATGAGTGACGACCCCTGTAGATTACATAGGTCATAGGTCAAAGGTTACCATCTTTATTTGATATGCATGGAGCTTAAACACTATTAGACATTGTATACCAAATACAGGTATATATACCTGGAGGAAAGGGGCGTATGTGTTTTACAGTCAATTCTTGTTGCTAAAATCTTAAAACAAATTTTTGATATAGATGAGTACATTTAAACTAGTACTTTTTTTTAAATAAAATATTGTTTCTTTAAATGTTACATTTCTATTTTTGAATATTTAGGTGGCAATGAATATCTTGAACAGCGGTAGATTTAGCATGGGGAGTTCAGGGGCAGGGATCCTAAAAAAGTTGATCGGTGAGTACATTGATAATGTCCACTTGTAAAAATAGACTTATGTACATGTATTTCTGTGGTAATATAGGGTAAAGGCCCTTCCATATAGAGAGAATACCCAGTAATACATGGCAAAATCTGTATCACACTCCATATCAACCCAAGACTCCAATATTAGCCAAATGGCCAAATAAAATTTACCAAACAGTGACTTAATCCTAGCTTTCTCATCTTGAAACCGGCAAATTTTTGACCGTCAAATGTTTTGTGACGTCATATGTAACAGAGTGTCATGATGACAAAATAATGTCAAAATGTCACCATATTTCAAACTGCAAATATGCATCGATAAAAAGGGGAAAATGTAAGTTACTCCAAAAATAAAAAAGTGCAAAGGTGTTTCGGAAAGGTGTAATAAAGGGTGTGATAAAGGGTGATGATAGAGGCGTTGTGATTAAGGCACTTGCCTTTGTTCATATCAGGGATGAAAAAAGTCTGTATTCTATACCAGGTATATAATAAAAGATTTTGTTTTATTAATTAGTATATTCTAACTTGTTGTTTTTTTGTTCGTCCGTCGGTGGCAACGATGACCACTGTCTCATCTTCGTGGGGGAGGGGGTTGACCTGGACGGTGGGTGCGGAGGTGACTGGTCAGGCCGATCCTTGCACGGACTAGTCTCGGACAGTGAGGGCAGGGGATGGTGGCAGCTGCCAGGTCCTTGGCGCTGTATTTCCTGGCTAGCCTGCGTTGTTCTGCTGCAGACGTCCTGTTGGCTTCACAGCTCTTGGCGCCCTCATGGACTGCCGCTCTCCACCCACACCTGTCTTGTGCTGCAACTTCCCGTGAGTCAGGGTTGATACTGAATGCCTTGAGAGAGGACTTTATGCTGTCCTTGAATCGCTTCTTTGGGGCACCACGGCAGGCTTTCCTTCCTGTAGTTAGCCAAAGAATAGTTTCTTCGGGAGTCGATGGTCTGGCATACGGACTACGTGTCCCGCCCAGCGGAGTTGTTACTGCATGAGCATGGTGTAGATGCTGGGCAGGCCAGCTCAGGTGAGGACTTCTGCGTCAGGTATCTTTTCTTGCCACTTAATACTGAGAAGCTTACGGAGGCTGGTCGTGTAGAAGTGGTTCAGCTTCCTGGCATGCCTCTGGTAGAGGCATTTCACAGTCTTACAGCAGTGTGGTGAGGACCACAACACGGTAGACCTTAGTCTTTTTCCCTGTTTTGATGCCTCTTCTGTTCCACACGTTCTTGTGCAGTCCGCCGATTAGTCAATATTTTTTTAATATTGACTGGCTAGGAATAATATCTACAAAATATTCCCACCATTTTAATTAATTGTTTTTTAATTCGTAGATGGTGACGTAAATAAATCTTAGCGACTCCCCAAAAAAAGGTCACATTATAATAGGCAATCAGTCAAAGCAAGGAAAGGATGGACGTAGTGCGGCAGTTTGCTTGTATAACGGAATCAAAGTTTGTGAGTTGTTGAAAAGTAAAAACAGGAAGAAAGTATGTAGCATAATTCCAATGGGCGGTGAAATATTAGCAGTGACTGTTTGACTCGGAGGACATTTTGGACGGTGCCGCAATCTGTTTTGGAATCCTGTTTTGATTTTTGGTTTGTTTCTTCATACAACAAAACAAATCTTGACTGTGTTATTGGACAACATTGATCATATTAGCCCTCTTGGGGCGAAAATATTGCCCTTCCCTTCGCGTCATGCAACATTTTGTCCCTTGGGGGATAATATAATGTATGTTCCCCTTAACCCCAGTCAATATTTGACGTAAAATATGTATCTTTATCCAAAAAAAGGTACGGGTATATGGACCCTGTTATATGAAATCATTCAGAATACATTAAGTTAGTGTATCTACAAGTCTGTATAAAAACAAGGAATCTGTGACAGGAATTTTGAGCTGTTAATGGAGAAGTTGATTAGGATAGTTTGTTGATGATTAGTGGTTTAGAAATATCAATTGTTTTATTATATACAGGAATGACGTGTGAGCATGCAGTCTCAAGAAAGCAGTTTGGATCCCCACTGGCTGAATTCGGTCTTATTCAGGTAAAATGAATTAAGGTAAATTAAGGTGAATAAAGTTGTGTTTACAATTGGGCACACTGAGCTAACAGTAAATACAAACTTGCAAAAATACTCATGACAAATGAGTCTCAATGTAAAAATGCAGTGACTATCATAGATTGTAACTTTTTCATGATGAAGGACAGTTTTTGGGGGGTTAAATTGCTTTGGGGTGGGGTAATTTACAGAGGATGTTTCATAAATGAAGTAAGAGAATATTTGACAAATAACTTTTTGAATACCGAAATTGCGCATTCATGATTCAGGTATCTCTTGTTGGTAATTTATCATATTGCTTGCAGGAAAAATTTGCACAGATGACAATCACTACCTATGCAATGGAAAGCATGGCATATCTGACGGCAGGAGTTATAGACCTTTATGAAAAACCAGATGTCTCACTAGAGGCTGCTATTGTGAAGGTTAGAACCATACCAACCATGTCATCCTGAAGTAAGGAGCATGTGTCTATTTTAATCAGGCATATCTAAGGTTTGAAAGTTCCCTTCTCCGAAACAGTGCGGACAATGGGAGCTAGCAATATCAAGATTTTTCACAAAAAAGATTAACCGATGCATGTTTAATGTGTCAGCATTTACATTCACAATCGATGAAAATGTTAAATGGGATGTAATAACAACAGTGAGCAATAGGGCTATTCACCATGTACATGTGTATTCCTGATTTAAAAATAGATTAGCCATATTTGAACAGTGGAAAGGGGGGGGAGGGGGTCTTCGCAACAAGTTGTTACATTTTGTCTATTATGGTAAAATGTAAGCAATAATTGGTGTTGGGTTATCATCATTACCAAAGAATCATCAGTTTTGATTAAAACAAATATATATTCATATAGCTGGAATGTTTACTGAAGAAACTATATCGCCGAAGCGGGATGTGACTCGATTTTCGATCAATTGGGCGTTTTCATTCATCTTGAAAAGGGTACATAATTCGTGTGTCTTACTAAATGTACATTAAACAATTACTATAGTCAAGTGTGTGTGTTAATTCAATAGATTTCTTCCAAAACATTCGATCCAAAGTATAATATATTTAGTTGTTACAAAACAAATGTCAAATAATTTATTTGACCCCCTCCCCATGGATCAATGCCAATGGATGAGTTCATTCAAACCAATGGGTCGAGATCTCCGCCGTTTCGTGAATGGTAAAGCAGGACTTCCGCCATAATGTCTCATTCATAGATTTTGCGCGCCGACGAGTGGACGAGTCCAAAATGGGGTCATGAGAATACTCCAGAGCACATCACAGGCACATAACATCAGGGGAGGTGGAGCTGCTCCCTTTTTTGCAGCAGCCACTTTTCTTAACTTGACTTTTACATATTATAACAAATGGAAATATCATGGATTCCCCCCTTCACTTTTGTAGCAGCATGTAATAAATGAAACTGAAAATAAGGAATTATAATTGAATTAAAGTTACAATTAGGATTTTCTTTCAAGATTTTGAGAATTCACCCTTTTTTAAATTGTTTGTCAAGATGTTTTTGATGAAGCCACCCCCACACACTTTAAAAAACAATGCTACGTGCTTGAATATCCTTTCCAATTTCCTATGGTTGGAAATCTTAAAAAAAAAATGATTTTGCATCTTAATATTACAAATACAATTTAAAAATTGACTGTTTTATCTTCCGCTTTCAAGCGTACATGCAATTATTTGATGTGTACATTCCTAAAATAATTTGAATTATTGAAATAATTTAATTTCAAGTGATATACATGTACATACTATATCGAAGAAAAGACTGAAATTTCTTTTAAATTTGCACGTTCTGTTTTTTAATTATTTGATCAGCAGCGAAAATTAAAATTAATTTCTAATAAAATAGCCAAATTGATACATGCATGCTTCCACTGAATAATTTTGTTTAGTCAGGCAAGCTTTTTGGAAAGCTATAATATTACTTGTATTAAGTTATATTTGATAAGCAAGAGATTGAGTTTAAGAATTTAAACATTAGTGATTCAAAATTTAAGCATACCTGATTCAGAATTCAAACATAATTAAGTGATTCCAAACTTAAACATATTAGGTAATTTAGAATTTAAACATAAGTGATTCACAATTGACAGTTTATACATTAATGATTCAGAATTTTAATATTTATTTAGTGATTCAGAAAATAAGCATTATAGTGCTTTAGAATTTAATCAATGGTTATTTCATGATTTGAACAAAAGGAGTTCACAATTGAAACATAAACCCCTCATGGTAGCGTACTGATCAAACACAACCTAACACCAAAGCAGACCTCAAAAGCTGACCCTGGATCTGCTTTGTGTCTGCTTTAAGTCTGGTCGGGGTCTACATTTTAAAAATTTGCATCTGCTCTGGGTCTGCTATGGGTATGCTCTGGGTATGCTCTGGGTCAGCTTTATGCACTGAAGTGTGAAGCAGACCCGTCTGTTTTCATAGCACCTGTAATTCCGCCTCTTGTATATTTTCGAAATGTAACAGGTGGTGAAAAGTCAAGTCTCAACTGGGACTCAAACCCAGGGTCTCTGGTGCACTGTGCTGGCACTCTAACCACTGAGCTATTGAGACCCGATATATTGACTGACAGTCACACACCTGTTAACCCGGTGATATACTCCCCCTCTTGGTTAAAATTCGTCCTCGAATTTACGAGAAGATTTCTGCGAGTCTAGGAAATGTAGTGAAACATGTTCCTAGGGAGTGACCGTGGGTTTTGTACGTTGGGCACCAAATGTAACAGGTGGTGAAAAGTCGAGTCTCAACTGGGACTCGAAACCAGGGCCTCTGGCGTACCATGCCAGCGCTCTAACCACTGAGCTATTGAGACCCAATGTATTGACTGACAGTCACACACCTGTTAACCTGGTGACACAAATACACATGAAGACATTTGGTCACCTTTCAGTAGCGATTTAAGGGTCTGCTCCTGAAATTGGATCTGCTTTCTATGTCCTCTCTGGGTCTGCTTGGGGTCAGTTCTGGGTCCACCATAGCAGACCTGAAGCAAACCCTGAGCGGACACAGATAGAAGACCCAGGGTTTGGTTGGGGTCTACCTGCTTACTGTTAGGTAGGATCTGGTTGGTACTGTAACTGCAGGCCAAATCAACATTGTTGGTCAACTATGATGTTTCACTTGTTGAGTTATTTACGTCACTTAATCACCTACCTAGTACCTTAGTAACTACCAAAACTTAGTTAAAATATGTTAAATAGTCCTGCAATTTTCTAGTGAAAGGTTTAAATGCTAATTCACTTTATGAATCTTTTTGTTTTCTGTGTTGCAGGTGTTTAGTTCGGAGGGGTGCTGGAGCTGTGTGAACGAGTGTCTACAGATCCTTGGGGGGCTGGGATATATGAAGGACTACCCCTACGAGAGATACCTCAGGGATGGGCGCATTCTCATGATTTTTGAGGTCAGTCATTTTTTTGGTTCTTCATTAATGAATAAATAAGGAGGTTTATGGGCGTGGCCATTTATAGACTATTAATCTCTTTGAGAGTAATCTCTATAATTATAAAGATTAAACAAGAAATTTTCAACTGACAACTTATCGATGACTTATAGACAACTTAAAACAATAGATTTAGACAATACACCTTGTTCTGTTTTTATGAATGGCTAGATGTACATGTATATGATTTCAGGGAACCAATGAGATTCTACGGCTTTTCGTTGCATTAGAAGGAATGAAGTATGCGGGGAAGGAATTAAAAGATGCAGTCAAGTAAAATCATTTTACTTTATTTTGTTGAAAGTTCCGAGGCCTTATGTTCTGCTTTGTTGTTCCTTATAAATCAAAAATGGGTATCATTATATACTTGCACTAAGAACATGTATCTATTAAAGTCCATGAGCCTCTTAAATGATCGGAAACTTAAGGAATATTGGGTCTTATTTTTTGATAGAATTGCTAGAAATCCGTGGAAAAATCCTGGAGTGGCATGGAAAATGTACAAGAAGGCCGTTAGTCGACAGTTCGGTTCCAAGAAAAGGAATTCTGAAAATGCAGTCTCAGTTTATCAACCAAACATTTCAAAATTAAAGCTCCATCACTCGTTACATAACACACTACAGGTGAGATCAAAGACCAATGATTTAGCTAGCTACACAACTCAAGCACACAACTACACGTTGTCAAATCAAATCAAAGCAATATATTAGAAATATTTTAAAATTTGGCATTTGATTTTTCAATAAAAAGGATTGTTTCTGATTTACTGCTTTTAATTGTCATATGAAAAATAATTGACCATTGATTTACCAGGTCGAGACCACTAGATTTTTTGACGTCGGCATAAATTTTATACTAAATTAGCCATCTGTTTATTTTTATCCACAAACCAATCAGGTGAATGAGTTGCAAGGCATTGTGGGTTACTACAAGTTTCAGTGTGTACAAAGCGTATTGAAAATATATACCATTTTGAATTGTCCATTGGAAACTCATTTTGAATGATTTTTCAAAATTTATGAAATAAATATGACAATTATGTCTGAACTATCATTTCTATGCTCACATTTAAAAAATATTGCATATGAGGCCTTATGAGGCCAACCTACTTAAATACCCAATTGTCAATTATCAAAAGAGAGGTACGTCCTAGTGAATTAGAAGCAGTGAGTACCGTTGTTTCACGTGATACCAGATTTGGGACAAACATTAGTAGAATGCGCAATGATATTTTCTTCAGGGACACTCATCAGAATGCTTAACGTACAACATACTATATGCTACATAACATGGGCTTCTGTATCTGTGTATTTGTGCATTTCTTTTATGGTGGCTATTTACGTATGTTAAAAATGTACAGTTACCAGTATTTATTTCTAGTGCACAATGATTAAGTCACCAATAAACAATTATGCATTTTTTTCTTATCAAAATCTGTTTGTACTTGTATGCGTATGTTAGCCAGTCTTTTGATACTGATCATTTTTGAAGCAACTATTGATCAACTAAAACAACAGTATTTTTCAATGTGAGCATGGAACAAAGTTAATGGTGCGTAATCTTTCCTTTTTTACCTTCTAAGGTAAAAATCAAGATGTACAAATATTCCGGCAAGCAATTAAATATTGTGTATAAAACAGACAAAAACCACGTGCGTTTGTTGAAACGTAAACACGTTGTAGTCATGCTTTGCGACTCATTCACTGGATTGGAGAATCTGTTGGACGTAAATATTGTCACATGTTAAATAATGCTATCCATATAAGGTAGTGTACCCGACCTGTTTACATAGAAGACATTCTCCTACACTTGACTTGCTGTTTCAGTATGAAGCTCTTCTGTTGGAAGGATGCACAGATGCTTTCCAGAAGGTTGTGGAGCATTTACTTATAACCCATGGAAAGGTCAGTTCAAGGTCAATAGATATCCCATAAGGCATCAAAACTGAACACGAGCTGTGTGCCATGTCTCTGATATCAGTATGAACAACATATACATGTGCTTTTTGTATACGTCACATTTGATTGCATACCAGGAACTTTTAACCGATTTCTAGTACTTCGTACTTTGTCTTGGCTATTATGTTTTAGTTTGGGATTTTTGCATGTACTTTCTCGTTGTTTGAAATGCATTACCTGTGTGGTTGATGTTCAGTTTTTTAGCTCACCTGAGCTGAAAGCTCAAGTGAGCTTTTCTGATCACATTTTGTCTGTCGTCCGTTTGTCTGTCTATCCATCTGTCTGTCCGTCTGTAAACTTTTCACATTTTAAACATCTTCTCCAGAACCACTGGGCCAATTTCAACCAAACTTGGCACAAAGCACCCTTAGGCAAAGGGAATTCAAAGTTGTGAAAATTTAGGACCAGGCCCTTTTACAAGGGGAGATAATTAGAAATTATTAAAATTTTCGTGAAATTTTCAAAAATCTTCTTCTCAAGAACCATTTTGCTAGGAAAGCTGAAACTTATATGGAAGCATCCTCAAGTAGTGTAGATTCAAAGTTGTGAAAATCATGACCCCTGGTGGAAGAGTTGTGCCACAATGGGGGGTTGAATTTTTACATAGGAATATATAGAGAAGTCTTCAATAATCTTCTTCTCAAAAATCAATTGGCCAGGATAGCTGAAACTTATGTACAAACATCCTCAGGTAGAGTAAATTCAAAGTTATGAAAATCATAACCCCGGGGGTAGGGTAGGGCCACAATGGGGGGGTCAAATTTTTACATAGGAAGTCTTCATTAATCTTCTTCTCAAAAATCAATTGGCCAGGAAAGCTGAAACTTATGTGGAAGCATCCTCAGGTAATGTAGATTCAAAGTTGTGAAAATCATGACCCCAGGGGGTAGGTTGGGGCCACAACAGGGTTTGAATTTTTACATAGGAATATATAGAGTAAATTTTTAAAATCTTCTTCTTAGAAACCAATCGGCCAGGAAAGCTGAAATTTATGTTGAAGCATTCTCGTGTAGAGTAGATTCAAAGTTGTGAAAATCATGACTCCCGATGGTAGGGTGGGGCCACAATGGGGAATCAAATTTTTACATAGGAATATATAAAGAGAAAATCTATAAAAATCTTCTCCTCAGAAACCAATCAGCCAGGAAAGCTGAAACTTATGTGGATGCATTCTTGGGTAGTGTAGATTCAAGGTTGTGAAAATCATGACCCCCGCTGGTAGGGTGGGGCCACAATGGGGGAGGGGTCAATTTTTACACAGGAATATATAGAGAAAATCTATAAAAGTCTTCTTCTCAGAAACCAATCAGCCAGGAAAGATGAACCTTAAGTGGAAGCATCCTCAGGGAGTGTAGATTCAAAGTTGGGAAAATCATGACTCCCGATGTTCTCAAAAATCAATTGGCCAGGGAAGCTTTAACTTATGTGGAGGCATCCTCAGGTAGGGTAAATTTAAATGTGTTCAAATCATGATCCAGGAGGGTAGCATGGGATCACAATGGTCCTATTATAGGAATATATATATAGATTAAAGTCTTTAAAAATCTTCTTCCTTAGAAAAGCTGTAACTTTAGTGGAAGCAACTTCAGAAAGTGTAGATTCAAATTTGTTAAAATCAAAATCTTGAGGAGTAGGGTGGGGCCACATTGGGGATCCAATTGATCAAAGGAAAACATTTTAATTACAGTCGCACCTGTTTTAAGCGGCCACCTGTGGGACAATGACAAACTGGCCGCTAAAGACAGGTGGCCTCTTATTCCAGGTTTCAAATTAATAAAAAAAAAAAAAACACCGAGTATTTTCATTTTGGCTCTATTGCACAGATTTATTAATAGCATATGTAATGGCGGGGTACACGGAGATGGTGCATGCACAGCTCGGATTGATGAATAAACAGTTTAAATTAATTTTAAATGACCGTTTTAATTCCATGTATCTATCAAAGGATTAAGAGCAAAACATTTTCTACTAAATACGCCCAAATAATAATTTTCAAGTGATTAAATGCGGTAAACAAACAGATGTAGCGTTTCCGTACACAGGGTATATGCTGAACTACGATAGCCAATGTTTTACCTCTTTAAAAAGTATCAAAATTCCATTGGGATATATAATAAACACCCTTTTATTCTATCAAAGAAATTTTATAGAAAAAAGGTGCGTATTACCGGCTGTACATGCTGTTTAGCGCAAGACTGGCCATTTAATAACTTTGTAATGAAGTATATAAGTACGTGTAGATATATAAACAACACAAAACAGGTGTTATGATAATCAATTATCTCATTAAATCTCAGCAGTCTTCAAATTACCCACTCAATTATTTGTCATTAACTCATTATCAGCTTTCGAAGTTTGGCTACTTTCGATACGGGGTCACATGTCAGAGTTAAAAGTCATGTGACAAAACAGACAAAATGGCCATTGAAAACAGGCATGTTTAAACCACGGGACCTAAAAACAGTGGCCGCTGGCCGCGTTAGACAGGTGGCCGCTTAAATCAGTTAAAATATAGTGAAAAACTAAACGGGCGGGATTGAAACTGGCCGCTCATGGCGAGTGGCCGCTGATTAAAGGTGGCCGTAACAGCAGGTGCGACTGTATTCACAAAAACTGAAATGTTATCACATATGGTTTTTAGGTCACCTGAGTAAACTCAGGTGACCTATTGCTATCTGTTTTCGTCTGTCGTCGTGCGTTAACAATTTACATTTTTAACTTCTTCTTAAAAACTACAAGGCCAATTGTTCCCATTTTTGATGTGAAGCATCTTTATGGTAAGAGGAATGTAAATTGTGAAATTGGTGGCTCTACCACCACCAGGGTGCCACAGGTGGGGCCAAATATGCAAAAAACAGCCAAATTTTCAAAAATCTTCTTCTCTACTCCCACACATGTGAGGAAAAAACTGATTGCATGGTTATGATGTCCATGAAGCCCTCTACCAAAATTGTGAAAATCCCCTGGGTCAGGGGTTCAGGCTCTAGGGTGGGGCCAATATGGCCATATAGTAAAAATGTATTAAATCTAAGAAAATTTTCTTCTCTACTCCCATAGATATTTGTTAAAAACTAAATACATAGTTATGATGTCCATGAAGCTCTCTACCAAAATTGTGAAATTCATGGCCCCTGGGTCAGGGGTTCAGGCTCTAGGGTGGGGCCAATATAGCAATATAGTAAAAATGTATTAAATCTTAGAAAATCTTCTTCTCTACTCCCATAGATATTTGTTAAAAACTAAATGCATGGATATGATGTACATGAAGCCCTCTACTAAAATTGTGAAATTCATGGCCCCTGGGTCAGGGGTTCAGGCTCTAGGGTGGGGCCAATATGGTCATATAGTAAAAATGTATTAAATCTAAGAAAATCTTCTTCTATACTCCCATATATATTTGTTAAAAACTAAATGCATGGTTATGATGTCCATGAAGCTCTCTACCAAAATTGTGAAATTTATGGTCTCTGGGTCAGGGGTTCAGGCTCTAGGGTGGGGCCAATATGGCCATATAGTAAAAATGTATTAAATCTTAGAAAATCTTCTTCTCTACTCCCATAGATATTTGTTTAAAACTAAATGCATGGATATGATGTCCATGAAGCCCTCTACCAAAATTGTGAAATTTATGGTCCCTGGGTCAGGGGTTCAGGCTCAAGGGTGGGGCCAAAATGGCCATATAGTAAAAATGTATTAAATTTTAGAAAATCTTCTTCTCTACTCCCATATATATTTGTGAAAAACTAAAGGCCTGGATATGATGTACATGAAGTCTTCTACCTAAATTTTGAAATTTATGACCCCTGGGACAGGTGTTTAGGCACTAGGGTGGGGCCAATATGGCACAGGAAGGGCCCAAATATCTTGAAAACGGTTAAAATCCCCACCCCTAAACCATATATATTCTTGTTCCTTGTGTTAAGGGCCATCAAATGGTATGTAGGTCATGGGCCTCAGGGGTGGTTCCTGACCCCCCTCAAACAGGAAGAGCCCAAATATCTTGAAAACGGTTAAGAACCCCACCCCTAAACCATATATATTCTTGTTCCATGTGTCAAGGGGCATCATATGGTATGTAGGTCATGGGCCCTGGGGATGGTCCTGACCCCCCTCAAACAGAAAGTGCACAAATATCTTGAAAACGGTTGAGATCACCACCCCTAAACCATATATATTCTTGTTCCTTGTGTCAAGGGGCTTCATATGGTATGTAGGTCATGGGCCCCAGGGATGGTCCTGACCCCCCTCAAACAGGTAGTGCACAAATATCTTGAAAACGGTTGATATCCCCACCCCTAAAACATATATATTCTTGTTCCTTGTGTCAAGGGGCTTCATATGGTATGTAGGTCATGGGCCCCAGGGATGGTCCTGACCCCCCTCAAACAGGTAGTGCCCAAATATCTTGAAAACGGTTGATATCCCAACCCCTAAACCATATATATTCTTGTTCCTTGTGTCAAGGGGCATCATATTGTATGTAGGTCATGGGCCCCGGGGATGGTCCTGACCCCCCTCAAACAGGAAGTGCACAAATAACTTGAAAACGGTTGAGATCCCCACCCCTAAACTATATATATTCTTGTTCCTTGTGTCAAGGGGCATCATATGGTATGTAGGTCATGGGCCCTTGGGGTGGTCCTGACCCCTCTCAAACAGGTAGTGCCTGAATATCTTGAAAACGGTTAATATCCCCACCCCTAAACCATATATATTCTTGTTCCTTGTTTATGTTAATAGTAAAGTAATAATTGGCTAACTAAAATCACTGATATATAAAGGTAAAATGATTTTGGTATATATGCCAGATGGTGATTCTTAACGAGTGTTGAATATTCAAAAACTGGAACAGGAGAAGTGAGTAACTCATGATGGCTTTTATCGATAAAGCTGGTTTTTTTTTCGTTTGTTTAAATGCCCATAGGGAGAGTTTCTGTCTGCCCCGGGGGGATGGGGGATGGGAGGTTGTTTTAGATAAAACATGAATAATAGCCACCTTGTTATTATTATTAAATTATTTTCTATCAGAGTCTTGCACCTTTTCAATATCAGGTCATGCACTCTTTTTTGATCTTTTAAGTTTTTCGCTAAAATTATAGGTTTAATAGTCCTTTTTGAAAGATTTCAGGCAGGGAGGTGGTCATCATTACAAATTAAAAATTTTTCTATTCCAGAATAAAACTTAACTATATATGCATATATGAGACTCCTTGACAAGTTTGTGTATGGGTTATGCTACTCAGGTGACCGTTAAGGCCATTTGGCCTCTTGTTCTTATATGCAAGCATTTTGACATATTGCTGATTCTTTGAAATTGTTTAGACTCTGACCCCTGAACGATTCTTGGGCCTCACAAGGGGTTCAGAGTTTGATGTAGGTTTATATACCATATATAAACAATTGTTTAGATCTTTGGTAGAACTGCAATCCACAACATGTGATACGACTATAAAATCATCCTGTTAGAAAAGAGACTTGATTATAAACATAAGAATATCCAGGGGGAAAATGAATTTTTTTTTACAGGATCGACATGTATTATACCACATTGTCCAGATGTTTTGTATTATGACCCCATTAATCTGATCTTTTCATGCCTATTGTTGCTCGGGTGAGCGATCTGGCCCATGGGCCTCTTGTTTCCTGACGTGAAACACATTGTATTTGCTTACATTTGATGATTTAATCACAACCAGTTAGTTATTGGGGGTAGGTAGGGAGGTCATATCTATCCATTTTCAGTGCTTTATATATATATATATATATATATATATATATATATATATATATATATATATATATATATATATATATATATCTCTAGGGGCAGAAAAAAGGGCAGGGAAAGAGAGACATGACGAATAATACCTTTTATGAGTTGTGTTCAGCATTTTTAAAGAATGAAATACTAGAACAGTACATGTACATGTTTATTTAAATTCATACTAAGAAATTATTTGTTTAGGAGATCATAAGTGCCCAGATGGATCTAGCTAAAGTGTCCAATATAGTGATAGACCTGTATGGAATGACAGCGTGTCTGAGTAGGGCTAACCGATCCTACTGTCTGGGACTCCAGAACGCTGACCACGAGGTAAACAGAGAGGTCCACGGGGGGAGTATTGGAGAGAGAGAAAGAGAGAGAGAGACAAAGACAGAGAGAGAGAGAGACAGAAAGAGAGAGAGGTGGAGACAGATAGAGAATTTGATTGGAATTCCATACAATCATTATATTTCAAATAGAAACAAGTTTTGATGGAAATCTGAGAATTGAGTTTTTTTGTGCTTAGGTTGGATAAAACTGATTCTTATAAATAAATGTGTTTTTCCCTTGAAGATAATGTTGACAAAGGCTTTCTGTAAGGATGCAACAAAACGAATCAATACAAACTTGAAAGAAATCTACAGCGGTGAGTAAATAATGGTTGTTTATTGCATTCATTATTGTATCATACCACCATCTTTCCTGGATGTACTACGGTAAGTTATCTTTTCATCTATTCATCCATGCAGCCTGGTCATTAATTTTATCCTAGCTACCTTGCTTCAAGGGGTTCAAGCTGTAGACATACAGCTCATGTACATTATTATACACCGAATACATAGACATCATTAAGGACAGATGATGACTGGTTCGTTAGTCAGTCAGTCGGTCAGTGTCAGTCAGTTAGTCCTGTTTTTAGGTTCCGTGAGCTTTTCTGATCACCTGTTATCCGTCTTTCCGTCCGTTTGTCTGTAGAGTAGACATTTCACATTTTTGATTTCTTCTCTAGAACCACTGAGCCAAATTTAACCAAACATGGTACAAAGCATCCTTATGGGAAGGGGATTCCAAATTGTTAAAATAAAGGGCAAAACCCTTTTCAAAAGGGAGATAATTGCGAAACAGTGAAAATAGAGTGTATGTCTTAAAAACCTTCTTCTTAAGAACCACTGTATCAGAAATGCAAATATTTACACCAAAGCTTGTATATATAGTGAAGATTCTGAATTGTTGAATTTGTGACCCCCAGATCAATACTGGGGCCCCAAGAGGGGTTCAAAGTTTCACATAGAAATATATTTAGTGAAAATGTTTAAAAATCTTCTTCTCAAGAACTACAATGCTACAATTTATGAGATTAGATTCTAAATTGTTAAAATCGTGACCCCTGGATCAATACAGGGGCCCCAAAAGGGGATCTAAATTTATAGAGAAATGTATATCTAAATTTAAAAAGAAATATATAGGCAATTTGTTTAAAAAACTTCAGATTATTGACGTAAAATGAAAAAGGTTCGGGGATAGAAAACACACAACTCATTGGATAAAAATCATGTACCACCGCAAATCATGAGACATCCTATATGTATTATATGATATCTCAAATGACACATTCTATATATATTCTATAGATTCATATGATACTACATGTATATTGTATTTCATAGTAGTGTATTGATAAATATTATTGTTAGTATTATACAATACCGTATAAAATTTACTTATGATTATAATACAGTTTTGTATCATAATCCTGTGTCAAATAATACTAAAGTCTCCAATATTTTATTAAAGATCACTACTGGTGCTGTACCAGTTATCGGCTAAGACCAGTTATCGGCTAAACTGAGAGTTCGGGTTTATAGCACGCGACTATCTGAGATTTTTTAATTCAGTTCTCTGTTTTGAATAAAGAAAAGTAAGTTTGCTTGAAAACTTTCTTGAATATGTTTTAAACATAAGCTTAAACGACCATTGTTTACCGCTGATTTACATCTTTGCACTTTCAGTAGTGGGGGAAGTGACGTAATAAGTTAAAAATAGAATATTACCTCTTTGTGATACGTTATCATACCTTTTCTTTGATTAGACATATAATATTAATACATATAACATGTAGAAACAAAAGGAATTCATTAAATTCTGAGAGATTCATAGCGCAGTTGAACGCCTCATTGCACAATATTATGTATTGAATAGTCTACGATTTTGTGTATTACCGTATGATAGCAAACGAATAATTTTATGAGTTTTGTTTATGCATCATAACCCCTACGACCTATATTTTGACCCCAAAAGGGGCATAATTCAAATTATATTTTGCAGAGTATCAAATCAACATGTACAGGGATTTTTTCTATGTTATTATCGCGAAGCCGATAACTGGTACAGTAAATCGTGAAACTCGGCAAATTCGGGACGCGCTAAAAAGCACAAAAACAAGATTTTTTGAGTTCTTAACAATATTTATAATCTAACAGATGGATAAACAAGGAGTTCAACATTTAAAGTATGTAAAGTTTTATCCAAAAATATCAAGAAATAAGGAAATACGAAAAGAAAACGTTAAATTTTAGCCGATAACTGGTACAGTGCCAGTATGATTTTCATATAATATACCGGTAAAAAAGGTGGTCTCATAAAGTTGATGCCTTGTCTCGGTGAGCTTTGTAATCTGTGATTACCTAATACTAGTATTCTTTCATATTATGTATCATCAAAATATTTTAATATGGTTACAAGTTAAAAGAAGAATCAATTTTATTACTAGATAAAAGTCTAATATAATTCTCTATTGTTTTTGCTCTTTGCTTTGCAGGACCAGTAGAAAACAACTCTGAGAATTATGAACACATAGCCCAGGCAGTGTTTAAACATGGTGGCTATGCGGCATCTCATCCATTGGAGAGAATGTGGTGAAGTCTCCACAGAACACTGAACTAGTGATAAACTTGTGGTGAAGTCTCCACAGAACACTGAACTAGTGATAAACTTGTGGTGAAGTCTCCACAGAACACTGAACTAGTGATAAACTTGTGGTGAAGTCTCCACAGTGTGCTGAACTAGTTAGGAATTTAAGAAGGACCCGCTAGCTAACTGATAACTGTTATATATGTGGAGATCAAACAATTTATATCTATTTAAATAAAACTACAAATGAAAACTTGTTTAATTTTATTATATCCTGCCCTATGCATTGTACTATAAAGGTATTATATGACAGTATTTAACTTTCGCCTGTAGGCCGAAGATGCAAGAGGGTGAAGGTGAAGGTGCAAAGGTGAAGTAGCGAAAGTATGTCTGGCCGATTGATACGTTTTTGACGTAAGTCTTACTGTGACATAGGCAATGTTCTTTATACGATATACCTGTAAATTATTTTTTCAGCCAATCAAAAAGTGTGTTACATCCCGAATTAAATCATCTCTGCATGAATCAACATAACAATACTAGCTATTGTATTGAAAACATGTTTACTAATTATTTGTTCAAAACCACACCCTCCTTTATTTACTCTATTCCCCCTGAAGCATTATACCCTTTACCCCCTAATGCCACGATATGACGCGTTGGTCATTTTCCTAATGACCTGTCAGTGCATTACAAAGATTGCATTATATGCATTCTATATGGCCCTTATAGAAAATAAAAAGTATATTCACGATATATGTCCATTAATAAGTTTAAAAAATCAATGACATTTCACATAAAAGACGGACGTAAAAACCTTAATTATGACAAATAATTTTTAAAATTTCCTCCTGACTTGTTGAAAGAGGCCCCTAGAGGTTTGATTTCACTCGCATTCATTAATGTCTGCTTACTAAAACGTAGCCTGTCAGGATGCTGTTTGATCAGCACATTAAAGATAAACGATTTATATATCAGAAGACTTAATGAAGAGAGGGTGATCATTTGTGATTTTTATTTTTTGTTAAATGACCCAAATTTAATTAAGGTGAATAAATAACTTATGAGTAGACATCAATATGTTACATGTTTCAACCTTTACTGAAATATAACTTCTAGACGAGAAAAATAACGCGAAATTAACTAAATTAAAGTGTTTTCTTTAGCATGGTTATTCCTTAAAACAAAGTGTTAGCAATCATTTTGTGGTTAGTCTAAAAAACAATCTGCATGCATGCCATAATTTGATATATTACTGATTATATTAGCTGTCCAGGTTTTATCAAGGGTGTACGGGGATTTACCTCAGGTTGTATTCTATTTACCCTGAGGCCAAGGGCGAAAGGTGCATGGAATACAACCAGGGGTAGATGCCTGTACACCCTTGGTCGGACCTGGATAACAAAGAACTAGGTACAGTTTCAGTCATATTTGGCCCTGTTTTAGAGTTATTTTTAAAAATATCACAGGAAATTGAAATGTAAAGTTTATTTACACAAGAATACCCATAAATTAAGAATCTATAAATAGTTACCTTATTAGAATTTCACAAGGTTAATTGTGACGTCACAAAGAGTGCATTTTTCCGTAATTTTTATAAAAATGGGCAGAAGACACCAATTCCTTAGTAGTTTTTTTAATAGAAAAATATGTCCGCAGCTGTCGCCCACGATGAAACTCACATAATAACTTTATCATGTGATATCACATAAAATATATTAATTTCGTTGTGGGCGACGGCTGCGGACACATTTTCCTCTTCAAAAAACTATGAGAAAATGTGCCATTTTTCATCATTTCTGACCAACTCTTAGAAATATGCCAAAGTGTTGAAGTCATAATTATTTTTTGCAACAAGATAAAAGTGTATAACTTGGTAATTTATATACACACATGCATGTTCAAGACGGCTTATGTGTATTTTTATGAGATTTAAACAACTTTTGAATATTAGGGCAAATATTTAAGGAAACTGTACCTTCTTTAATTCTTACATAAACCAAATAAATCTGTTTCCTATGTCCAATGAAGGGTGTATTACACTTTAAAGATATACCGTTTACGCATTTAATGCATTGTGACGTCACATTTAATGTATTGTGACGTCACATTATTTACCTTCGCCTCAAGTCGGATGTACGGAAATTTACACCCGGCTTATTAGCCAATCATATCTAGTGTTATAAGCTATAAATGAAATAATCAAAGATACTATTAGTTATCCAGGTCCATTCAAGGGTGTACGGGGATTTAACCCGGGTTGTATTCAATACACCCTTCGGCTGAACCCGGGTTGTATTCCATACACCCCGAGGCCGAAGGGTGTTGTGAATACAACCCAGGGTAAATCCTGCACACCCTTGATTGGACTTGGATAACAAATTTATTTCCTATGTTATTCAAATAAATCTGTTTTCCATGTACAATCATGTATTACACTTTCAAGATATACCATTCCCACATTTTATGCATTGTGACGTCATATTTGATGCATTGTGACGTCACAATTTTTACCTCCGGCTCAAGTCAGGTGTACGGAAATTTACACCCAGCTTGTTACCCAATAACATCTCGTGTTACAAGCTACATAGGAAATAAAATTATAGATAATCATGATAAAACACATACCCATTAAATACTATATGACCAGTCTGGGCGACTCCGAAAACGGAGTAAACGGAAGTGATTTCTCAAAAGTAAAAATACTCCGAAAAAGGAGTTGTGCGCATGCGCAGTTATTCAAGTTATCCCATTTTTAAGTGAAAACAGGACACTCAGGAAAATTGATCGTGCAAAGCGGATTATTTATATGCAGGTCTGAAAATACGTTTAAATGCTTTATAAGACATGTTTCAACAGAATGTATTTGGCAAAAATATACGTTCGTTGGGCAAATCAAATTTTATTTGCTGTCAAAGTTGGTCAATTCTGTTTCCGATGACGATGTCAATAAAAGTGATTAAACTATTGTTTTTTTTTTCTTTATTTCACTATGATTAAAGATTATTAATGGGATGGGCTAGGGTGTGAAAGAAAATATTACCGTGAGTTTTATATCCCGTTTGTCGTCATTACACCGTTCTGTTGAACACGCGATGACTCGCTCAGTCGGCACTTCTTTAAAAACCTTGTATACATCGTAATTACTAATTAAGGTCTTCCGTTTCCAACGGAAGACCTTTATATTATTGTGCAGATTAAGATTATTAGGGTCTTCCGTTTCCAACGGAAGACCCTCTTGTTATTCTTCGGTTTCTTTTTATTAGGGTCTTCCGTTTCCAACGGAAGACCCTATTGTTATTCTACGGTTTCTTTTTCTTTATTAGGGTCTTCCGTTTCCAACGGAAGACCCTCTTGTTATTCTATTGTTTTTTTTTATTATTATTATTCTTTTTCTTTTTTCTTCTGACTCCGTTTTGGCTTTATATCTCAAAAACTACTCAACCGATTTTCATGAAATTTTCAGGGATTATGAGAAATCCTTGTTCCTCAAAGCTTTCAAAAGCTGAAAAATGACGTCACTTCCGTTTTCTTATTACGTCAATTTTAAATTTTATAAAAAGCGATTTTGTCCAGTCATTTTCTTTTAAACGGTTATATATAGAGGTTTAAAATTTTCAGTGATTGTCTATTTCTCGATTTACTTAGGGCATTTTAACAAAAAATCAGAATCCGTCACTTCCGGTCGAAACCGGAAGTTAATCAAATTTTTCGAAAAAATAAATTTTTTGATCAATTCAAAAACGTGTACGTGTTTTGTAGAGCTTATTTAGCTGAATCTCACACTGAAATCCGTTTTAAAATCGGACGATGCATCGCTGAGATATAAGCGTTTAAAAATTGATTTTTCCGGAAATTTTGATTCCGCGTTTTTGGTTAAGAAAATAGTCTTATGTTTAAAGTTAAATTAACTCGTACCTAAAATAATTCGAAAAATTGCTAAGTCGTACTAGAAAACATTCGGATTTTTATTGTTAAGTCGTTCTTAAAATCGCAAATGTTTTTGTTAATTCGTACTAAAAATCATTCGGATTTTATTAAGTCGTACCAAGAATAATTCGATTTTTAAATTTTTTTTTTTAATTACTTAAATTATTGGTTTAAGAACTCTGCTTCTTACAGGAACTTTAAGGTCTACTTTCGACATTAACGGAAGACCCACTCGTTGCTGTGCAACGAGCTTTGCTCTAGTTATTATTATTCTTTTTTTTTCTTTTTCTGACTTTTTTGGAGCGTTATTTCTCAAAAACTATTCAACCGATTTGCACGAAATTTTCAGGACTGATTAAGCATCATCGGCGCTACATATTGTCAAATTTTCTAATGATGACGTCACTTCCGGTTTCATATTTTGACGATTTTGTAAATTTTTTAGGGTCATTTTGTCCACGCATCTCCTCCGAAACTAATTAAGATAGAAGCTTGAAACTTTTCCAGGATTGTAGATTAAAGTCTGAAGTTGTACCCCCATGCTTCCAATTATTAAAATTGCGCAAGGCCTCGAAGCTCGCCTGAACCTGAAAATTAGGACCACATTTTTTCACGAAATTTTCGAACATTTTCTCTAATATCTTTTGATGTATAAATATTTTGCTAAAACATGTAATGCAAAAGTTGTTTAAATTTTCACGGGCTTTCATTTGATATCAAGAAAAAAGGGCTGGCCCCTCAAATTAGGGGCCAAGAGGGCTCTAAAGTCTTTTTGCAATAACTCTTTACTGAAAAATAATTTGTTATCAATTATAGAAGCAAAAATGTTTATTGTACAGCTGTTTATCTATACAGTACCACACCTTAATCATATGTTACGTAATAAGGGGTTTCAAGGGGCCAGAAGTCCAAAATTTTGATCATTAATATCTAGAAAAGGAGAAATATTTTGAAAAGCATTGTAGAAGAAAAAATGCTTAAAATAATGTTCTCAACAATATGCTACCTAAATAAAATTTGTTGGTGGCCCCAGTAAGGAGTTTAAGGGTCGGCCCCTAAAACACATTAGTTCAGATATCTCTAGAACGGTCAACAATTCCTGAACACTTGTTGAACAAAATATGTTTATATTTGCGAGACCTTTCATTTGATATCAAGAAAAAAGGGCTGGCCCCTTAAATTAGGGGCCAAGAGGGCTCTTACGTCTATTAATAATAACTTTTTACTGAAAAATAATTTGTTATATATTATAGAAGCACAAATATTCTTTGGACAGTTATTTATCTATACAGTACCATACCTAAGTCATATGTTACGTAATTAGGGGTTTCAAGGGGCCAGAAGTCCAAAACTCTGATCAGTAATAGCTAGAAAAGGAGAAATATTTTGAAAAGCATTGTAGAAGAAAAGTTGCTCAAAATAATGTTTTTAATAATATGATACCTAAAACTTTTTTGTTAGTGGCCCCATTAAGGAGTTTAGGGGTCGGCCCCTAAAACACAGTTGTTCAGATATCTCTAGAACGGTTAACAATTCGTGAACAGTTGTTGAACAAAATATGTTTATATTTGCAAGACCTTTCATTTGATATCAAGAAAAAGGGGCTAGGCCCTCAAATTAGGGGCCAGGAGGGCTACAAAGTCTTTTAATAATAACTTTTTACTGAAAAATAATTTGTTATATATTATTGGAGCAAAAATGTTTAACTTATTAGGCGTAATTCAAATCTGAAATCCGTTTTAAAATCGGACGATGCATTACAGAAATATAGGGGTTTAAAAATTGATTTTTCCGGAAATTTTGATTCCACATTCTTGGTTAAGAAAATAGTGTTATGCTCAATGTTAAATTAACTCGTACCTAGAATTATTCGATATTTGTTAAGTCGTTCTTAAACACATTCGGATTTTTTTTTGTCAAGTCGTTCTTGAAATCGTTAAGGTTTTTGTTAATTCGTACTTAAAGTCATTCGGATTTTGTTAAGTCGTACCAAGAATTATTCGATTTTTTATATCTTTTCGTTTTAAAACTCCTGGTATTGGTTTTAGAGCTCTGCTTCTTACAGGAACATCTAGCTTTTCTTTCGACATTAACGGAAGACCCACTCGTTGCTTTGCAACGAGCTTTGCTCTAGTTATTTTATATTATTTTTCCTCTGACATTTTTCGAGAGCTATAACTCATAAACTTTTTGGTCGATTTTCACCAAATTTACAGGACTGATAGAACACAAAACGTGCTTGCGATTATAAAATTTTGAGCTGATGACGTCACTTCCGGTTTGAGATTTTGAAGATTTTGTGAATTTTTAAGGACCATTTTGTCCACGTAACTCCTCCGAAACTAAGGGGTATAGGAACGTGAAACTTTTAGGAATATGTAGGTGGATGTCTGTAGATGATCCTCTGTATTTGACATTGTGGAAAATGCGCACGGCGCCGAAGCTCGCCCGAGGTCGAAAATTAGCACCAAAATGTTTGACAAACTTTTAACACGTTTTGCAAAATATCTTTTAACCTGTAGATAATTTGTTAAAACATGTAATGCAAAAGTTGTTAAGATTTACACGAGCTTTTGTTCTGTTTTAATAAAAAGGGGCTGGCCCCTTTAATTAGGGGCCAGGAGGGCTCTAAAGACTTTTAATTTCAACTCTTTACTGAGCAATAATTTGTTATTATTTATAGAAGCAAAAATGTTTATTGTACAGTTGTTTATCTACACAGTACCTTATTTTAAACATTTGTTACGTAATTAGGGGTTTCAAGGGGCCAGAAGACCAAAACTTTGATCATTAATATCTTGAAAAGGAGAAATATTTTTAAAGGCAATGTTGAATAAAAGTTGCTTAAAATAATGTTCTTAAGAACATGGGACCTTAAAATTTATGGTTTATGGCCCCAGTAAGGAGTTTAAGGGTCGGCCCCTAAAACAGTGTTGTTCAGATATCTCGAAATCGGTCAAGAATTTCTGAACACTAATTAAACAAAATATGTTTATATTAATGAGATCTTTTATTTAATATTACGAAAAAGGGGCTGGCCCCTCATATTAGGGGCCAAGAGCGCTCTAAAGTCTTTTTATTATAACTGTTTACTGAAAAATAATTTGTTATTAATCATAGAAGCAAAAATGTTCATTGTACAGCTGTTCATCTATACAGAACCATACCAAAGTCATATGTTACGTAATTAGGGGTTTCAAGGGGCCAGAATTCCAAAACTTTGATCATTATTATCTTGAAAAGGAGAAATATTTTGAAAAGCATTGTAGAACAAAAGTTCCTCAAAATAATGTTCTTAACAATGTGATACCTAAAAATTTTTCGTTGGTGGCCCCAGTAAGGAGTTGAAGGGTCGGCCCCTAAAACACAGTTGTTCCGATATCTCTATAACGGTTAACAATTCGTGAACACTTGTTGAACAAAATATGTTTATATTTGCGAGATCTTTCATTTGATATCAAGAAAAAGGGGCTGACCCCTCAAATTAGGGGCCGGGAGGGTACAAAGTCTTTATAGTAACCTTTTTCAGAGCGATAATTTGTTATTAATCATAAAAGCAAAAATAAGAGCTTATTAAGCTTAATTTAAAACTGAAATCCGTTTTAAAATCGGCCGATGCATTACAGAGATATAGGTGTTTAAAAATTGACTTTTCCGGAAATTTTGATTCCACATTCTTGGTAAAGAAAATAGTGTTATGTTCAAAGTTAAATTAACTCTTACCTAAAATAATTCGATAATTGTTAAATCGTACTAAAACACATTCGGATTTGTATTTGCTAAGTGGTTCTTGAAATTGATAATGTTTTTGTTAATTCGTACTTAGAATCATTCAGATTTTGTGAACTCGTACCAAAAATAATTCGATTTTTTTTTCTTTTTGTTTTATTTAGTTATGTTTATTGGTTTAAGAACTCTGCTTCTTAGAGAAACTTTTAGCTTTACTTTTGACATAAACGGAAGACCCACTCGTTGCTTTGCAACGAGCTTTGCTCTAGTTATTCTTTTTTTTCTTTTTCTGACTTTTTTGGAGCGTTATTTCTCAAAAACTATCCAACCGATTTACATGAAATTTTCAGGACTGATAGAGAATCATCGGCGCTACACATTATTAAATTTCCGAATGATGACGTCACTTCCGGTTTCAGATATTGACGATTTTGTAAAATTTTAAGGGTCATTTTGTCCACGCATCTCCTCCGAAACCAATCAAGATAGAAGCTTCAAATTTTTACAGGATTGTAGAAAAATGTTTGAAGTTGTACCCCCCTGCTTCCAATTATTAAAATTGCGCAAGGCCTCGAAGCTCGCCTGAACCTGATAATTAGGACCAAATTTTTTCACGAAATTTTCGAACATTTTCTCTAATATCTTTTGATGTATAAATATTTTGTTAAAACATGTAATGCAAAAGTTGTTTCAATTTCCACGGGCTTTCATTTGATATCAAGAAAAAAGGGCTGGCCCCTCAAATTAGGGGCCAAGAGGGCTCTAAAGTCTTTTTGCAATAACTCTTTACTGAACAATAATTTGTTATCAATTATAGAAGCAAAAATGTTTATTGTACAGCTGTTTATCTATACAGTACCACAACTTAATCATATGTTACGTAATTAGGGGTTTCAAGGGGCCAGAAGTCCAAAACTTTGATCGTTAATATCTAGAAAAGGAGAAATATTTTGAAAAGCATTGTAGAACAAAAAATGCTTAAAATAACGTTCTCAACAATATGCTTCCTAAAAAAAATTTGTTGGTGGCCCCAGTAAGGAGTTTAAGGGTCGGCCCCTAAAACACATTAGTTCAGATATCTCTAGAACGGTCAACAATTCCTGAACACTTGTTGAACAAAATATGTTTATATTTGCGAGATCTTTCATTTGATATCAAGAAAAAAGGGCTGGCCCCTTAAATTAGGGGCCAAGAGGGCTCTTAAGTCTATTAATAACAACTTTTTACTGAAAAATAATTTGTTATATATTATAGAAGCAAAAATATTCTTTGTACGGTTATTTATCTATACAGTACCATACCTAAGTCATATGTTACGTAATTAGGGGTTTCAAGGGGCCAGAAGTCAAAAACTCTGATCAGTAATAGCTAGAAAAGGAGAACTATTTTGAAAAGCATTGTAGAAGAAAAGTTGCTCAAAATAATGTTTTTAATAATATAATACCTAAACCTTTTTCGTTGGTGGCCCCGGTAAGGAGTTTAAGGGTCGGCCCCTAAAACACAGTTGTTCAGATATCTCTAGAACGGTTAACAATTCGTGAACACTTGTTGAACAAAATATGTTTATATTTGCAAGACCTTTCATTTGATATCAAGAAAAAGGGGCTTGCCCCTCAAATAAGAGGCCAGGAGGGCTACAAAGTCTTTTAATAATAACTATTTACTGAAAAATAATTTGTTATATAATATTGAAGCAAAAATGTTCAACTTATTAAGCTTAATATAAATCTGAAATCCGTTTTAAAATCGGACGATGCATTACAGAGATATAGAGGTTTAAAAATTGATTTTTCCGGAAATTTTGATTCCACATTCTTGGTTAAGAAAATAGTGTTATGTTCAAAGTTAAATTAACTCGTACCTAGAATGATTCGATATTTGTTAAGTCGTTCTTAAACACATTCGGATTTTTTTGTCAAGTCGTTCTTGAAATCGGTAAGGTTTTTGTTAATTCGTCCTTAAAGTCATTCGGATTTTGTTAAGTCGTACCAAGAATTATTCGATTTTTTATATCTTTTTGTTTTAAATCTCCTGCTATTGGTTTTAGAGCTCTGCTTCTTACAGGAACATCTAGTTAGGGTCTTCCGTTTCCAACGGAAGACCCTTTTGTTATTCTTCGGTTTCTTTTTATTATTATTATACTTTTTCTTTTTTTTCTGACTCCTTTTCGGCTTAATAACTCAAAAAGTCTTCAATCAATTTCAATGAAACTTTCAGCGATTGTTGCAAGTCAGCGTCCCTCAAAGATGTTAAAGCTTCAATGACAACGTCACTTCCGTTTTGACGTTACGTCATTTTTTAAATTTTAAAAAAGCCATTTTGTCCGGGGCATTTCTCAAAAATCCTTTAAGATAGAGGCTTGAAATTTTCTATGATTATGAATTTGTCAATTTACCTGTGCAATAAGGCTGGAAATGGAAATCCATAACTTCCGGTCGAAACCGGAAGTGAATCAAATTTTTCGAAAAAATGATTTTTTTTTATCAAATCAAAAATGTATATGTGTTTTGTAGAGCACAATCAGTTGAATGTAACACTGAAATCCGTTTTAAAATCGGACCACGCATATCAGAGATATTTGGGTTCAAAAATTGATTTTTCCGGAAATTTTGATTCCTCAGTGAAGATTCAGAAAATAGTGCAAAATTCACAGTGAAAGTAACTCCTACTGAAAACAATTCGTACTGGTCATAAAACTATATATAAAAATATGAAATTATATGCATATTGTAGAGTTTGCAAAGCTAAATACAAAACTGAAATTTGTTTCAAAATCGGATGATGCATTGCAGAGATATCGGGGTTTAAATATTGATTTTTCCGGAAATTTTGATTTCGCAGTCAAGATTTAAAAAATAGTGTAAAATTCACACTAAAAGTAACTCCTGCTGAAAACAATTCGTAACGTTACAGGTCATCGATATAACCGAACTCTGTTTTTTAAATAGTAAATCTGAGTGTTTATTGAAACGATTTCGTTTGATAATTTTACGCTGAATGTCTAAACTTCGTTTGGAAAAAGAGAAAATTTTGTCAACACGAATCGTAACAAAAACAAAGCAGCTGGAATTGGAGACACAGATCCCGATTCTAACAGCGAAAAGCGATCGAAAGTCTTTTCTAAAATTTGGTTAAATTGTTATTTAAATCGCAATATTAAGCCTAGCCTAATCGTCGCAGATCTTTTAGTTGTTGAATAATAGAACAACACGTACAATGTAGATTGGATCACTATATAGAATTTGTAAAGATTTCAAATACGAATATAAATTTATTGTAATTATTTGCTTGCAAAATAAATGCATTAATATAATGCGTGTGAATCTGTGCTCTGCATATTAAACACAAACTTATTAGTTTTAATCGAAATAATTATCGTACGATTCACCATGTCAACTCGCCATGTTTTGACTGCGAAGAACAGCTGATAGCGGTGTGTCAACATTTTTAAAAGAGGCATGGCCTGCAAGACGTCGATAGTGGGACATTCAGCTCAACTATCGTATGAGAGATTATAAAGGTATGTTTCAATACAGGATATGTCGTGTTGACTTTTTCTTTTCAAAGTATTTGTACTTTTCAATCTAATCCGAGATTCCTCTGACCTAACCTCCGCTTTTGACGTGCGTCACAATATTAAAGCGGATGTTAGAGTCAGAGGAATCTCGGAATATTTTCTGTCCCATGTATTTTCACGTGTATGTTTTGCACATCAGTCTTTCGAATTTCTATTTATTATTTTCCTATGTATGTATGTCTTATTGTGTATTGACCAACACACCATACACTGTAAAACAGTGCAACTAAAAGGGGTGGGGGTCCCAAGGTACACAAGAGTAGAATGCTGTATTTAGAGTGCATGTTTGCATGATGATAACTTTACCTTAAATATTTGAATATAGCAGATCTTTACCATATTGCCTATCACTTAATTTATAAATTAAAAAACTCAGACAGGCTTCATCTTTGCTAGCGAAGGGTTTTCGGACCACTCCGTTCCCCATAAACGAGGAGTGAAGTGGACCAAATACCCTTGGCTAGCGAAGATGGACAAGCTTGTGCTTAATTAAAGATATTTGACATGGTAAATATTCAATCTAATTAAAATTAGACCTTTCGTCTGGCTCTTAGACTGTTATATATTGTTATAGCTGGGGAAAGAGCATGTAAAACAGAGTGCAAGATGAAAAGAACTTAATATTATATCAAGGTCAGATTTTAGGTTAATGTAATGTTCCCTGATATCTATAAAACAGTCTTCTCAAGATTTAATTATTTCACTTTAAAAATTGTTTACATACAATGCATATCACATCATTCTACAATGTATGTAAACAATTTTTAAAGTAAGACAAATGTAATAATTTTTACTGCATGTGCCTCAGATCTCTCTCTCACTCTCTCTTTCTCTCTCTCTCTCTCTCTCTCGTGCTTATAATCTTGGCAAAGCATCAGAGAGCAACTAAATTTTGTAACAAAAATATCTCTGTCTAGTTAAAGAAATCAACAGTGCATTGAATTTTAAAATGAGCATGTTATCACTCCCTTATTTTTTGAATGTGCAACCAAAATCCAATTTTTAAAACATGAAATTAATAAGAAAAAAGACTTTCACTATATTTATTCGCAAAAAAACCCTCAGTAGAATTGATAAAACATGGTATAGCAAAAGCTTATACTTTGACACTGTTCAGATGGGTAATATTCCCTTGTTACAGTAGTCTACGAATTGAAATATTGACTGTCGCACAACAATTAAAACTCTAATATTCTCTCTCTCTCTCTCTCTCTCTCTCTCTCTCTCTCTCTCTCTCTCAATTTGATATGTGTCTATACCTGTAATATAATAATGTTATACATGTATTATGACTTGATATGCAAAGTTTTGTTTTTGTAGTGCCTAAATGTTAATGTTATGTATTGGGATATGTAATATTACACAGCATGGCCAGTGTTTTTTTTTTCCAGAAATACTATGCATATGTTAATGTAAACATGGCTATTGCATGTATTAGTACATGTATGTTAACACAGCTAATTGATTTTTTTTTCAATTTCAGCTCAAAACGGACTCTTGTTACCACACGGCGACCACAAGGCTTTTACCTGTTGATTCTTGTGGTTTCAGCTTTTAAGGTTAACCTGTCACCTCTACCCACATGCATAATCCTTGTGTTCTACAGACTATTTACCGGTAATTCAAATTAAATCGGATAATTCATGAACAATAATGGAACTTTAAGAAAGTATCATGCCTTGTTGTTGTTTGTGTTTGATAAGAAATTATGAAAAACAAAATTAAGGGTGTTTAAACAAATTTACAATTGTTAGCTGTGAAAATTTGTTTTTCAATAAAAGTTGCAATTATGTTTCCTTTATTTTGTATTTTATAATAATATTTAGATGGGTTTACATAATTGAAAAATCACCCCCTCTTTTCAATTGTTACCATTAAGATTACATGTAGGATATGTAAATGTACATTTGACCTTGAAATAACATCTGCTATGATAATTACTTTTGAAATAAACAAGATACAACATATTTTTACCTTTTTAATGTATATATGCATAAAAATGTAGGAAAACATGTAAAATTTGAACATTTTTCATAGAATTCTCCTCCGACTCCAGGTGTGTTTGAATTTAATTTTAATTTGAGGCAGATGTCTTATTAAACTTGTAGGACTTACTGTTTTAGCATGGTTAAAAGGAGACTAGAAACCAGAATATATTAGATATTCACTAAATATGATTGTTAGCTTACTTTTTTCATGAAAACAAGAAATTACATGCAGGAAAGCATGTCTATTTGTTAATTCAAATGCTACAAATCATCCAATAAACTAAAAAAGATCAAATTTTAGTATCATTGATGATTGAATTTTCAAATATGTGTGAGAAATGACTCAAAGAAACTGCCACAAGTTTCATAAAATTAGGTAAAAGATTTCAAACCATGGCTGTTAATGAAAATCAAAAGATAGGGGGTGGGTATACATGTAAGGGCATTTCTAAGCGATTTAATGCTTTTATCATGATAATATCATGTAGATGTATGTTGTATTGAAAAAAGTTTCTTATTAAGGCAGGTTGAACAACAGTTGACCTCTAAAAGGTCAGGTAAAGATGTTTTACTATGGAGAACCCTATGAATCTGTGTTGAATAGAGGAAAGTGGAAATGGTGGGTTCACTTAAATGGCCATATTTTTCTTAAACCTCAATGGAATTGGCAATATTTGGTATACTTTTTCTTAGAATTGCATTAGCTTTCTCAGTCTAAGACAAAACGCCTTTTCATAAAGTGTTAGTGTACTAAGTTAAAGGTAGCAAGGGACAGTTTCAGATAAAGTACCCGTTAATCTATTTGTAAAATTGAGAGTTGCTGTACTTGAAGGCTTATGACTGTTGTTAAGATTCATGAAATGAATCTTGATGGTTATCATTAGTTAGAGGGATGTCTCTTGTTGGCATTGGTATGCAATATGAAGGCTCCTAATGTTAAGTACATGAGAAGCAGAAGTAAATTGTGAAACTTGGGGCTATGACATTTGTGTTGACTTTACACAGTGAAATTGCAGGTTACAAAGGGAGGTTATATAACTCGAAATGTAGATGGATGGAACATTATATACCTATTTACTGGCTATGAGGATGATAGCAAGTTTATTGTCCCCCTAGACAGCAACTATTTCACAAGGCGAAGCCGAGTGAAATAGTTGCTGTCGAGGGGGTGGGGGCAATAAACTTGCTATTGTCCGAATAGTCAGTAAATAGGTATTTTATTATACCGAAGAAACCTTCATTTGTCGGCAATGCAGAATTTTTTTATTATAAACAAATTGGAGTTATCGAACTTTGAATTTAATGTAGCAATCGGATTATGTCAGAGGTGTTCCGAGTTTAAAAAGGAGGGAAATCGAATGCTGCTGATGAATGATTTTGATGACTATTCACCATGGGCAGATAGCACAGAAACCATTCACGATTAGATAGAAAAGCATGTTTATGCAGGTGCCCTAAAGTGATCAGTTTGTTCGTCTGTCCGTCCATCCGTCTGTCCGTCCATCTGAGATCGCTTGTCCGGAGCATAGCTTCTCTCCCCTTGGCCCAATCTGGCTCATACCTTATCCACAGAGTGCCTTTGGGTAAAGGGTGTGCAGTGACCTTGAACAATGTTTCTAGGTCAAAGACTAAGGTCATAGCAGAATTATATATACAATCCTTGTCTGGGGCATATCTTCTCTCCCTTTGGTCCAATCTGGCTAATACTTCACTCATAGAGTGTCTATGGTCAAACAATGTGCAGTGACTTTGAATGAATTTTGTAGGTAAAGGGTCAGGATCATATCTGATCACGCGAAAATTCTTTTTTCAGAACATTTATACTTTCCACTTGGCCCAATTTGGCTCAGACTTCACATGAACAGAGCTTTTTAATAAAGGGTGTGTAGTGACCTTGAACCAATTTTCAAGGTCAACTGTGAAGGTCAGAGCAGAATTATATATAAAAAAAATCCTTGTCCGGAGTATATCTTCTTTCCCTATGCTCCAATCTGGCTCATACTTCACCTACATGATGTCTTTGATCAAAGAATATGCAATGGTGTAGATCAAGTGTCAAGGTCATATCAGATCACACAAAAATCCTTATTTCAAGAGCATATATATATATTCTCCTTTTAGCCCCTACTTGGCTAATACTTTACCTAAACAGCGCTTTTTGGTTAATGGCATGCAGTGACCTTGAACAAAGTCAATGTGAAGGTCATAGCAGATCTCTTTTAAATCAGTTTTAGACCGTAGATTATTTCCCAATGGCTTAATCTTGTTCAGACTGAACAAAAATGTCTGTATGTTAGATTGAATTAGAAGTTCTATGCCAGCTGGAAAAATTTCTAAGTTGTAGGTCAAGGTCAAAGCAAAATCCTCTGAAATAATTTAAGCGAGGCCCTTAGAAATGGTCATCATCTCAATGTTGTCTAGTTCATAGTAAATTTATATTGAAAACATTCAAAGAAGTATTATAAAGTAAACTATACATCAGTAAGTTTCTGACAATTGAGTTGCAACAAGCACACAGTACGGAATTTGAAGGTCAACCCTTTGAAAAGCGGTGTAGAGGAAAAGTTGCTCAGAATAATGTTTTAAACAAAATGCTACCTAAAATGTCTTGGTTGGTGGCCCCGTTAAGGAGTTTAAGTGTCTGCCCCTAAAACACAGTTGTTCAGGTATAACTTGAACGGTCAACAATTCTTGAACACTTGTTAAACAAAATATGTTTATTAATTTTATTATTGACCTTTTATTTGATATCAAAAAAAGGGGGCTTGCCCCTCAAATTACGGGCCAGGAGGGCTCCAAAATCTTTTCATAATTACTATTTCCGGAGAAATAGTTTGTTATTAATCATAAACGCAAAAAGAGATCATCAAGCTAAATTTAAAACTTAAATCCGTTTAAAAATTTGACGATTGATTACGGGATATAACCGTTAAACAATTGATTTTTACGGAAATTTTAATTCTGCATTCTAGGTTTAAAAAATAGATGTTAGTTCAAAGTTAAGTTAACTTGTACCTAAAATAATTTGAAAATTGTTTAGTCGTACATAAAAACATCCGGATTTTTTTGTTATGTCGTTCTTGAAATAGTTAAAGTTTTTCTTAATTCGTACTAAAAATCATTCGGATTTTGTTAAGTCGTACCAAGAATCATTCGATTTTTTTAGCTCACCTGAGCTGAAAGCTCAAGTGAGCTATTCTGATCACTTTTTGTCCGTCGTCCGTCTGTCCGTCCGTCTGTCCGTCTGTCCGTCTGTCTGTCTGTCCGTCTGTCCGTCTGTAAACTTTTAACATTTTGAACTTCTTCTCTAAAACCGCTCGGCCAATTTCAACCAAATTTGGCACAAAGCATTCTTATGAGAAGGTTAATATAAATTGCAAAAATGAAAGACCGATCTTTATTCAAAGCGGAGAAAATCTCGAAACTGTAGAAAAAGGGGGGTGCATTTTTAAAAATCTTCTTCTCAAGAACTACCGAGTCAAATTCAATGTAATTTAGCATAAATAATCCTTATGGAAAGGAAAATATAAATTGCAAAAATTATGGGCTAATTCTGTTTCAAATCTGAGTTATTACGAAAATAATAATAAAGGAAAGGCGTGTTTCAATCAGTTTATAGCTTCGGGTTCGGTATTCCATGAGCATGATGAGTCGTGGTAAAATGGGTAGGCAAACGCGGGCCGGGGCAAAACAAAAGATTGGCAGTTATTAATATGCCAATCTCATTAAAATTTTGAGGATATGTTACGGACCAGTATATTTGTATTCGCTGTAAATATTGCTGCAAAACAATGCGTATTTTGGAATTGACGATTGCCGATCTGCCCCGGCTTTTATTTTGCCCCGGCCCGGGTTTGCCCACCCATTTTACCAAGACTCGTGTTTAAGATAAACGGGTCGATCTGACAATGCAATGTTGTGCAACAGTTCGCGTACGAAGGGGATCTTTGAAACATGTAAAATACATTGGTGCCGATTTTGTGAAGTAAATTGAGGTGAAATATTTCAATGCGTTGACAGTTTTCACATATGACGGTGGTGTTAGCTTGTTTTGATTTTCGTTCGTTTTCATTATCGAAATACAGACATGTCGGCCCAACGACACCTCGGCCCTACGACACCTCGGCCCCAGGACACCTCGGCCAAGACGGGTCGGCCCAAGATTTGAGACACCTCGGCTCACGTAAAAGACATCTCGGCTCAAGCAAAATTGATATATAAAATTAAAATGATTTTCATGTTTTTATTTTATTTTGTTACACACACACACATATAATTTTTATATATAGTTTTGTAATTAAATATGTTGGAATTATTTAAATATTAGATATCAAATACTTGTATAAGAAATTGAATTATTAGCAGAAACGAGGCCATAATAAGTGCTAATTGTTAAAGCAAACAAGAAATTAAAATTATGAAAATGACGACAATTAAGTGCTAATAGTAAAACAAACGAGGATGTGGCAGTCTCCTTTGGAGTCTCAAACGCGTGTCAGGGGTGACAATGAGGATTTAATTACGAGCAGTTAATTATGAGACGATAACCAATCAATGGAACAGAGACGATGTTTCTTTGTATATGTTTTCTATGCATACATTTTGTTTTCTATTTATTTTTCAATATTTATTATGATCAATAAAAAAAGTAATCCTATTTCTTTTCCTTTTTTTTGCTGAATTAATACGGTCTTAATGAGTACAAGAACATAGGTTTGACTGTCTATCAAATGATTTAAGAATCATTGTTGATATAAGGGACGTATACCCTGGTGGATATTGAACAACCCAGTTTTCCAATATAAGAGAAAAGTATTTCTTAATGAACTATATATTATTCTTATATTACTTTGATCAAAAATATTTAGCTAAATTGAAATTGAAAGACACAAACCGTAGTTACGCACCTGTGGTCAGCTCAGCACGTCAGCTACTGTGTAACGTTAACCGTAGATTTAGTACTTTTTAAGTAGCATGAAATTAAAGAATGTTCATACGAAATGAAAATTGATGAAGCTGCATTATTATAACCACATAAATGAAAAGATACAGTAATTATCTGCCAATATTTTTTTAAAATTTAAACATTTTTAATCGAAATTTTCATTGGGCCGAGGTGTCTTTTACATGGGCCGAGGTGTCAATAGAATTGGGCCGACCCGTCTGGGCCGAGGTGTCAACCGCCCTGGGCCGAGGTGTCGTTGGGCCGAGACGTCTGTACCCCTCATTATCTATGCTTTGTAACCTGGGAACTATCGCCTGTATTTTGTAAATTTTTACGTATCAAATCAAACAGAGACTTCGGTAAATCAGCCAGTTAACTGTTTACCTGCGCAAATTAAGCAAAATCTGATGTATTAAAAGAGTACTAAAATACTATTCATTCTATCGGTAATTCGGTATGATCTTTTGCGTAATATTAGATTAATGCAATGTGTTTTGTTGAGATGCTTAGCATTTTCTCGAGTTTATTCATAAATTTAAATAGAGTTATATATCGCTGACGGAAATATGTAGGTATATACATGTATATGATTCATTTTGAAAAATAAATTGTGCACTTTATTTGTTATAGTGCATGTTTCTTATGTTTAATTGTTTACAATTTCTATTTACTAACTATATTTGAGTGTTAAGCTTCGAATTATAAGCAAGATACAGAGATTTTCTCACAATTCTATGTACACAGATCTGAGGCCATTCTTTTTTTCCCACTTTAAATGCTGAATAGGAAATACCAAGTTAAAAATCTTAAGCTGAATGTAATAATTTTTAACTCATGTGAACAAAATATGACTCAAACCTAGCAGAATTGTGAGCTCTGTATCTTGCTTATAATTCTACGATTGACGCTGAAATTTTGGTTGATCATTAGAAATGTCTTGCTAAATGTTAAATACTTGTACAAAAAAATTAACGGATGATATGCTGTATATAAATACTCTCTGGGGCCCCCTCTTTATACAATGAATAATGTGAAATCTACATCAATTTTGATAGTTTTTCAGACATGAGTAAATAAAAACGACACTGTTAAACAATTTCCATAGTTCTGACACATTTCTTTTGCGGGGATAAAGGAATTATTGCTATTCCTAAGAAAATATTACAGCGGAAAATTATCCTGGTCTGTAGCCATTTTTATTTTTGAATAAAGATGAAAATAATGGGTGTGCCTTAGTAAAATAGAGTGATGTGCCTGTCAATACTGTAACATTGATTTTTATAGTTCTTTAACATGTCACGTGACAACAATTTTCATTCCAGTGTATTCATCACTCAAATGTGAGCAAAGTTATAAAAGTCACACGAGTTTACGCCAGGTAAACAACAGTCATTTAATTATAATGGAGAAGACAAATTAAACTTTTGAATGTTTTTAATTTGAGGAATTGAGCGGATTGGAGTACAATTTTCTTCTTCACATCTATAGGATATTTAATAAAATGCAATAACTATTATATGATATTTTTAAAAAAATACAATAACTAGTATGTAGTTGAGGAAGAAAATGTACCTATATGTTCTCATATATTTTGATCACTTTATAAAGTGGGGGAAGGGGGTGGGGGCAGAACGAAAATATAGGGAATTGGAAGTTAACAGTGTACCCCTACCAAATGTTAGTTTTGTATCTTGCGTAGTATTTTCTTATTCTGGGTAAAAATAGTATTCCATAAAGATACAATGTCAAAGATTACGTGTATGCAAAAATAAGTGTAAAATTCGAATACTTTACAATATTTATTTTTTGTTATTCTACTGAGGGGCCATATGGCACAATATCTTTTGAACGCCCATTGTTGCTCAGGTGAGCGATGTGGCCCCATGGGCCTCTTGTTATCTTTTTGTACTTAAGTTACTTTTGTTACTAGTTTAAAAACTCTGCTTCTTAGAGGGACTTCTAGCTTTACTTTCGACATTAACGGAAGACCCACTCGTTGCTTTGCAACGAGCTTTGCTCTAGTTCTTATTTTTCTTTTTTTTTTTTTTCTTCCTAGACGCGAACTTTGAGGCTTCATATCTTGCTCATTTCTGAACGGTTTTTGCTCAAATTTTCAGGGCTTATAGGCTTTACAAAACACTATCTAAACCATTTCATAAATTTTAAAAATCCTCTTCCGTTAACGAGTTATTCCCCTTTTTAAAAAATTTAGGGCCTTTCGTTTCCAGACAAAGGCTCCGAGACTATGATAGCAGGGAATGGGAATCCAACGAATTTGAATAACAGAGACATTGAAGTTTTGCACATCGGTTTTTGTTTTTGGATTACTTTCTTTATTTAGAAAAAGGTAGGGGGTCAAAAAACAGGGTTCCAAAAAGTGCGAAAATTTAGACATATTTTCCTTTGTATCTTTTAAACGAAAAATATTTTGTTAAGACATGTAGAATGAAAGTTGTGCAGAATGTCAAGGACTTTCATTTGACACCAATACAAAAGGACTGGCCCCTTAAATTAAGGGCCAAGGGCCCTTGAAAGTTTTTGCTAAATAACTAAAAAACGGCTAGGATTTTGATATAGCTGTCGCTGGAAAAGTTGTTTGTTGAGATCCTATAAATGTCGTTACAATGTTATTTTGTTGGTGAGTTGTGTAGTATGAGTGTAAAAAGCTTTACATTTTAACATGTACCTGTGTTTATTTGGCAAGTTAACGAAAGTCATTGTGCGTACAACTGACATTAAGTTACGACAGACAGTATATATGCCTGTTTAAAAAGGAGGCTTTAATTCATAAGAAAAACATAATTTTTTTAGGATACATGCTTTTATGTGAGGAGTTTAAGTCATCTTCGTAAATTCTGCACAATCCTAAAAAAACGAGAAACAGAAAATATAAACATTCTTTTTCTTTTCTAGTAAATCACACAAACTACCGGAAAAAATAAATCTATGTGATACATTTTAGTTATCATGCTGCGTGCATTTAAAATATATCTGGAATCAGAGCTGTGTGTGTGAACCATTACGTAAGCTATCCCTCGCTTGCGGCCGAGAAAGTCGGTCGCCATGGTCGCGGCTGGACTACCTAGCGGTCAGCGGCTATCTAATACACCGGAGTTACGTCTCTCAATTTATGAGTTCATTTAGCCGAAAACAAGAATTGTTTTAATTTTGATCACACATAGACGTTTATTCTTCTCAAATTGAATTAAATGATAGAGTGTCAATTAAGAAAACGTTCTGTAAATTAATAAAAGAAATGTCATTCTCAATCGGAAGTAATATCAGGCATAGATCAATTGTGGGTTTTAAGTAAAAAAAAAAACAACTTCTATTTGGTAGATTTTAGTCATTATTATACTGCAAACATTTCAAATATTCCTGGGTTCTGAGCTGTGTGTGTTGTAACTTTACGTAACCTATTCCTCGCCCGCGGCCGAGGAGATCGGCCGCGGGCTCCTCGGCCGCGGGTGCACTACCAAGCGGTCAGCGGTTATCTAATACACCAGATCCGCGTCTTTCATGTACTTGTTTTGAGTTTATATAGCCGCAAATACAGGAACTGTTTTAATTTTAAGTTATTGATGTTTTATTTAAAATGTAAGTTAAGAAGTCATTCTGAAAATTATAAAATCCGATATTATTCCTAATCCAAAACATCGTCAGACATAAATCAATGGTGGGTTTGTACAAGAACTGTACTAATAATGTTTTAGATCAACAACAAAAAACCACAAAGATTACCCCTTTAAATGATGATCATCCCTCGCACGCTCGCACATGGCCGATAAGATCGCGCGCGAGGGGACATCTACATGTACCTTATCACACGTGTATGTTTATTGATATTTTGTACGAACACAAAACTATTTGTTTATTTTATTTTCATTTATATTGGTTGTAGATGAAAGATGAATTTATCTCCCTTATTCAGTTGATTTAGCGTTGACTTAAACGTTAGGGCGAAAAATCTTATAAAAACCTCTCATTAATTGAATAAAAGTAATCTATCAATTCGATTCTAAATATGCAATGCCGATTGTATAAATAAAAGATTAAATATAATGAAATTCCGAGATATTTACCGGCATATGTAAAATTGATATGTGTTTAACTTACATGTAAGATTAATATACTGCATCGTCGGAACCCACGGGTTTTCTATCCGTTACACTGATTTCAAGCACTGTAACGGATGGAAAACCCGTGGGGTCCGACGATGAATCGACTGTAGTTACTCATGATCATTTCCGTTAATTATTGCTTAGACTTTTTACAGACTTTAACACTTTTAAGACAATATTCAAACTTCGCCTGGCCAACGAGTCATATATGCACATGGATATATGTATATATACTGGTGTAAGAATTAATATTCGACCAACACAAAAATTAAATAGTGTAGAAAGTAAAATAAGTTTTCTTAAGAGTTGTACCAAATTTTAAGAGGGTTGACATAGTAAAAAAAATCATTAATTTTCGAAGCATTCTAGGAAGTTTAAAAACAAAGTCATCTCTGTACTGCTCCCCCCCCCCCCCCCCCCGCCCCCCAGTGCTCGAGCTGAATTTTAAAAATTGGCGAACAAAAATTGGCGAACAAAAATCGAAAATTAATATGTGTCGAAAATCAATTTTTGGTGACTCCTTATTTGTTAATGTTCTTCCTAATGTGTTTCACTTTGCCATCTGTGTGTTTATTCGGCCAGTCTGCGTGTTAATTCAATCACCCCGTGCGACCGAAAAATAAGCACCGCCTTCAAATTTACCTGGTCAGTGTAACCCTTGTTAATCAACTAAATCGAGGCCCCAGTTTGGATGTTAGAAAATGATTGGCATTTGTTTACTCGTCCTGTGTATACCATGCCCAGCGCTCGCGACGACGGTGTAATAAACTTTTTTCTTTTGATTTGATGCAAACCGTGACGATAAATCGCTATCTTTTAGCACTTTAAACAAAAGAAATATTAAAAGATATGAATTAAAAATTTACTCGTACTTGGTTATGTACCACACTTAATGCGCTGATCACCTAAAGTCTGTCAAAATCATGTGGTGCCGATCATGTATCCATGAAAGACGCCGTTTATCAATAAAGATGTTTGTGAATAATTGAGAATAAATAATTAAATGAAATCAAATATTGCGTTCACGATGAATATCGTTAGTTATCACATTTCTTTGAGAAATTTCACGAGCTGAAACCGGAAGAGAAACAAGTACAGACAGTTCTGGTGCATGCGCAGCTGGTAGAATTATTGTGCACTTTTATTTAGCAGCTGATCGGAAAAGATTTACAAGCATTGGTTGCAAAGTAGCATTAGTATTTGAGTACGGTGGGGTGATTGTTTAATTCACAAAACATCAGGATATATTCTCAGTTAATCCCGACAGAAACTTGTTCAATCAAACGAAAGATTTTGCACATGTCGCACGCGGTTTTTCATGCGTTTATATTCATTTCAACGAAGAGCAATTTGTTTTATAAGTACATATACATGTAAATACGATATTCTTTTTAAATAAACGGAAAAACTCTTTTGAGAGCACTTTAATACTCCGTGTATATAGACATGTATACACAAGCGAGCGTGTTTCCCTCGGGGTTTCACACCTCTTTCAATATAGGCTCCACCCCCACCTGAACTTACCTAAGGTAAACTGACCGGTTAAAAACCTCGGCCTTTAAGTGCACACAACCCTGGACACAGATAGCCATAGGTAATTTATGGATGCAGATCATCAATTGTTATGTAATTAAAATACACTTGGAAGTGAGCTATCACTGTAGTGGTCAATTGTTGAATATAAGTTAAAAGTTTTAAGTCCAAGATTTTAAATAATAATTATTTGTTCTCACGTTTAGAAGTTATGAAATACGTTATTCAATGCAGTCGGTCGCCATAGAAATCATCAGAGTACTGCAAGTGTTGACAGTTTCTTATTTCTTTAAAAGACCTTAGGACATAATTCACTTGACTTACAGACTAGCGACACACTTGCCTCCCAAAAATGTATGCACTTCTCAAAGTTACAATTAAATGGTATAGATATATGTTGTTAAACGGATTTTATTAATTGTTGCATGCGCGGATCTAGAGGGGGGGGCGGGGGGTCCGGACCCCCCCCCCCCCTGAAAAATGAGAAGTTATTAAATATACATAGTGAAATTATCGCAAATACGACTCGGACCCCCCCCCCGGAAAACACAAATATGTTTTGGAAAGGCGTCGGAAGCGGAAATATTAAGAGTGATATTGAAAAAAATGCAGTTAATAGCATATTCGCACCCCCCTCCCCCACGGAATAGGCATATCATGAATCGGATTAGGCATATCATGAATATGGGAGAAATACAATTTTTCAAGTTATAGTCATACTACGTTACCCCCCCCCCCCCCCCCCCCCACGGACGGATAAGGAATTTCCTGATCTTGGGAAATAAGTTTTTTTTTGTTTTTTTTTTATTTTTGCTTGTCAACATTTCTGATGAATAGTGTAGCCCCCCCCCCTCACGTTCGATTCGGATCCCCCCCCTGGAAAAATTTTCTGGATCCGCGCATGTGTTGTAAATTTTAAAGTTAGAGAAATCGTATTTTCTGGAGGTTGACATTATGTAGAACTCTTTTGTTTAAAAAACAAAAACAAATTGCTTTGACGTCACACCATCTCTTTTGGTTTGGTTTAAATATACAATGTACACAGTGCTCTGAACAAACGCTGGTTTATGCCTTTCTGTTACTCAAGTAAAAAACTGAACAAAATTGATTACTTTTAGGTTCACACGTCACATGTTAATACATGTATGCATAAATATATGATTTTTATCGAATAAATGACATTGTATCTTTAAAAAATTCCAAAATATTATAACTAAAACATGTATATGTGACATGATAGAAATAATTGTAAACCAGAGGTCTCTCTTCCTGTCACACAAAAGTGACAAAAAGGATTTTTGATTCAGCTGGAGTTCTGCCCCCACCCCTGCCAACATTTTCTGAAATTTACATTTAGAAAATTAAATTTTAGGGTATTGACACCCCCACCCCCACACACTTTCTAGATGAGCGCTCAAGGCAAAAACAAAATATTGGGATATTCAAAACAAAATCCTATTTGAAAAAAATGAAGTTAGAGATGCCTCACAACCCCTACCACTGCCGCGGATTATGATTTTGAAGATTTGTGAATTTCTTTTACTTGCTTGTGAAGATTTCAGATAAATATACTTACAATACTGAGGCCTGTATGGCCAAACATTATACGGATAGTTATCCCTACCACTGAGCACCTCAGTCTCGTATACTAATAGCGCACCCTCAGATGGGAGAAGGCATTATTGTTTATTTACAATTGGTGTTCTTTTAACACTGCACTTTACATAAACTATTCCATGTTTTAGCGGTAGAGGTTTAAGTATGACTATAGAGAATCAAAATGTTTATGAAACAAAACACTTTTTCCAAGTATCAGCGCAGTGGATTTTGTGATTTTACACTATGATATAGGCATACCAGTAGTTTGAATCCTGTCATCAGTTGTACATACATGTAAACGTAATTATCGAGTTTCTGGTTGGAATAATTAAATACATGTACATATAAGAGATGTGTTTTAAGTTATCATAAATTGATATAACCGTGAAATGAGTTAAAAGGAGAGTTTGTCTGGTAGGAAAATAATACTTTGAAAGTGAGCCTCGTTTTCTGAATTTACTATTATCATATTGACAATCCAGTTTAATGACAGCACACCCTTTTCTCCTTACACTCAACGGGGTCGGATAGGTATCAATAAGAGGTCGCCTTTCTATGACCTTTAAATTTGCATACAATCTAAATATATACCCCTCGCTTATTACAGACATGCCTTTATCTGTTTTATGAGAAGTGTAACTCTTCAATACTATGCAGTCTGGAGGTTGCAGTAATATATAGAAAATAGGCATGAATTAATTTTTCTGTCTCCTTTTGAAGAGTTCAAATTGATTTTCTAAAGCCCTGATTGGTCAGAAGTTAAGGTAGTGTGAAGATGACCTCCTATCAATAACTGTCATACCCTGACAAGTGTAAGAAGAAGAGGGGTGGTTTTATTAAGACTGAATGACAATCCTTTCTTGACTTGCAATCTGATTAAAATTTCTATAGTCGCTATACGATGATTTGAAGAAACAGCACTTGAGGTCACCTCCTGGGGAACTTTGCTTTGACCAATGAAATCGTCGGTTCCATTCCTCAGTTACATGATTTGGAAGTTATGCAAATACATTCTTTAGATTCCCTAAGGGCGTCTAATATCAACTTATGCTCCATCTCTTACTTGCTGATACCGAAAGATTCACGAACATGTGGCATCATTTCGTCGTACAACTCCATTTTTGTTTGTAACCCGAAATTACCGTTTCTAACACTTGCTCTGATTGCTAGAATAACTCATGTATATTTATAAACAAACGTTCAACAAGGGGTGATCTCAAGAGGGGTTTCTTCAGATCCTCTTGTAGCGAAAATAGAAAAACAAGGAGGGGATCAAGGATATGATTTTAATCAGATTGTCTCGACTTGAAGCTGTAACGGAAGACCTTCTCGTTGCTTGCAACGAGCTCGGCTCTAGTTATTCTTTTTTTTCTTTTTCTGACTTTTTTGGAGCGTTATTTCTCAAAAACTATCCAACCGATTTACACGAAATTTTCAGGACTGATAGAGAATCATCGGCGCTACATATCATTAAACTTCCGAATGATGACGTCACTTCCGGTCTCAGATATTGACGATTTTGTAAAATTTTAAGGGTCATTTTGTCCACGCATCTCCTTCGGAACCAATCAAGATAGAAGCTTCAAATTTTTACAGGATTGTAGATAAATGTTTGAAGTTGTACCCCCCTGCTTCCAATTATTAAAATTGCGCAAGGCCTCGAACCTCGCCTGAACCTGAAAATTAGCACCAAATTTTTTCACAAAATTTTCGAACATTTTCTCTAATATCTTTTGATGTATAAATTTTTTGTTAAAATATGTAATGCAAAAGTTGTTTCAATTTCTACGGGCTTTCATTTGATATCAAGAAAAAAGGGCTGGCCCCTCAAATTAGGGGCCAAGGGGGCTCTAAAGTCTTTTTGCAATAACTCTTTACTGAACAATAATTTGGTATCAATTATAGAAGCAAAAATGTTTATTGTACAGCTGTTTATCTATACAGTACCAAACCTTAATCATATGTTACGTAATTAGGGGTTTCAAGGGGCCAGAAGTCCAAAACTTTGATCATTAATCTCTAGAAAAGGAAATATATTTTGAAAAGCATTGTAGAACAAATAATGCTTAAAATAATGTTCTCAACAATATGCTACCTAAAAAAATTTGTTGGTGGCCCCATTAAGGAGATTAAGGGTCGGCCCCTAAAACACATTAGATCAGATATCTCTAGAACGGTCAACAATTCCTGAACACTTGTTGAGCAAAATATGTTTATATTTGCGAGATCTTTCATTTGATATCAAGAAAAAAGGGCTGGCCCCTTAAATTAGGGGCCAAGAGGGCTCTTAAGTATATTAAAAATAACTTTTTACTGAAAAATAATTTGATATATATTATAGAAGCAAAAATATTCTTTGTACAGTTATTTATCTATACAGTACCATACCTAAGTCATATGTTACGTAATTAGGGGTTTCAAGGGGCCAGAAGTCCAAAACTCTGATCAGTAATAGCTTGGAAAGGAGAAATATTTTGAAAAGCATTGTAGAAGAAAAGTTGCTCAAAATAATGTTTTTAATAATATAATACCTAAACCTTTTTTGTTGGTGGCCCCATTAAGGAGTTTAAGGGTCGGCCCCTAAAACACAGTTGTTCAGATATCACTAGAACGGTTAACAATTCGTGAACAGTTGTTGAACAAAATATGTTTATATTTGCAAGACCTTTCATTTGATATCAAGAAAAAGGGGCTGGCCCCTCAAATTGGGGGCCAGGAGGGCTACAAAGTCTTTTAATAATAACTATTTACTGAAAAATAATTTGTTATATATTATTGAAGCAAAAATGTTCAACTTATTAAGCCTAATTTAAATCTGAAATCCGTTTGAAAATCGGACGATGCATTACAGAGATATAGGGGTTTAAAAATTGATTTTTCCGGAAATTTTGATTCCACATTCTTGGTTAAGAAAATAGTGTTATGTTCAAAGTTAAATTAACTCGTACCTAGAATGATTCGATATTTGTTAAGTCGTTCTTAAACACATTCGGATTTTTTTTTGTCAAGTCGTTCTTGAAATCGGTAAGGTTTTTGTTAATTCGTACTTAAAGTCATTCGGATTTTGTTAAGTCGTACCAAGAATTATTCGATTTTTTATATCTTTTTGTTTTAAAACTCCTGGTATTGGTTTTAGAGCTCTGCTTCTTACAGGAACATCTAGCTTTTCTTTCGACATTAACGGAAGACCCACTCGTTGCTTTGCAACGAGCTTTGCTCTAGTTATTATTTTTTTTCTTTTTCTTTTTTTTCTGATTCCTTTTCGGCTTCATAACTTAAAAAGTTTTCAACCGATTTAAATGAAACTTTCAGAGATTATGTGCAACTATTATGCCTAGAAGATTTTAAAGATTCAATGACAACGTCACTTCCGTTTTTACGTTACGTCGTTTTTAAAATTTTTAATAAGTCATTTTGTCCAGGGGATTTCTCAAAAACGCTTTAAGATAGAGTCTTGAAATTTTCTGTTGTTATGAATTTATCAATTTACCTGTGCAATAAGGGTGGAAATGGAAATCCGTTATTTCCGGTCGAAACCGGAAGTGAATCAAATTTTTCGAAAAATTGAATTTTTTGATCAAATCAAAAACGTATACGTGTTTTGTAAAGCTTTTCAAGCTGAATCTAACACTGAAACCCGTTTTAAAATCGGACGATGCATTACAGAGATATTTGGGTTTAAAAATTGATTTTTCCGGAAATTTTGATTCCGCGTTCTTGGTTTAAAAAATAGCGTTAAGTTCAAAGTGAAATTAACTCGTACCAAAAATAATTCGATAATTGTTAAGTCGTACTTAAACACATTCGGATTTTTTTTGTTTAGTCATTCTTGAAATTGTAAAGGTATTTGTCAATTCGTACTTAAAATCATTCGGATTTTGTTAAGTCGTACCAAGAATGATTCGATTTTTTTTTATTTTTTTTGTTTAAGTGTCTCTTGTTATTGGTTTAAGAAATCTTCTTCTTACAGGAACTTCAAGCTTTACTTTTGACATTAACGGAAGACCCACTCGTTGCTTTGCAACGAGCTTTGCTCTAGTTCTTATTTTTCTTTTTTTTTTTTTTCTTCCTAGACGCGAACTTTGAGGCTTCATATCTTGCTCATTTCTGAACGGTTTTTGCTCAAATTTTCAGGGCTTATAGACTTTATAAAACACTATCTAAACCATTTCATAAATTTTAAAAACCCTCTTCCGTTAACGAGTTATTCCCCTTTTTAAAAAATTTAGGGCCTTTCGTTTCCAGACAAAGGCTCCGAGACTATGATAGCAGGGAATGGGAATCCAACGAATTTGAATAACAGAGACATTGAAGTTTTGCACATCGGTTTTTGTTTTTGGATTACTTTCTTTATTTAGAAAAAGGTAGGGGGTCAAAAAACAGGGTTCCAAAAAGTGCGAAAATTTAGACATATTTTCCTTTGTATCTTTTAAACAAAAAATATTTTGTTAAGACATGTAGAATAAAAGTTGTGCAGAATGTCAAGGACTTTCATTTGACACCAATAAAAAAGGGCTGGCCCCTTAAATTAAGGGCTAAGGGCCCTTGAAAGTTTTTGCTAAATAACTAAAAAACGGCTAGGATTTTGATATAGCTGTCGCTGGAAAAGTTGTTTGTTGGGATCCTATAAATGTCGTTACAATGTTATTTTGTTGGTGAGTTGTGTAGTATGAGTGTAAAAAGCTTTACATGTTAACATGTACCTGTGTTTATTTGGCAAGTTCACGAAAGTCATTGTGCGTACAACTGACATTAAGTTACGACAGACAGTATGCCTGTTTAAAAAGGAGGCCTTAATTCACCAAAAAAAAAAAAAAAAAAAAAAAAAAAAAAAATTTTAGGATTCATGCTTTTATGTGAGGAGTTTAAGTCATCTTCGTAAATTCTGCACAATCCTAACAAACGAGAAACAGAAAATATAAACATTCTTTTTCTTTTCTAGTAAATCACACAAACTACCGGAAAAAATTAAATCTGTGTGATACATTTTAGTTATCATGCTGCGTGCATTTAAAATATATCTGGAATCAGAGCTTTGTGTGTGAACCATTACGTAAGCTATCCCTCGCTTGCGGCCGAGAAAGTCGGTCGCCATGGTCGCGACTGGACTACCTAGCGGTCAGCGGTTATCTAATACACCGGAGTCAAGTCTCTCAATTTATGAGTTCATTTAGCCGAAAACAAGAATTGTTTTAATTTTGATCACACATAGACGTTTATTCTTCTCAAATTGAATTAACTGATAGAGTGTCAATTAAGAAAACGTTCTGTTAATTAATAAAAGAAATGTCATTCTCAATCGGAAGTAATATCAGGCATAGATTAATTGTGGGTTTTAAGTAAAGAAAAAATAATAACTTCTATTTGGTAGATTTTAGTCATTATTATACTGCAAACATTTCAAATCTTCCTGGGTTCTGAGCTGTGTGTGTTGTAACTTTACGTAATCTATTCCTCGCCCGCGGCCGAGGAGATCGGCCGCGGGTGCACTACCAAGCGGTCAGCGGTTATCTAATACACCAGATTCGCGTCTTTCATGTACTTGTTTTGAGTTTATATAGCCGCAAATACAGGAACTGTTTTAATTTTAAGTTATTAATGTTTTATTTAAAATGTAAATTAAGAAGTCTTTCTGAAAATTATAAAATCCGATATTATTCCTAATCCAAAACATTGTCAGACATAAAACAATGGTGGGTTTGTAAGTATAAAATGTTCTAAGAACTGTACTAATAATGTTTTAGATCAACAACAAAAAACCACAAAGATTACCCATTTAAATGATGATCATCCCTCGCACGCTCGCACATGGCCGAGAAGATCGCGCGCGAGGGGACATCTACATGTACCTTATCACACGTGTATGCTTATTGATATTTTGTACGAACACAAAACTATTTGTTTATATAATTTTCATTTATATTGGTTTTAGATGAAAGATGAATTTATCTCCCTTATTCAGTTGATTTAGTGTTGATTTAAACGTTAGGACGAAAAATCTTATAAAAACCTCTCATTAATTGAATAAAAGTAATCTATCAATTCAAATTTTAAATATGCAAGGCCGATTGTATAAATAAAAGAACTCCGAGATATTTACCGGCATATGTAAACTTGATATGTGTTTAAGATTAATATACTGCATCGTCGGAACCCACGGGTTTTCTATCCGTTACACTGATTTCAAGCAATGTAACGGATGGAAAACCCGTGGGGTCCGACGATGAATCGACTGTAGTTACTCATGATCATTTCCGTTAATTATTGCTTAGACTTTTTACAGACTTTAACTCTTTTAAGACAATATTCAAACTTTGCCTGGCCAACGAGTCATATAAAAAGTATGCACATGGATATATGTATATATACTGGTGTAAGAATTAATATTCGACCAACACAAAAATTAAATAGTGTAGAAAGTAAAATAAGTTTTCTTAAGAGTTGTACCAAATTTTAGCAGGGTTTACATAGTAAAAAAAATCATTAATTTTCGAAGCGTTCTAGGAAGTTTAAAAACAAAGTCATCTCTGTGCTGCTCCGCACCCCCCCCCCCACCAGTGCTCGAGCTGAATTTTAAAAATTGGCGAACAAAAATCGAAAATTTATATGTGTCGAAAATCAATTTTTGGTGACTCCTTATTTGTTAACGTGCTTCCTAATGTGTTTCACTTTGCAATCTGTGTGTTTATTCGGCCAGTCTGCGTGTTAATTCAATCACCCCGTGCGACCGAAAATCTCGTGTCTCGAGAAAATAAGCACCGCCTTCAAATTTACCTGGTCAGTGTAACCCTTGTTAATCAACTAAATCGAGGCCCCAGTTTGGATGTTAGAAAATGATTGGCATTTGTTTACTCGTCCTGTGTATACCATGCCCAGCGCTCGCGACGACGGTGCAATAAACTTTTTTCTTTTGATTTGATGCATACCGTGACGATAAATCGCTATCTTTTAGCACTTTAAACAAAAGAAATATTAAAAGATATGAATTAAAAATTTACTCGTACTTGGTTATGTACCACACTAAATGCGCTGATCACCTATAGTCTGTCAAAATCATGTGGTGCCGATCATGTATCCATGAAAGACGACGTTTATTAATAAAGATGTTTGTGAATAATTGAGAATAAATAATTTAATGAAATCAAATATTGCGTTCACGATTTATATCGTTAGTTATCACATTTCTTTGAGAAATTTCACGAGCTGAAACCGGAAGAGAAACAAGTACAGACAGCGCTGGTGCATGCGAAGCTGGTAGAATTATTGTGCACTTTAATTAAAGGTATATGTGGCGTATTTGGAGTAAAATTTTTGACATGAGTTTGAGTAAAAATATACATCATACTTCTTATAATTAGACGTTTAACAAACTCTAGGCCCATAAAACATGTTCTGTCTTTAGTTATTTGTCTCTAAACTTTGCTACACGTCTGATGAATATTAATGTAATCCGCCATTTACAACGCCACTGCGCATGAGTGCGGGAAAACCTAGCATTGAAAACACGATGGAAGAAGAGTTTGTTTACAAATTAGAATCACGTTTTTCATGTCTTAAATTCCCATATTCATTAATGTAGAACGATATAAATTGTTTATTAAGTGTAATAAAGACGAAGCACGATTTTAGCATCATCGACACGGTAAACGGAGTAAATACCCCTCTCCATGAGGGATGCATGTACTGAGAGTGTTTATTTATTCTTTATTCAAAAATTCCTCTAAACGAAAATCCACTTGTGGTTTAAAACTTATAAAGTAAAGACACGGGACACATGGAGCACGAACCTGAATAGCAAAACCCCTACAACTTCATCATGGAAACTTAAGTTTAATTCGGCTTTAATTCCTGTTCCAACAATCTACATGGTCTCCGATGACCATCTTCCCTTTGTTCCTATCCTTGTCTGTCTGTCTCTTTTTTCTTTCATTGCCAAATCTGTCAAACTTAACGGTATACCTATCATTCTCATCGTCGCCATTCTTGTTGATAGACCAAGATGGATGTCACGTGACCCATTTAAGGCGGGGTTATTCAAATCTATTGTATTTTTTACCGTGCCGGTAAAAAATAAAAAATATTTTTTTGATTTCTTGCATCTTTGTTATGCGATTGACTTATAAAGCGTAATTTGTGTGAAAGTCCTATCTTTAAGTAAAGAAATGAAGCAAATAATCAGATCTTATTATTGTTATTCACTAAAAATACGCCACATATACCTTTAAGCAGCTAATCGGAAAAGATTTACAAGCATTGGTTGCAAAGTTGCATTAGTATTTGAGTACGGTGGGGTGATTGTATAATTCACAAAACATCAGGATATATTCTCAGTTAATCCCGACAGAAACTTGTTCAATCAAACGAAGATTTTGCACATGTCGCACGCGGTTTTTCATGCGTTTATATTCATTTCAACGAAGAATAATTTGTTTTATAAGTACATATAAATACGATATTCTTTTTAAATAAACAGAAAAACTCTTTTGAGACTTTAATACTCCGTGTATATAGACATGTATACACAAGCGAGCGTGTTTCCCTCGGGGTTTCACACCTCATTCAATATAGGCTCCACCCCCACCTGAACTTACCTAAGGTAAACTGACCACAACCCTGGACACAGATAGCCATAGGTAATTTATGGATGCAGATCATCAATTGTTATGTAATTAAAATACACTTGGAAGTGATCTATCACTGTAGTGGTCAATTGTTGAATATAAGTTTAAAGTTTTAAGTCAAAGATGTTAAATAATAATTATTTGTTCTCACGTTTAGAAGTAATGAAATACGTTATTCAATGCAGTCGGTCGCCATAGAAATCATCAGAGTACTGCAAGTGTTGACAGTTTCTTATTTCTAAAAAAGACCTTAGGACATAATTCACTTGACTTACAGACTAGCGACACACTTGCCTCCCAAAAATGTATGCACTTCTCAAAGTTACAATTAAATGGTATAGATATGTGTTGTTCAGCGGATTTTATTAATTGTTGTAAATGTTAAAAGTTCGAGAAATCGTATTTTCTGGAGGTTGACATTGTGTAGAACTCTTTTGTTTAAAAAACAAAAACAAATTGTTTTGACGTCACACCATCTCTTTTGGTTTGGTTTAAATATACAATGTACACAGTGCTCTGAACAAAACACTGGTTTATGCCTTTCTGTTACTCAAGTTAAAATCTGAACAAAATTGATTACTTTTAGGTTCACACGTCACATGTTAATACAGTATACATGTAGGCATAAATATATGATTTTTATCAAATAAATGACATTATATCTTAAAAAATTCCAAAATATTATAACTAAAACATGTATATGTGACATGATAGAAATAATTGTAAACCAGAGGTCTCTCTTCCTGTCACACAAAAGTGACAAAAAGGATTTTTGATTCAGTTGGAGTTCTGCCCCCACCCCTGCCAACATTTTCTGAAATTTACATTTAGAAAATTAAATTTTGGGGTATTGACACCCCCACCCCCACACACTTTCTAGATGAGCGCTCAAGGCAAAAAAAAAAAAATATTGGGATATTTAAAACAAAATCCTATTTGAAAAAAATGAAGTTAGAGATGCCTCAGAACCCCTACCACTGCCGCGGATTATGATTTTAAAGATTTGTGAATTTCTATTACTTGCTTGTGAATATTTCAGATAAATATGCTCATCCTTTCAAAAACAATACTGAGGCCTGTATGGCCAAACATTATACGGATAGTTACCCCTACCACTGAGCACCTCAGTCTAGTATGCTAATAGCGCACCCTCAGATGGGAGAAGGCATTATTGTTTATTTACAATTGGTGTTCTTTTCAATCTCTAATTTTAACACTGCACTTTACATAAACTATTCCATGTTTTAGCGGTAGAGGTTTAAGTATGAATATAGGGAATCAAAATGTTTATGAAACATAACACTTTTTTCCATGCATCAGCGCAGTGGATTTTGTGTTTATTACACTATGATATAGGCATACCAGTAGTTTGAATCCTGTCATCAGTTGTACATACATGTAAACGTATTTATCGATTTTCTGGTTGGAATAATTTTGATACATGTACATATAAGAGATGTGTTTTAAGTTATCATAAATTGATATAACCGTGAAATAAGTTAAAAGGAGAGTTTGTCTGGTAGGAAAATAATACTTTGAAAGTGAGCCTCGTTTTCTGAACTTACTATTATCATATTGACAATCCAGTTTAATGACTGCCCACCCTTTTTTCCTTACACTCAACGGGGTCGGATAGGTATCAATAAGAGGTCACCTTTCCATGACCTTTAAATTTGCATACAATCTAAATATATACCCCTAGCTTATCACAGACATGCCTTTATCTGTTTTATGAGAAGTATAACTCTTCAATACTATGCAGTCTGGAGGTTGCAATAATATATAGAAAATAGGCATGAATTAAATTTAAAGCCCTGATTGGTCAGAAGTTAAGGTAGTGTGAAGATGACCTCCTATCAATAACTGTCAGACCCTGACAAGTGTACATGTAAGAAGAAGAGTGGTGGTTTAATTAAGACTGAATGACAATCCTTTCTTGACTTGCAATCTGATTAGGATTTATATAGTCGCTATATGATGATTTGAAGAAACCCCACTTGAGGTCACCTCCTGGTGAACTTTGCTTTGACCAATGAAATCGTCGGTTCCATTCCTCAGTTACATGATTAGGAACATTCTCTCACCAGAGGTCGTGCTACACAAGTTTCGCTTACACCTCTGTCAACGCCGGAAAAATAGTCTGTCACATGATCAAAACAAGCATGGCGAGCACATGGCATTGTTGATTCGTTTCTTCTGTACAATCAGCTTGAAGGGGAGTCATCGACGGGCGAAGACTTTGAGGACACGTTTAAAAACATCACAGGAGATGACATTGCTGCTGATTTATGTAAAATCATCGATAAATCGGTAGCGTACAGAAACTGATTTTTCAAACATCTGTCAAACTAGATCATGTGATCATATTTTAATTTTTACCTCCGCAAAATAGTTCTTCCACTAACGTTGAAATAAAAATAAATAAAGGCGTTAAAGATTTAAATTTAATTATTTATAATCATATTCATAGATAAAAGGAATAACTACATAGATTTTAATTACATTTTGCCCATCGTTTAAGTTTGTACAAGAATCTTGTACATCAGGCGTTGACAGAGGTGTAAGCGAAACTTGTGTAGCACGACCTCTGGTGAGAGAATGGATTAGGAAGTTATGCCAATACATTCTTTAGATTCCCTAAGGGCGTCTTATATCAACTTATGCTCCATCTCTTACTTGCTGATACCGAAAGATTCACAAACATGTGGCATCATTTCGTCGTACAACTCCATTTTTGTTTGTAACCCGAAATTACCGTTTCTTACACTTGCTCTGATTGCTAGAATAACTCATGTATATTTATAAACAAACGTTCAACAGGGGGTGACCTCAAGAGAGGTTTCTTCAGATCCTCTTGTAGCGAAAATAGAAAAACAAGGAGGGGATCAAGGATATGATTTTAATCAGATTGTCTCGACTTGAAGCTGTAACGGAAGACCTTCTCGTTGCTTGCAACGAGCTCGGCTCTAGTTTTAGTATATTTTTTAAAAACATCACCTTTATTCAAGACTTGAATACTTACATAAATGCAACATTTATATTTCCATCTCCATACTTCCAAGTTTTAATTTGAAGTCTGATTTTTTAATCTTACAAGTCCTGGTCGACCACGTGTGAATTAAAATTTTTGTATTTATTTTTCCTGCTGTTTACCGAAACATTTTCGCATTTCTTTTGAAGTATAATTTTAAAATTAACCATTTCTGTATCGTTTTTAATTTTTGTTTACGCTTCTGAAGGATTTTAATCTATTTTTCAATCACGTTTTCACGGAGAAGGGAGGTAACGTTAACTCTCCATTATTTACATTAGTCTCGTTCAACCAGACGCTCGGCTGTCTCCGTAAATCTCCGACGAGCAGAGAGTCTGGTAAAGCGTAACGTTGATAACCGCTACCGATAGGTGGCGCTGATTTAGTTTCATTTTGAATCGTTGTCAATGTGTGCCGGTTAAGGATTTGTGTGATATACAGTACTTTATTTTATTGCCGTGAAAATTATGGAACTTACGTCGATTTAGTCTTATTCTTCTTATTCGCTTTCCATAGACTCATTAAACATGGCTGAACTTAAGTTCGACGAAGCGGTGAATGTTTGTGTATACAGTCACGACAGCTATAAAATAGATTAATTATTGGTTTTACCATATCAGTAAGGTAACACTCCAAATAAATCCTTTCCATTTATAACCGTTTTTAAACTTTCCAGTCGTAGATCTTTCAGTTTAAACGGCAAATTCATTCCATCATAGATATTGTTTACATGTTTATAGGAGGTGTGTTTCTTTCAACCAATCAAATTCAATACCAGTATTTTGGTAAGCCTCGTTTTGACGTTACAAACATTAACGTGACGCTTTACCAGACTCTCTGCTCGTCGGAGATTTACGGAGACAGCCGAGCGTCTGGTTGAACGAGACTATATTTACATTAGCTACAAAACGGAAGTTGAGAAAATCGCAATGCATGACGGTGCCAAATACTCCGTTTTCGGAGTCTGCCTAGACTGATGACTATGCTCCAATTATTTGCATGATGAATTAGCTGTATTTTAAAAAGGGGGCGAAAACTCTCAAGCGAAGTGCATCCGAGGCGAAACCACCCAATACCTCTGATAAAGACAGGGAACCAGTCAACAGACAGACACGAGCGCAGACGACAGTCGAAGTAGTGTTGCAGGCGATGCATGATGAAAACTAGGTCCGTGAAAGAGACCTATGGATACCTACACATCAGGGAGTTTAATTTAATACAACAATTATATTATAGTAATTTTGAGGAATCGTTAAAATAGCTTGATTTCATTAGAATGGCTGGCTAATCTTGGCGAGGTTTGTCGAAACTCAAAAAATATTTCAATATATCTCGGCAAATCTCGCTAATATTTTTAGCTGGCATATCACCATATCATGATACTCAATTAAAAGAAACATTAGAGTAGAACCTTAATTTAATAGTTAACAGGGCTGACTATAATTATTTAACTGCTTTTCAACAAGTTAACATATTGTCATAGAATTACCCGGAATGTTTGGTTTTGTGTTTTATATAAATCAATCACGTGATTTTAAACAGGTCGCCGACCAACACGAACCAGGAAGAGTAAACATGGACATTGTCGCCATTTAGAGTTGTAGGCCTTTATGAGGTGCGTAGATCGTTAAATGTGCCAGGGACGTATATTACTAGTATATACGTCCCTGAATGTGCATATCAGTATCTGTTATTTCTGAATGTTAAAAATTTTAATCTTATGCTACTGATTTAATCTCTATTATCAATTTTTACAAGTTTTATTATCAATTTTAGAAGTTTTTATTTTCTACAAGACTACATCTCTTAAATATTGCTGGAATTATATTAGATAGAATGATCTATATGTTTATAACATCAGTAACAGGGCTGACTAAGTATTTTAACTGCTCTTCAACAACAGTTATTGAATCTTGTTTAAGAGTTACCCGGAATGTTTGGTTTTGTGTTTTATTTAAATCAATCACGTGATTTTATACAGGCCGCCGACCAGGAAGAGTAAACACGAACCAGGAAGAGTAAACATGGTTATTGTCGCCATTTTGAGTTGTAAGGCTTTTTAAGGTGCGTAGTTTGCTAAAAGTGTATCAGTATCTGTTTTGTTTTTTCAGATTGTTGAAAATTTAAATCCTAGCTACTGAATTAATTTCTATTATCGATTTTAAAAAGTTTTAAAAGATTAAAAAATCTGAAAAATATAAAAGGAGGTCATTAGTGTCCACTCTATAACTATTTGTTGAGAAAAAGGTCTAAACTTGCTTATCTAAGTTGTAACTTTGTCTCAGAATAGGGTACCCTATTCTTAAAATGGGTCTCGAATTATCAGTTCACACGAGATATTTTTGTGTCTACGGAAGTACATTGAAGTTATATTTTCATACCCTACTTCTAAAAAGAATTAAATTAAATTTATAATTATATCAGAACTGGTATAGAGACGTCTGTCTCATTCAACACAGATTGTTTTGAATTGACTTTCTAAACAAATATATAACGTCAATTTGTTTTCATAGACACAGGAGTTCTAAGTACATGTATAGACTGGATTTTTCTTGTTATACAAATAGATCCCATGACTAACTGATAAATATAGGGTACCCTATTCTGAGGCAAAGTTACTACAATAATGTGCAAGATTCAACCTTTTTCTCAACAAATGGTTGTAGAGAGGACACCAATGAACCCCTTTTTTCAGTAGCTCACCTGAGCTGAAAGCTCCAGTGAGCTTTTCTGATCACATTTTGTCTGTCATCTGTCTGTCCGTTTGCCTGTCTGTGAACTTTTCACATTTTCAACATCTTCTCAAAAACTGCTGGGCAAATTTTGACCAAACTTGGCACAAAGCACCCTTAGGCAAAGGGGATTCAAAGTTGTAAAAATTAGGGACCATGATCTTTTCCAAGGGGAGATAATAAGAAAAATATTGAAAATTTTTGAGAAATTTTTAAAAATTATTCTTCTCAAAAACCATTTGGCCAGGAAAGCTGAAACTTCTGTGGAAGCATCCTCAGGTTGTGTAGATTCAAGTTGTGAAAATCATGACCCTCAGAGGTTAGGGTGGGGCCACAATGGGGAATCAAATTTCTGCATAGGAATATATAGAGTAAATCTTTAAAAATCTTCTCAGAAACTAATCAGCCAGGAAAGCTGAAACTTGTGTGGAAGCATCCTCAGGTAGTGTAGATTCAAAGTTGTGAAAATCATGACCCCCGGGGGTAGGGTGGGGTCACAATGGGGAATCAAATTTCTGCATAGGAATATATAGAGTAAATCTTTAAAAATCTTCTTCTCAGAAACTAATCAACCAGGAAAGCTGAAACTTGTCTAGAAGCATCCTCAGGTAGTGTAGATTCAAAGTTGTGAAAATCATGATCCCCCGGGGTTATTGTGGAGCCACAAAGAGGGGCGGGGGCAAGAATTTTTAGCTCACCTGAGCTTTTCTGATCACTTTTTGTCCGACGTCAGTCTGTCTGTCTGTCTGTCTGTCTGTCCGTCCGTAAACTTTTTACATTTTTGACTTCTTCTCAAGAACCACTGGGCCAATTTCAACCAAACTTGGCACAAAGCATCCTTAGGTAAAGGGGATATAAGTTTGTTAAAATGCAGGGCCACGCCCTCTTTCAAGGGGAGATAATAAAAAATCATTGAAAATTTGTCGGAATTTTTCAATAATCTTCTTCTCAAAAACCATTTGGCCAGAAAAGCTGAAACTTGTGTGGAAGCATCCTCAGGTAGTGTAGATTCAAGTTTGTTTAAATCATGATCCCCAGGGGTAGGATAAGGCCACAATGGGGGGTCGAATTTTTACATAGGAAGATAAAGAGAAAAATCTTTAAAAATCTTCTTCTCAGAAACCGATCGGCCAGAAAAGCTGTAACTTGTGTGAAAGCATCCTCGGTTAGGGTAGATTCAAATTTGATAAAATTATGATCCTTATGGGTAGGGTGGGGCGTCAGTTAGAGGGGGGGGGGGGGTTGAATTTTCACATTTGAATATATAGAGGAAAATATTTAAAAATCTTCTTCTCAAAAACCGACCATGCAGAAAAGCTGCAATTTGTGTGGAAGCATCCTCAGGTAGAGAAGATTAAAGTTTGTTCAAATCATGATCCCAGGGAGTAAGGTGGGGCCACAATTTGGGGGGGGGGTGACAAATTTTTACATAGGAATATATAGGAAAAAATCTTTAAAAATCATCTTCTAAACAGTAAACACAAATTGTCTAGAAAAACTTCAGTCAGCTCAGATAGTGTAGATTAAAATTTGTCATATTCTTCAGGAGTAGGGTTGGGCCACATGGGAGGGGGGGATTCCAATTTTACAAAGGAAAACATTTAAATTATTTACAAAAACTCAAATGTTATTATATATGGTTTTACTTATATGCACACATTTTGACATATTGTTAATTCTTTAAATTTGTTTAGACTCTGGCCCCTGGACAATTCTTGGACCTCACAAGGGGTTCAAAATTTGATGTAGGTTTATAATCCATATATAAATAGTTGTTTAAGTCTGATCATCTTCTTGAGAACTGCAATTCTCAATATGTGATATGACTGTAAAACCACCCTGTTACAAAGGGGCTCAATGATAAACATAAGAATATGCAGGGGAATTTTTTTTTTAATACAGAATCTATTATACGACATTGTTCAGATATTTTGTATATGACTCCATAAAGCTGATTTTATTATGTTTATTGTTGCTCAGGTGAGTGATGTGGCCCATGGGCCTCTTGTTTATATAGGAATATATAGGGTTAAATCTTCTTCTTAGAAACTAATCAGCCACGTGATTATTATACCCCCGCAAACGAAGTTTAGGGGGGTATATTGGTTTCACCCTGTCCGTCTGTCTGTCTGTAGACGCAACTTTGTCCCCCCTATAGAATTTTTTACTACTGCATGGAACAGTCTGAAAATTTGTACATATGTTGAACACCATCTGAAGATGTGCACCTGCAATTTTTTTTAAGATCGGACAAGATTTAATGATTTTATGACAGTTTTCATTTTCCTTATTCTATATATTATACACTGATTTTGAAAAGTAAGGGAGGTAATCCTTACAGACTTTATTAATTAATTAATAGCAAGACTCTAAAATATATTTATATTAATACATCCAGATGGAGGTTTTTTGTCTTTATTTCTTAACTTAAATTATTTTTTATTAGTATTCTATCAACTGACAATGCAAAAATTTTGTTTGTCAATGATAAATTCTTTGGAGCTAATAAGAACATCAAAGACAAGTGTGGCTGAATTCATTTGTCCCAAGGGGGCCATTATCTGAGCCATGGTTTAGATGGTAGTGTCTATACGCACGACCGTCGTGTATATAAATCACTCAGCAGCTATTCGCACGACCGTCGTGTATTCACTCTCATCAGCTATTCGCACGACCATCTTGTATTTACTCTCATTTATTTGCTATTTGCAAGACTGTTGTGTATTTACTATCTCATTGGTTATTCGCACGACCGCCGAGCATGTGATTTTCAACGGTGTTTTATAGGTAATGTATTGTTTCATCCCCTGTAAAGTTCGGCACGCAGTGACTATTGTACTACATGGATATAAAATAATACCGGTGGATCTAAGTGACGAAACATGGGGCGCGAATCTGTAAAAAAAATATATATATATTGTTGAATTCCCGAATTTTAGACTGTCATATTTTCATAATGAATAATTCTTATTATTAACTGCAGTGTATAAAAAATGATATAGAGGGGTTTCTATAGGGTGTGTAACGTATTCCAACGAAATATACACTGTCAGGAGGTCGTCTTAATTAATCATTGATTTCGTAGATTTTGAGACTTTGCATAATTTGAGTTTTGAGATATTCGAGTGATTGTATATGACCCTATTTTTAAAATTTCTTTTAATTATTGAGTTATTTTTTTATATCGAGCTCCATCAATGTGCATTAAAAAATTAAACATACAATATTACATCCTTAATTTTCATCAACATTTATTAAATTAAAAAGTGTTATTCGAACATTTATTAAATTTATGTGCATGCAAGGAACACATTACATGGTGCTATAATATTGGGATATATACATTTTTTCATACTCTTGAAATACAGATCCTAATTTCCTAAAAGGTTCTACTACACTACACGCTCGCTAAACGACGGTACATACGTTTTCACGAAACGCTGCACGCTAAACGGTTTGCACAAACCGCTTTTAAAAATTATTAACCGAATTTAGGAGGGGGATGCTAAGCAATCAAATGGTATTTTTTTAAAAATCATTCTAACCGCGTAGAAGAATATGTTCCGTACATTAAACCAGAAAAAAATCAACACTATTAGATGGTACGCTTAAAGATAAAAAATAAAGTTTCCACAGTGTATTACTGTTTTTAAAGATTTTCTTTATAAAAAATCAAAACGTATTGGAAAGAACAAAATAAATGATTTAGATTTCAGACCCAACTTTTGTATAACAGCGTATTTACCACATAATATTTTTCCTAAGTACAATTCACTTAGATTTCCTAGTTTAATTGCTTGTACACATATACTTGTTATTTTTTAACCTGTTATTTTCGGTTAATAGAGTTGATAAAGGTCAAATAATTACAAGTACGTGTAAAATCATTGGATTTTTTTTTTATATCGGGTTTACAAATTATTTTCTTCTCTCGCATTTCATAGAACGTGAACAGTATATTTTTCACTCTATTTTTTTTAATTGCTGAATTTTCTATCATTCGAAATTGTGTACGTCTATCAAATACTGATTCCGACTGCTTTAACATCACTTCTTTTCTATTGGCTGTTGACATAACAGAGACGCGTGACCATCCAATGAAATCAAATACTCAAAATTTGATTGACAGGTTCAACCAGTTAGCCGATGTTCTCTCGAAGGTTATGGGTGTTAATTGTACACCATCTATCGTTTTAAAAAAATGCATGCTAATTACAACATCACAGTGTCACATTTGTTGATTTGGATTTTTTTCAATAAAAGTCTTATTTTGTTAACTGTATAAAACATGTTGATGGATTGTGTATTTGAATATTGTAACGGTACGGAAATTTTTACACCAAAGACGAACTTTATAGACCTGCAGTCACCGTTAAAACTGTCTTATTCTTTTTGTATGTTGAAAAAGAAAACAAGTTTGTTTAAAAGATAAGTACAATGTTTATTGTTTTCAATGCGTTAAATGTTCCTAATGAATTCTCATTAACCATGAAACATTTCACACGGTTCTCGCAAGCTTTCCTCGTACATGTAAGGCTGTACACGCTTGATGTGACACGCAATTCAAGGCTTCGCTGTAATGGTAACAATATTTTTCATGCAAACATTTTGCTGAATGAAAAAACTCAACAATTTAAATTTTAATTCCCAAATTACAAGGTAGTCTGCTTTTGTGATTTTTTATTAAATAATCATAATGATAACCGTTTTTAAGTGACCAATATTTATTTCATACATTTTTTCCTAATATTTATTCCACATTAACTTTCAATTTACATTTATGACAAAAAAATGTGGATGAATAAAATCTTAATGTCAGAATGCACAATTATATTAACATTCAAATGTAATTCTTCTTTTATAATTTAATTAAATTTTTTAAAAGGTCTGTATACATAGTGTATACTGGTACACTGTACATGTATATTGGATATGAAACAAGACAATTTACAAGAGAAAAAGTATGGTTTTCCGGTAATAAAGAAAATATATTTATAACGAAACCTTGAATAAGTTCAGTGTTGGCAATCAAAGAAAAATGTGTTACCTCCATGTCTATATTTTTATACACAATGACATTTATACCCGAAATTTCAGTGAATACAGCTTTACAGCAGAAAATACCTTTCCCCATCAGATTTGTAACTTAACATTATAATAAGGTGAACAACAACAATTTGTTAAAATAAATCAATTCATAACAACTGGGGGCGATATTTTCCAGTGTGGTGCTATATTCATCAGCTTACCAAAAAGTTTTATCAGTTTATAAAATACACATGTTGCGCGAATGTTAACACATTGGTCGGGTTCTGGATCACATAAATTTCATCTAATATTATTAATCAAATAAACTTTGACATCTATAATATCCTCATATACTAAAAAACGATTATCCTGTATATAACTGCCACATATAATAGTTATTTACACGACGGTCGTGTAAATAGATTTTTAATAATTAATTCACACGACGGTCGTGTGTATATCACTGCATTTAGTAATAGCTATTTGCACGACGGTCGTGTGAATAGACTTTGCTTTGTTATGTGCACGACGGTCTTGTATATATCATCGGCCGGTTTAGATGGAGCATGGGTTTAGGGAAAATTGATAATCTGTAAAATGGGCGGTGGTTTTGGGGTTATTTTAATACTGCTTCATGTAAACCAAAAGTTTCTATCATTATAATGAAATAAATAATATTATTATTAATAAAGAAGTTAGCTATTTTTAGAAGCTGTTTAAAGTTATTAGTCAAGTAAATTGATGAAGTGACCCTATAGGGCATTAATTTAAATGAAATTCAAAATTACTGATATGATTGTAGTGTTTTGGCAATTTTAAAATTGTTTGTAATATTAAATTTTCTTTTTTTCATATTTTTACATAGTATGCTAATTATGATAATGTTTTGGGATTTTATCCAATTTAACAAGCTCATCAAAGAAAATCGTAGTCCTATGGGATCAATTTTCTGATAGTGAGTTGCATTGTACCATAGGAGAAAGTGAGGAAAATTTGAAACAACTAATTGCATCTGTCAAGACTCTGATTAGAAAGATATTCAAAGTGTTATCAACAGAAGAGCATTGCTTGGCTATTTTCATTTACTGCAAAGGGAGGGGTTATTGTCACTTTGTTGGTTTTTCTTTAAAACAATGAAATAAAAAAATATCACCAGATACATAAATTTGTAAATGTATTACTGTTATACATATGTATTTACAGTGAAGTTTTGAAAATTTTGATTTTAATTTTTCTTTGTTAACTACATGTGTAATTGAGTTTTTTTAAAAATCTAGAATTTTTTTTAATTTATGTGTCGCAAACCTTTATTATACAATTCAATTATTTGTCCCATTTGAAATTAGCCTTGCGGGGGTATTAGTCCCAATAGGACAGTTCTAGTTTAAAATTGTTTAGACTTTGGCCCCTGGATGATTCCTGGACGATTGGGTCTCACAAGGGGTTCGGAGTTTGATGTAGGTTTGTATCCCATATATAAACAATTGTTTAGGATCTTTTTGAGAGCTGCAATGCCCAACGTGATATTACTATGAATCAACCTGTTAGAAAAGGGACTAATGATAATAAACATAAGAATATCCAGTGGGAAAAATGGATTTTAATTTATACAGGATCTACGTGTATTATACTAAATTGTCCAGATAGTTTGTATTATGACTCTATTAAGCTGAATTTACATACCTATTGTTCCTCAGGTGAGCGATGTGGCCCTTGGGCCTCTTGTTTTTTCATATTTTTAAAGCTTCAAAATAAGTCTGCAGCTGGGCAGTTCAACAGCTGTTCTAAGTGATTAAAAAGGTGTTCTGTATTGTTTACAAAATAACATGTAGTACCTCATATTTATTGCTTTTTCATCTTTTGGCATCAGATTTGGGCACCACAACCCAGTTCAAGAAATGTTAACATGTACAATATGGCTGCACATTCCCCTTAATAATCAGGTTGGGATCGATTTTATTCAAAGTATAACATGGTATCATTCCTTAAACTTGTTATTATTTAAAATACACTGACATATTTGAAGGCAACTAAATACATAAGGAAAACATATTGGGTTGCAAGCCAATTATTATTGAAACAAAAAGAAGAAATATTTGTGTACAGTCTTTAATGGTAAAATGTGTTTGAAATTATTTAATACAGTAATAAGCTGAAGCAATTTTTATGAGATATTTATGAATAAAAAGGAATGCCCCTTTTAGAATTCATATGAAGTATATATCTTTGTCTTTCAATTATAATGTTGAATTTCAAAAGAGATATAGTGCTTCAAATTTATAAAGTTTTAAGAAAAACAATTGTGTTGTTATTTGATGCAAGATGATGGAAAAAATATATCAAAGACTTCCTCTGAATTCATCCCACTTATATTATAAAACCTATGTTTGTTTTATTTTTCAGAACATGAGTAAAAGTATCTGACCATGAACAAGCGTTGGGCCCAGGATGTGTTACGGTGTCGTCTCTGTGAGACCCCGGGCCCCCCTATGTACTGTGACATTTGTCACATACATCTGTGTAAAGCCTGTGTGGGGGAACATCTCTCTGATCTATCCAAAGAACACAAAGTGGTGCCATTTGAAAAGAGAGGATCAACTCCTAAATGTCCAAAACATTCCACTAAACTATGTGAACTTTACTGTGAACAATGTGACATTCCTATTTGTGCAACATGTGCTTCCTCTAAAGAACACAGCGGCCATAAATTTATTGAAATATCTAAAAACATTGACAGCAAGAAAGAAATCATTCAGAAAGATTTACAAGAACTAGAGAAATCCATTTATCCTAAATACCAAGAGATTGCATCCATTATCCCAGTCCAGAAATCTGCTCTAAATGAAAACTCCCAGAAATTAACAACAGAAATCGACAAACATGGAGAAGACTTGCACAGAGAAATAAACACCATTATCAGAAACATGAAATCTAACGTGGAGGAAATGGACACCAAACACCTGGCTGTCTTAGATAAACAGGAAGATGGAATTAAACACACCATTTCTGAAATCACACAGAGCATTGCTGAACTGAAAACGTTACTGGACTCCAATGATGTCAGCCGTGTCTCTGCCTACAAATCCAGGAATGATGAATTCAGAAGATTGCCTCCTAAACTCACAGTGTCCTTACCAAGTTTTACCCCTCAGAAGATCAACAAAGAACAGCTTTATCAACAGTTTGGTTCTCTGTCAGCGTTATCTATCAAAACAGAAGAACATGGCTACACCATGGAATCTCCCGGTGCTGAGTCCTCTCCCCCGGACAGACCGCTCATTGATGTACCACGGATCATCACACAGATAAACACCGAGTATGGAGGATTACGCAGTGTGTCCTGTCTGAGTGATGAGGAGATTTGGACGCGTGGTAATAACAATATCCTGAGACTCTACAACCTCCGTGGGGAACTAGTGAAGTCAGTCCAAACCAAGTCAGGGAACGGTCCATGGGACATAGCAGTGACAAGGAGTGGGGATCTAGTTTATACTGATTACAAAGATAGAACTGTGAACATAGTGAAGAATACACAGATACAGACAGTGATCAGACTACAGGGGTGGAGTCCTCGCAATGTCTGTAGTACCTCCTCTGGTGACCTCCTGGTTGTCATGGACAGTGATGGTGATAAACAAACAAAAGTTGTGTGTTACTCTGGCTCCACAGAGAAACAAAGTATTCAGTACGACGACAAAGGACAACCTCTCTATTCATCTGGTGGCACTAAATACATCAGTGAGAACAGGAACCTAGATATCTGTGTGTCAGACTATAGAGCCCATGCAGTAGTGGTGGTCAATCAGGCCGGGACACTCCGGTTTACCTACACTGGTCCTCCCTCTACGACCAAGGGATCATTTGATCCACACGGCATCACAACAGACAGCCAGGGTCGCATCCTGACAGCAGACTGTGACAACCACCGTATCCACATCCTGGATCAGGACGGACAGTTCCTCCGCTACATTGACAACTGTCATTTACAGATTCCATGTGGTTTATGTGTGGACACCAGAGACAACCTCTTTGTGGCTGAGGGGGACACAGGTAAAGTGAAGAAAATACAATATGTCTAGAACATTACACAGCAGTGTGACAATGTATATATATATATGTATTACATTTTGACAAACTGTAAATATTATACTTGTTTGTGTATAACAGTTAATTACCTGTATTATATAATTGGTTTATGTTTATAATTAAATATATTTATTTATTTAGAATTACATATCAACAATATTATTGTTTAGTTTGTACAACAAACTCATTGTTTTTGTGCATTGATTTTAACGGTAAAAAATTGACAGCTTATATATCTTACTTTCCAAACAACCTTAATGTTTGTGCATTAAAAGAATACAATCAGAAAACATTCTGTTTAATGAACATTGTATATCAAGAATTAGAACATTTGAATATTTGAAAAAAAAATTTAAATGACATTTAAATGATGTAATTCAGTGGAATGAGTATATCATTGTGTATAATAAATGATTTGTTTACAATTATGTGATCTTGTTTTAATTATTTTTTGCCGACCTTTAAACTGCAACTTTTAATGATTAATTGGATTTTCAGATTTAATTGGATGGAGCAAAATCTCGAAATGTTTTTATGATCTGGTGAAAATTGTAAAGTCTGTAACAATTAAATCTCCTCACAATTTGAATTGAGAAACAATGGTGATAGTTGCATCAGAGATGTAATGACCCGTTTTCTTTATCAATGATTATGTCCCCGTGACCAAGTGTGCAATCTTCTAAGATTGTGGGTAGGTGTGTGGATGATGTGATGTCATCAAACCCTGTATACTTTAAGCATGACCCCTGTAGATTTCCAGTTGAAAGGGTTGATATAGGTCAATTGGTTATATCGGTAAGTGTCCAATGTCTTTTAAGGCTTTGGTCATCAAAGTTGGTAAACATTATGAAGAATAAACTTGTTGACAAGTGGATGAGGTCAAAGGTCACAAGGAATAAAAAAAAGACAGCGCAATTACTCTTGATTTCAGTGTAAAGTGCATGCGCGGATCGATAATTTTTTTTCGGTGGGGGGGGGGGGGTCCGAGGGATATTTATTTTCCCAAGGGTGGGGGGGGGGTGTCCGAGGCACATTTTCGGTAAATTTACTATATGTAAATTTAAGAAATTTCCCAAAGGGGTTTCGACCCGACCCCCCCCCCCCCCCACCTTAGATTTGCGTCTTAAAAAAATGCGGAGATTTCAAAATTTACGGACATCCATATTTCTGCAAAGATTCGAATATTGTGTTGCAAATAACATTTCTAATGTATAGAGGGTAATTGCAACAAGCATTTGAATAACGTTGGTTTTTAATAATAGGCATTGAGGTTCTAAATAAGAATTTGGTGCAAACAACAGTCAGTATCAATATGTTATGAATACTGAATTTTTTAAAACCTACAAAAGTCGATGTTGGCTAGATAACAGAATTCTGATAGAAAATTAGAAATGTTAGATATGTTTATATTCTCGGGCACGTAGCACCGTTTTTCAAAGTGGAAGGGCGCCAAACCTTGAAAAAATCTCCGCCAAACCTGAAAATCGTAATGCGGGGGCGGGGGAGGGGGGGGGGAGAGTTGGTTAAAACTGTTGATATTATGCCTTCATTATAGTTTTCAATATAATTTCTATACATTTTCTCACAGTGACAGAAAAGTAGAGGGACAAGTTTATTAGTTGAACTATAGAAGTAACTTTTAGTAATATGTTAGTAGGCAAAATACATGTAGCCTAAGTGGACCCCCTCCTTCCGTGGCTACGTGTCTGTTTTTATTTTCAGTTTCTTATCTGCCCTAATATCGACTTTTTTAACCCGCCTTCTTCGCCGTTTGTCTTAGTGTTTTTGTGCTATATTTGAATGATGCTAATAAATTCAAGATATATATAAAAAAAAGATTGGCTAAAATATTCGATCTGACAAATAAGTAATAATAATTTCATGTAATTCGCTATCGAGGGAAATGAGGGGTATTCTGCGTTTAAGTCGTGTCCCTTGTTATAATAATATATTTTCACAAAAAACATTAACAAGTAAATTATCTTTTGTACATTATTTTTATTGCAACAAAACAAAATCAAACCAAATTTGATTAAACTTTCATTGAACTGTATCTAATAGGAGTTATCTCTCTTTGATCAGTCTTGACAAGAGCTTCAATGAAATAAAGAGATGTACAAAAAAGTATATTAAAACTGAAAAATGCAAACCATGTCAACTATTTTAGACAAATATTCGACATTTGCTGGGTAAATAGGAATATCTCTACGTGTTAGACCCTGGGATTTCTTTCATTCCGAACTGTCACCCCTTCTCCAAGCACAGGAAAAAATTCTTTAAAGAAAATTAACTTGGTTTATATCGAAAGCTGTCATTTTGGCATCTGAATTCGATAATACGACAGATCTTGTATTGACAAAAGTTTTCAACAACTTTTCATGAATTTTAAGATGACAAGTGCGCCATGCATGCCAGGAAATACTTCGTTAATTGCATCCACAAAATATGCGACGGTCAATCAAAGAATCTACGTAGACAATGTCGCTGTCTGTCATATATATTCAATGAGAGCCATTGCATCGGTGTTTGCTCGAGCTCAACCCATGCATTCTGTCATCCCTTCTCGTCTTTAATTAATGATTTCTGTTCAACAAAACAATATATCCCGACATAATCTGGTACAAAGATATCACCACAATGGTCAATTTAATTCTTAAATATTATTAATTTTAGGTCCAATTTGTCGAAATATTAATTTTCGACATTATACGGTTTATTGTTAGAAAAATACAAAATTTTGACCTGCTCGGGGACTTCATTTTTTAAAAACGCTTCATATGTATTTTTTCTGCAATGTCGCTACACTCACATCCCGTATGAATCACCCAAAAAAAGCATTTTATTGTTTAAGGAATAGCAAATTTTCGTTTGGATATTAATATTTTGGTTTTTTTTCTACAATTTGTAGAAAATATTTTTATAACTGGGAATTTTTGCAATATTAAAAATATATCAAATTGGTTATTTTTTGCATAAGAGTGAACTTTTTCGAAATAATACCCCTTGGCAGAAATCTATAACGTACATGTAATTACATGTATATTTATTTCAAAAATGTGTATATTTACATTTTTCTTTTGACAAATTAATAAATTGATTGTAAAAAGTAAGTAAAATTAAGTAAACTACTGTTAATGTACATTAGAACGTCAAAAAAAAAAAAAAAAACCCATAAGTTTAATCTCCCAAAGAAATGTGTTGCAGAAACCATGGAAACGCTGGAGTATTCCCTCATTTAAAAACCGACACGTCTAAATATAGATACAGCTAGGAATGCGTAGACCATGCGCGGATCTAGAGGGATACGTTAAAGGAACACTTGTATGTAACAAAAGAATTAATTGACCTATAGGAGAAATCGATTTCCCGGAAAAATTACTTTTCAAAATTAAAAGCTCATGTGATATTTTCTACTGTACATATTTCTAAATTTTTCGAATTTTCATTTAGAGCCTAGCATATTGCGCTTGTAATTCTTAAATCAACCTTCAAAGTTGGCTAAAACATCATTTTAGCAGTAAAATGGTCCATTTCTGCATCAATTTTTGCCTAGAAATCCTTTAGGACAGGCCTGCCCCTAAAAAAAACAAGATATTTTGATAGGCTTTGATCAGAGGAACAAATTAAGATAGGATATTTTTAGGGACGCCCCTGCCCTGAGGTCAAAATTTGCAAAAAACATACAAAATTTGTTAAAACTTATTTGTATTAAAATGCTTTACTAGTATATATACGTGTTACAACTGTAAGGTTTGAATAGCTCAGTTGGTTTCACCGCTGTCACTTCCCGCATATTAAAAGGTTTTTGTGTATCCTGGTTCGATTCCACCTGTTGGCATGATTGCTAAGGCCACCGCCAATCGGAGAGAGAGAGAGAGAGAATAACAATATAAGGGTTAAAAGTTTTCTATAAAGATAAATGAAGAAAAAATGATGCACATAATTAGGGAATTGTGCATTGAATAAAGTCCAACTTTGATTCACTTGAGCTAAAAAAAAAAACATACACCATGTAGATGGGCTTTGTCGTCCATTTCTGTGACGTTCAATTTTAAAACTTTTTTCTTCTCTGGAACATCTGAACAACTTAAACTAATTAAAGTTTCTTTGAGTTTATTCAGTGGAATTATAGTATAGGAAATGATGAAGATTGAATAAGAGAGTACAGATTATTTTAAGTCTCCTGAAGAACCATAAAAGCAAGTAGAACTAAAACTTTAACATTAGCTTCATAATACATGGTACCAACCATAACTCCCGGGAGGCACGATGGAACTCCAAATAGGGGTTCAAAGTTTATCATTAAAATATAAAAACCTTTTACCGGTAATTTGAACATCTTCTTTTGAATACAAAGATAATAGAATTTGTGACATTGTTGCAGAAGCAAGCTAATAAATACCACATCCCCTGCGCTACAAAGTAAGACACAAATATGTTGATATTATAAACAAGTTTTCAATGCAGTTAAATTGCAATGGTGTGACGATTTGTATAAAAAGTTTAAGTATGTGATGGAGAGGACCCTACCGGTAATCTTATGGTTTGCACGAATTAAATACGTATTAACTAAGCCTTTAAGATGATTGTTGTCATACAAACGGTAAAGCTGCGTGACACACAGGTGAGCTATCTGTCCCACAGGCCTCTTGCTGTTTGTTCAAACATATGTGATCTCTTAAACCTTAAAATAAAGGACTTTCTTTGACAAAGACCTTAACTCAAATAAAGTTAGTACTGTAGCGAGTCAATAAGGCTATTTTATTATTTATTTATCTGTAAGCAAAATAGATTTTCGATATAAACAAATCAACAATGTATAATATTACTGTCAATACAAAAAAAACCACCCAAAATCTAGGATAGTATAAATAACATTTATTATGATATATACTTCAACACTTCACATATCACCAACTATGTTGACTTTTGGTTTTGAAAGTTGATTTTAATGATATCAGATAAGCCTCTTCAATCAATAATTTATCTCATACTTTAAAATATAAGATGTACATTGAAATTAACCAATTCCTAAACAAATGTATATTGTGGACATTTTTTTTGCCAAACAGACTATTCTAGCCTAGCAACGAAAAATATTCAATTTCTTTTTATCTCCCAGTAAAAGCTATAATGGAAGCTCATAGTTGTGAAAAGCTTGCGAAATATGCATCGAATGATATAAATAATGTTTTATTCTGCAGGCAATCTGTTAAATAATGGTATATAAACAAAAAAATGCTTGGTTTGTGTATTTCAGACATCATTGAAGTCTATATGAATCAGCAATATATATGGTTCTAATTATCTATTCAAAATTGCAATGAAGAACTGTTGAATTATGATACGTTCAACACCAGATCCCCCGGTCATTTTATGATGGAGTAACAAAAACTCACACCCCCAATCTCTATATTTCTTGTGATCAAGTAAATGTAGTAGTACCTCTAGTAATCTATTCTCCAAAGACGCATTCCAAGACTAGCATGTAACATTTAAATGAATGTTCAAGCACTCCATACAATAATATTATAACAAAGTATTTAACAACTATCATCCTTGATAAATACGGTGTGTATGAAATGAATATATATCTGTCGATAAAACAAAAGACTTGGTCCAATCTTTCTTCTTTAATCAGTCACAATCTTGATCAAGTTCTCATCCCATCACAAAACACATGGCTATCCTCTTGTATGGTCACATGACTATCACATGACAAAACCCTACCACCACGACATGGGTGACTCCACCCTAGCTCCAGACTCCTGGCCTGGTTTGACTTTGTTCCTGGCGATTTGATCAGGGGTCAGGTCGTCCCGTTGGTGATGACAGTTGTCGGGGGTGAGAGAAGGTCGGCATACTCGTGGAGGGCGTCCCTGAGTGCCTTACACACGCTGGGGGAGGGGGAGGTGGTACAGTCCACCAGACAAGGATACAGCTGGAGAACCAGTTTCCAGACTGGTTTCTCTACTACAAAACACAAAGCAAAGCAAATTAAATATTGTATCATCGTTGTTTGTGGTAGTTAAGTGTTCCCAAGTTTATTGAATATCACAGTATAACCAAAAATTTACATCTCTATGGAACGCCGGGACTGTCTTATATGAGGATTAAACATTATAGGCAGTGTTCTCCTCATTATATTTGGTAGTATATTCATTATATAAAGTCGTTTTTACATTATATCGCGTGCATTTTCCATTATATACAGTACTTCTTTCATTATATGATGTAGTTATATCACTATATTATGTACATTTATCATTATATGAGGTGCTTCCAACATTATATGAGGTGCTTCTAACATTATATGCGGTCGTTCTAACATTATACGCGGTAAACACAACATTATATTATGTACTTCTCACATTACATACAGTATATTCATTATTATATATAGTATTTCTGTTATTATGATGATGATGAGGGTTAAATATTATGTCCGGTCCTGTCAGCATTCCGTGCGGTAGATTTTGCATTTCGTTGTGATGTAGACACAGTATTATATGCTGTGCTTTCATCTTTATGATGATGATCTTTCGGAAGCTTATTTTCGGAATCTCTCTGGAATATAAACGCAGAGTTTTAAGTATGACGGATCATTTGATAAAGTCGGTTTAGGTACGACTCGGTTTGGGTACCACTTCAAAGTAAATCTATCATTGGAGATCATTCAGGCAGATGAATAAATTTCATACATGTATTGACAATTTACAATTTGGTACAATTGAAGTAACATCATTTCCATTTTATTTATTGAAACGACAGATGACAGACAGATACAATATGCCGGGATGAGAGGGCGCATCTCGTGTGAAAACAGAAATATGTACATTTATATTCCATTTTCATCACAGGAGAGTTGTATATGCACACTTTTTTGGTTCACTTAAAAAATTAAATTAAATGCAAGTAGAGATGTGAAACGGAATTCTCGTACTTGTGTGCATGAGCTCCAAACCGGACACGTGGACATTAAATCCATAAAAAAATAGTTTTACTAAATATCAAAATATAAAAATATAGTAGGAACAGAACATATAAGTTGTCAACATTTAGTCTGTATGTATGCGCGAATAAAGGTCTTATTTCTTTATGAATTCAATATGCCAATTATATATTATGCAGACATAACCGCTGATTTTTCAAGCTCGATTGGCGTGCATTGAGAGAAGAATGGAAGGGGGGGGGGTGTCTTAAAATTTCAGAAACTGCTCATTCATCTTCATTTAATGCAGATGTAAAGTTTACTATTTGGGATAAATATAATCTAAATTACTAATTTTAAGTAAACGGTATTTATTAATTTGGCGGTACTTTAAGAAAATTTTTGTCACAAGGAATACATCTGTTAAATATGAAAGCAATTGCCCCACCAACTCAAAAGTTAAGGCCAAGGTTTAAATTTTTGCAGACAAACAGATGGACGAACAGGGAAAAAACGTTATACTCCCGAATCTTCGATTACGGGGGATAAAAAAAGCTTTTAAAAACTTAAAAACTTTAATTTATGTCTCTGCGCTAACTAACGAATCGTATACCTTTGGCAAGCGAACATGTACATCACGGGAAGGCACAACAGTGAATATTGTATTAAAGGGACTTGGACACGATTTGAGCTCAATTTTTTCAAAATTTATTTTTTCATTTTTAATGTCTAGAATGGTCAATATGGATGTTTTTAATGCTCTGTCAAAATTTGAAAGTCAAATATCGAGTTACAAGCGAGTTACAGAGGTTAAAATTCTTTGTTTTGTAAACAAAGCTCGAGTCTTGTTATTGTTTACATATGTCTTGAATTGGTAAAAGTTTCAATCTAATGTTGCATTTTGTTGTTGATAAACTTATTCATGAACACATTTAATAAGTTTATCTGGTTTCCACAAGTTATTTTGTCAAAGAAATGGTAATTTCTTTACTTTACATTATTTGTAAACAAATATAAGACTCAAGCTTTGTTTACATAACAACGACTTCTTTCCTCTGTATCTCGCTTGTAACACGACTTCTAACATTCAAGTTTTTGTAAATCATTCAAAATACACAAGTAAACTATTCAATACATAAAAATCAAAAATAAAATTTTCATCTGAAATCGTGTCCAGGTCCCTTTAAGTATTCAGGAACAGGTCGAATATTTATTTCCACCCACCCCTTTTCCAAAACCAAGAAATAAGAATTCCTTTAACGCTAAATGGGTATTTCTAAGAGAATAATTTAAAATTTTGGCAAGGTCCTAGAAATATGGATAGAAAAGTTAACTTTAAATTATGAATTGTGATTTGTGTAGTATTGAAATAATTTCTTTAAACTTATCAGGTGAAAAACTTAAATAAACAATGTGCAGATCTATTTTCATGCCTTATTAATTGGAAAGATATACTTTAATTCTCATCAAGTATTTTAAGAATGTTTAAGCAGGGCTAGACAAATAGCATTGCCCGGCAATGGGTACATCCATCTATAAATTGAGCCATTTTAAGGTCCCGTAAAATATCATCCATTTTTTTCATAGCACGACTTCCGAAAATAAGCTTCCGAAAGATCATCATCATAAAGATGAAAGCACAGCATATAATACTGTGTCTACATCACAACGAAATGCAAAATCTACCGCACGGAATGCTGACAGGACCGGAAATAATATTTAACCCTCATCATCATCATAATAACAGAAATACTATATATAATAATGAATATACTGTATGTAATGTGAGAAGTACATAATATAATGTTGTGTTTACCGCATATAATGTTAGAACGACCGCATATAATGTTAGAAGCACCTCATATAATGTTGGAAGCACCTCATATAATGATAAATGTACATAATATAGTGATATAACTACATCATATAATAAAAGAAGTACTGTATATAATGGAAAATGCACACGATATAATGTAAAAAAGACTTTATATAATGAATATACTACCAAATATAATGAGGAGAACACTGCCTATAATGTTTAATCCTCATATAAGACAGTCCCGGCGTTCCATACATCTCCGTCAACTTCATATATGACATGTACATGTATTTACAGGTGCATTTGTACAAATGAAAAAGCTACTTTTCTTACTAGGGAACTACCAAAAAACCGATGAACTCATAACTGGCTACCATTGAAACATTGGCCTCCATGTGACATATGACATATGATTCCCCAGTTCAGACTGCTGTGGTACATCATAGGAATTTTTTTATATTTAAAAACTTGATATTTTAAAATAGCAATCAAATTCTGATTTTCATGACTAAAAAAAAAAATTATATCAATTCACACAATTCATAAACATTTTCTGAGGTGCTGAGTGAATAAGGGGTTATCAAGATTTTTCTATGGTCAGAGAAGTTTGATCTTTAATATTGACCTTGTGACCTCAAATTCAATAGAGGTTATCACACTCTTAAAGGCGCAATCAAATGGTTCTTAAGTTATCGATGGAACACGCAGTCTACTGGCTGGTGTCTAAATTGGTTTGAACCTTGACCCCTGATCTTTTGACCTCAAGATCAAATGGGGTTACTTTAGCATACCTAGTAATATATTGATCAGACAACATTTGGTCTCGAGATGCATTAAAAAACATTATTCTGCCTATTTTTAAAGGGTAAAAACAAACAAACCATGAATAAATATAGATTAATATATATAGTAAAATCACTTAAAAACTGTACATGTTAAACTGACCATTTCCTGGTGGGGCTTGCTTTAGTGACCTCAATAATGTGGTGATTGCCTTTAGGACAGAAGCCATCTCAGCCAACCGAGGTCTGTGGAAGAAAAATTGTCATGTGCTAAAGCTGTATAATATTGGTACATGTAAAAATGAAATCAATTTAGTGTTCAGACTTCCTCATAATTCGTCTCTGTGGTCTCTAAATAGATAATATTACAATCAAATCAATTTCAAGCCCAGTGAGGTATTCAATGTTGCCTTTTTACAACTTCTTTTTTCTCTCTCTATTATAATCTCAGATCCACGTACCTAGGAAGTGGACACTTTCCGCTAAGTCGTTCATCATCCACATGTTTACGCACCACTTCCTGGCACCGCTGTAGAAGTGACATCACCGCCATCTTGGTTATTCCTCCCTCCTCACCTTTGGACTTGTTGATGAAAGAGAACTGGAGAAGGGTTTCAAAGCAGGTCTTGGCGAATTCTTCTCGTAGTTTTTTGCTGGAATCTGTGTCTAATATGACATTGTACTTGATCAACTTTTAGAAAAAAAAGTACAAAAGTATCATCTTACTTAGCTCTTACCCTCTAAAATTCTCTTCTTTCCCATTTTTGCATTGCCTCTGACTAATACCTTTAAATGTGCACTTTTCATGAAAAATATAATTCCCCGCATTAAATGAGGAATTGACAGCATCTCATTGATCTATGAAGGAGTCTAAAGAAGTGGAGTGGATGTTATTTTTGCCATTTTACATTGGTATTATTACCCATGTTTAATTAGGAATTTACAGAATTCCACTGACCTATGAATGAGTCAGAAGATGTAGAGTGGATGGATCCCCTGTTGAGAAGCTTCATGATCTGTTTGACAAAGTCGGCAGGGATTGTGGAGGAGTAGGACAGGATGTCATCTCTGATCATCTGAATCACCTGTTGTATGAACAAATATTGAACAGACACTCATTATCTAAGGATCCACACCTCAATCTTTGCTTTAATCAAAGTACACTAAGAAGAATAAATACCTAAAGAATAAAAATTTACATGTATACCATAATTCAAGTTTATACCACAGGTGCTTGAGGACAGGACCAACCCCCCCCCCCCCATCCCTAAAACCCCCGAGTATAAACTTTCTTAATTCTAGAAAAATTATTAAAATATACAGTGACATAATTGAATAAATCATATTCAGTACAAAAAAATAATCAGTCCAAATAACACCACCCTACCCTATATAATCATTAGAGCCCTGCCCTAACACTGGAAACCCTGACCCAGGGGCCATGAAATTCACAATTTTGCAACAGGCACTCTTCCTCAACATAACAATGTTCTTAATTCATCAGATTAATACCCAGGAGCAGAGGAGAAGATTTTCAAAGAATAACTGCATTCATTTAGAGCCCCACCCTACCACCAGAACCCCTGACCCAGGGGCCATGAAATTCATAATTTTGGAAGAGGCAATCTTCCTCATTATAACTATGAACTTAAAGTTCATCTGCTTAATATTCAGGAGCAAAGGAGATGATTTTTAAAGAATTAATGTATTTTTACTATATAATCATTAGAGCCCACCCGAACACAAGAACACCTCATCCAGGGGCCATGAAATTCAAAATTTTGGAAGAGGCACTCCTCCTTTTCATAACTATGTACTTAGTTCATGGGCTAAATAACCAGGAGCAGAGGAGAACATTTTTAAAGAATTAATGCATTTTCACTAAATAATCATTAGAGCCCCACCCTAGCGCCAGAACCCCTGACTCTGAAGCCATGAATTTCACAATTTTGGTAGAGAACTCAATGCTTATTACAATGATGCCAGCAGTTTGACTGCTTGATGTCCAGGAGTAAAGAAGAAGATTTTTTAAAGATTGCTTAATGTTGATGGTTTAGCCCAACCTCTCAGGCCCCAGGGGGGCAGGGGGTCATGAATTTCAAAAATTTTACATTCCTTTACCCATAGATGCTATATGCCAAATTTTGTTAAAATTGGTTCAGTGGTTCCAGTGAAAAAGCTAAAAATGTTCAAAAACTTGTGACTGACGTACGACGACTGACAAAAACACTTAGCAATTAGTCACCTGAGTCACTCAAGTGACCTTATTTGAAGTAAAATCCCAGGGGTCTATACTTAGTGGTGGGGAAAGGAAGGGGGGGGGTTGTTGGTCCCATCTTCAAGCCGCTTTGGTCTATACAGTATTTAGCTATTTAGGCTTTTTTTAACTCTCTGGTTTTTGGGGTGTTTTTTGTTTTGTTTTGTTTTGGAGGGGGTTTTTTTTTGGGGGGGGGGTAAAATTGTGAATGATTATTATAAAGAGAGAAAAAAATTCTACTGTTAATTTTCAATTGTAGAAGAGATAAGTAAAGAAGGCACCGGGTTAACATTTGAGTCAGGAGTGTGCAAACCTTGCAGTCAATGGCTTCATCTCTCTGGAAATCCTCCATTGATAGGGTAGATGGAGAGGGTCTACAACAGAAGCAGAATACACAGTTATTGATCACCTACAACAGAAGCAGGCTATAGATAATATACAACAGAAGCAAAATACAGTTAGAGATCATCTTCAACAGAATTGTCTGCAATAACAATGAATAATTTGCCTACAGGTCATTGAGAGACTACAATCGAAAAATGAAACCATGTTTATTTCATGCATTACTTTGAATTAATGAATGAATGAATGACTCTCTGGCAGATGCAGATATTTGTCTCCAGTGAAGATTATATGTTGAACAGACAAAAAAAAAATAACATGGTTTATACAGCACTTACATTAAACTGAATGAAAACGAGAGATGTTTGTGAAACACTTAATTATGCCCCCCTCCCTTGGAAACATCTGCGAAGAAAATGAATGGAAACTGCAAATAATTGAAATTTTTCTACATCCAAGGGGCGAAATTGGAAAATGGCTCGATCAAACCCCAAATCAAATTTGTCCTAGATTTCATGATAAATCTGTATACCAAATTTTATTTTGATATGTACAACCCCTATGAAGAAAATGAACAAATATTAACTGTTGGTGGACCGACAGACCGACAGACATGCGGGCAGCAGCAAAGCAATATGCTGAAAGAAAAGATAATTCACCTGTGGACTCCTTACCAGATGTGATTGTTTGGTAGTCTCTTGACCGTAACTTGAGTTAAGTGAGAGTTTAGTGGGGATTTGATTAGCCTCATACAAACCATTGTAAAACCAAAAGATGGATCTCCAACTGAATATCGTTTGGTCTCTGACAGAACTTGGGCACAGTAGGAGTAATACCAAATGAATCTGTGTTTTGACTCACTAACAGTACTTTTAATTAGCAAGAGTTACCAATCTTTACTGAGACTCACTGTTTAGGAAACAAGAAGTCTTCCAAGGTCCTGGCCAGTTCCACCCACATGTCTTGAAATGCAGCTCCTGAAACAAACACTTAATTTTACAACTTCAAATTGCTTTGACTACGAATCTACTGGGTATTTTAAATCGTTATCAATGTTTGGGGCTGACTTTGGCAACAATATAAATACATGTACATGTACAACGTTGAACAACAGGAAATAAATTAATGTCAATCAACTATAATATATAAGTTTTACTTTAAACATCACTGAACAACGAGTTTTGTTTCTGTATTTGTAAACTACAAAGTTAACAATAAAATATTACAACATATATCAACTGCAGCTGTCAGTCGAGGACAATATAAAGCCAATGAGGGAACAAATAATGGGCAAACATTTCCAGTACAGCACGTACTTGCTTTGACTTAATTATAATATACACTGTACAATGGTCTTTTTCAGTGCAAGTGTGGCGACAGAGATGATCAGACTTACCCTGCTTTCTGGCTACAGGTAACCCCACCCCCAGGACAGTCAGAAGAGAGTTAATCACCAGCACCCAGGTAGATGGAGATGGACAGGTGTACTTGTAACTCAGGGGGAGGCGGAACGTCTGAAATAAAAAAAGAACGAAGGAAGAGTCAGAATTAGGAATATATTAACTTCAAATAGGGTATAAACTACAAAATTATGAACATTAAATTAACCTGAAGCATTTTAACTTATTTAGAACTAGTATGTGTAAACAAATCTACAGTAAATGAACTTTTATTTGAGGCTAAGAAAATTTTGCGAGATTTTGAGAGACTTGTTCTTGTCCATTTTTCTTGGCACAAACCAGTAGCCCTTGTTGTATGGTTGTAATAACACACGGGAATAGATAAGGCTTACTTACAAAAATAAATCATCGCAAACTACTTTTACCAGCATATGACGAAATTATAATGTCATCGCGGATAAAGTTGGTCAACCGTAATTCAAGATTGGAAGAATGTTTAAAATGGACAGAGTGCTACAATTATTTCCAATGGAGCATCAACAAATGCAAATGAATGGAAGATGAAGATTGGATATTATCTCCTCAACAATGAGTCGTCCATGTTCCTTCCATTATTTGTCACTCAAGTCTTCAACAACGTCCGTAAAATATATTCAGATACACAAGGTATGGAGCTGGTGATGAAAATGTCAATCAATGTAATCCATACCCAAATTCATGATATACATGTAGTGGCTTTATGCTCCAAAATCCTACATTTCTGTACGTAAAATGTCAGGACATACGACCAAAATTAAAAGGACAAATATTATATGACACCAGTAAAAAGTGACAAAAATAAGGATTCAAATTAAGCATAATTTTTTACCTAACATTACCTATTCATATCTTATCCATAAGAATCAACAAGTTTTAGCGCTGAATTTACTGTATATTAAAAAGCACGAAGCTTTATAACATAGTAGGGATCAGCCGTCATTCATGATTTTGTATAGAAAATCGATGACGAGCATTCATTTCAAAGCCTTTGTTTGCGGTCAGCCTAACCAAGTACAAACTTGTGGAAAAGACAAAATACGCATCATACATTTAAAAAACTCCTGTGAAAATAAGAAGTCTGTACTACGTTAGGCTGGTACCTAAAAAAGGAAAAAAAATATATAAAAATTTCAAGGTTTTTCCTATAGCAAGCGAAAGCTATTACCTGCTTGACCCATGTTGAACCCACACATGGAATAAATTATTTCAAACAATCATGTGGGTTCTATCCAGGTAGACGTTTGTCAAATGTGCTCACTGTAAAACATTGGCACGTTTTAAATCGCTTTCCATCAACTTTGTATGGTCAGGAATGTTTGTTAGTCACTATCATAATGGTAATAAGCAACTTCAAAGCTTTATTCAATTTTTTTTTTCAGACGTAAAATAGTGTGCAAAGTATATAATTCAGCAAGCGCACCAATCGATCCACCAACAGAATAATGTCTCCTCCCTCTGATTTAAATAGACACAATTCAAGTAGGTTCAGTTCGGTTCGATTTTTCCGGATTTAGATTATTAATAGGCATTTAAAAATCCTCAATTTTTTAAACTGTATGCTAATTTTGGTAAATTTAAGTGTGCATATAAATCAGAAGTATCCATCAGTGCTTCAATATTACGGGAAAAAAGCAATTTGTTGATATTTTCTACATAAAAACGGCACTGAAAAAGGGCCCATTCTCTATAGCTTAAGTGCACTTGTTCTTTGAAAGAAAAAAAAATTCATGATAATTATATGCATGTATTGAAATAGCAACAAGATTATAAGGATTTTTTTTTTCAATCACCGTTGAGAAATTATGTGTCTTCCGAACTCTGTAATTTCCTCAGTTCCCATTGAGCCCAAATACCTTTAATTCACTTGTTATAGGGTCAATCACTAATTTCTGAAGAAAATTAGTAGTCAAAACCTGTAAAATTTTCTTCATACTGGATTGTATGAGATTTTGACTCTTTCATATTTTGCTAATTTTTCATGATTTTTCAGCTTTTTTAGACCTCCCCAAGCTAATTCCTTGCAAAGGGTTGACCTTCCGTACCGTGTGCATGTTGCACCATCACATGTCAGAAACTTACCAGTGTATAGTTTACAATGTCCCATCCACCTACTTTTCGTGTTAGTTTACCTCCCGTCTGTCACTTGCAATTTCACTGTGTAAAGTCAACACAACAGTCATAGCTGCGGTTTCGCATTTTACTTCTGATTCTTGTGTACCTAACATATGGGGCCTACATATTGCATGTCAATTTCAACAAGAGACATCCCTCTAACTAATGATAATCATTAAAAATAATTTCATGAATTTTAGCAACACTCATAAGCCTTCAAGTACAGCAACTCTCAATTTTACAAAAATATTGACAGGTACGTACCGGTACTTTATCCGAAACTGTCCCTTGCTACCTGAGGATCGGAGAACCTTAACTGACACTATTTTCATTAAAAGAAAGATAACTCTTACTTGTACAATACATTCCCCTATATCTGACCTATAATATGATTAATTGACCATTTTTGAACGATTCTGAAGTGCCTATTATCATGTGTTTTATATCAGTAGAAAGTTGACACAATGTAAATAACACAGGGAATTTCGAAATTTATTGGGCCATAAAAGGATCAAAGAACATAAAGAAAAAATTTCCTATACTATTAAAAAAAAATTGTAGTGACAAGCTATCAAAAATAATCCACAGTCAAACACCCCCTGCCAATTTTTCAACAAAGGTAAAAAAAAATCAACACCCATAGATCCTGAGCTAATTACCGGAAAATAACAAATCAAGCAAAGAATTTCTCAGACTCCTGACCTTTTACAGGCCTAAAAGGAAAGAGAATTAATTTTGATCAATATACACCAAACAAATAATACACAATCTGGTGTACGGCCACCCTTAATATCCATTATTACGCAATTATGAAATATTAGAGCAAAATCATGGAGAGAGAAAAATTGGGTTTTGTCAATCGGATGATGGCTGCACTGCTTCCTTGATACATTGTTACCTAACTGTTTTCTCTAAGTCTCCTCGGAGACTAATTACCTGCGAAGAGGCGACAGACGGTAGTTTAATACAAGACTGCCTACCTGTACGACCTCGTTATACCTTGCTTAACGACAACACTTTGAGAGTCTATGATACAGAGAGCAAGAAATGACATGGGTACAGGTGTAAATATGGAGAACATCTTTTAATGATTATTATAACCACTTAGGTCAAGCAATATATAGACATGGCAGAAATAAAAAGATTATCAAACAGTTTTTCACAATCTATTTTAGTGAGAAACTTTGACCCCCATTTAGGTTCCCTACTAATTTCTGGAGACAAAACAATTCAGAATCTTCAAAGATATTTTAAGGCAGATGTTTCACAATTTTTTCTTGTCCATGACTTCAGCGGACTATAAAGTCGTCATCCAATCAGACACAAACTAAAGATCGAGAGTTCAACAATTGCAGCTAACAGGTTTTTTTTCTTCTACAAGTTCGTTAACATATATTTGGTCATGCCATGCTGTTGGATTTCTCTGGCTAATCTGTACCTCTCCTTGTTTATTGCTGTATAACAGCAATCTTGTATGCAATTTTCTTGATCTTTACTAGTATACAGAACAAAATGCTTAAAGGTGGTAGTCTTTATGAGATGTAACCACCTTTTCTACTTCTATAACCAATTTGAAATCTTATGATTCCCCAATTCATTTTCATCTTTCAGTAGTTTTTCTTTGCCTTTGGCATTTGAATTGGGAAAAATAATCAAAGTTTTGGTCAATTGAAAAAACTAGTATCAGTGTATAGGATATAAATGTATAAATATTACACTTTTAAATTATTAATTTGTTCTAAATCCATATTTTGTAGATTTTTGTAGATTGTTTTAGTGTTCATTCCTCTCCTTTTCTATTTAAAATCATTAAAAATCTCTTAATTTCATCTTTCCATTTTTCATTGATCAAAAAATTCAAGACGACTACGGAAAAAAGTTATATTTTTAAATATTTGGAAGAGGAAAGGGCCAAAATTCGGGCCTTCAAATTTTTTGTAGAAAAATCACTGCCTTGGTCAGTCTCATCTATCTTCCCTTGCAATGTTTTCTCCCTACAACTTCCTATGCTGGACATACTTTTTTTTTGGTCTGGAAGAAACATGATTTCCTTATTTCATTCTATTTTGCACTGAGTAGCCTCCTTTGGATTAATTGTCATTTGTTTCCACAGACAAAAATTGGCAGTGAAAGTTTACAAACAATCCAAGCTGAATGAATTAAGCCCTTTGACATACAGTTGAGTGGTTTCACTATGAGGGAACGGTTCTATTATATCTGCTAATCTGCTTTAAGACCTGGCAACATTGTGCAAGAATGAAAAAAAGATTTTGCAAACAAAAAAGGGGGGATTTCTCCACAGTTCAATAACCTGAGAGATTATCTGATTCAGTGAGGCGTGGAGAACCAAACAAAAACAACAACCGGCTCTCTTAAGTTCAATTTTTAAAATTGTGATACATAAATGACAAGTAGATCATTTATACTCAGTGTCAAACTGAAGGGATCATTGTAAAAATATCCAATATTGAGACAGGTGGATGTCATGAAAAATATCAATAGTGTAATAATATAAATCATCTCTTTTGCCTGAAAGAACGATTTTGGTTATGATATTGAATGCATATGGAGGTTTCAAAGAATGTATTTTCGGAAGTCAATTAAATCTTACTTAAAAGAAGCATAATTGTGAATATATACACAACTGTATATTTATTAACTGCACAAATATTTTTTTGTCAAACTAATTAACACTTAATGAAAATCAATGCATTAAATCACTTTTTAGAGTTTAAAATATATATAATCAAATAAATCCAAATTTCTTTTTTCTAAATATGGATTACTTATCTAAATTCATGGATACATGCACTGATTAAGAATTCACATCCAAAACATTGTACATCATTGTATTTGATCTATTATTAATTGCATAGATAGATAGTTTATCATTCCTGGGATACATTCAACTAATAATACTAATAGACTTAGTGGAGGCAACAGAATTATTGTGTTACAACAGCATCTTGACAACCCCTACCCCATCTCCATCCTTGTATTAACTAAAGGCACTTATCTGATTCATAAATTAAAACAATTATACTCTTATTCTAGAAACACTATAAGCAGCTATATTAATGCAGCTAGGGATGTGTTTATGATGGCCATTTATACTGACTGTAAAACTGATGGTTCCTGATCTGGTTATTGATTCAGAGAGGTTGGTTGCTCTGTCACACAAATTCTTAACAAATTATTAAACGCACCCATAAAAAATCATTGATGAATAAATAAAATAATTAAATCATCTTCTTGCAAATAAGTAGATAAGTGAACTTTGTTTTATTAGTTATATATACAATTTTTTTACAATCTAAATGATTCAGAATATTGAAGGTAAATAATATGCTAAAATATTTACATTTTCAATTGTCTTTGTCTGCGATAACATTACGAATCAATTTTGAACCCTAAAACCTAATAACTTCATAAAACATGAGTGACACAAAATGGGCGTGTCTTATAGCATAACCGAAAAACGGTATTGGCTGCGCCGCGTAGTAATACATAGCATGTGCTACATAAAAAATAGTGGTTTTAAAATAATGTTGTTTTAAAGTGTACAAATTGGAAATAATATAAATATAAGTAATAAGGAATCATTCTTTGAATATTATGAGGTGATAATTTCGGTCGGAGCGAGGCCAAATCTATCATAAAGCCCTTTGGGCTTTATTGGATTTGACCACGCCCCGACCGAAATTATCACCTCATAATACTCAAAGAATGATTCCTTATTCCTTAAATAATAACAAATTATTGCTCATAATACTCAAAGAATGATTCCTTATTCCTTCAGTAAAAACCCTTATCATTAAATTTAGATACAGGGCCAGTACTTATCAAATGACATGCAGTTGATTTCAAATTCTTGATAAGATCACAAATATGCCATTTGGTCACTGTTAATATTTTCCCCTTTCTCTTTTTGTCTTCTCTACTTTGAAGATTTTATATCTTTTTTCCTCCGATTGTTTTTCCTTTCTTTTACTCTCTAATTCTTTTCCTTCATCTTTCTCTCCAAATCATTTTTCTCTCTAATCATTCACCCCCCTTTCTTTCCATCAACCGACTCCTTTCTTTCTCTCATCTAGCCTGCATGTCCCTCCCTGTGTCTGTTTTTCATCTTTCTGTCTATTTAACCTTTCGTTATTTGTCCATCTATCTCTCGGACCCTCTTATACATGTATTTTAGGATTCTGATCCAACTCAACAAGACGCCCAAGAAATGATGAGAAAATTGAGCCTCCGAAAGCCGCCTAATTCCCATCTGTTGTCTTATAAATAATCAGCCGGGATTATGATGTAATACTCGGGATTCTTTGCTGATCATCTGATGTAATGAAAGGTGTATTAATTGGAATCAACATGTAATATCTACAGGTATAAGAAGTCAGCACAGAACATAATTACCGGCATTACTTCAGTCCATCTCTGTCTGTTTAATCACTTTGGTTGATTCCAGAGAAATGAGAGCATTTCTCTCACCGCAAAAACTTAGCAGAAATTCAATTAACCCAAAAACTCTTTCAATGTTCTGTAAGTAATTACTTTTGGTTATTAGAATTGTGTCTCCAAGCGGTGCAAAAATGTGACTGAATTACTGAAAACTAACTTTTATTCAAGTGCGAGAAATTTTCGCGAGGTTCGCAAGAGCCTCATTGTCCCGAAATATTTCTCGCCGCGGACCAGTATTAACCATATAGTTATAATGAACAAATAGGTATAGATAAGGCTTGGTCACGAAAAATTACTCGCCACAAACCAGTTCATCTCAGATAAATCGCGAAATAAAGTTGTTGCAAACAATAGTTGGTTTACAGTATAAGAAGGTTAGAGATATAAATACCAGTATTTTATACATATTGCTGAGACTGACCACCTAAGCCATCATTAAATTAAATAAAAAAGAACACATATATTATATCTTTACTCTCATGAAGAAAAAAAAAAGCTGGTCAAAACATCATTTTATACTGGTAGTACAAACACATTATTGGTGAGACTCGAACATGATCAAACCAATTTCCTTTTGCAGTTGCTGCCCCCTCCCCTTTACCCCCAAGACAGTGCATTGTGTATTGGTTTAGACAGGGACACCTAGATAAGCTTGCATCACACAGTTATCAGCCATTGTTAACCGGGCAGGGCTAGGTTACATAAGATTGCAGCCCCCTCTTCCCCTGCTTTAAGGACACAATGACATAAGATTATTCACACACACTTTTCAGGTCAGCTAGATAAAGTTGCATCACCTTGCTTGTGTCCCTTTTGTGAGTAGAATAATGCAAGCAGTTTGTGTATTTCTAGTATATTTATTCTCCTTACCCTCTGAGAGAGAGAGAGAGAGAGAGAGAGAGAGAGAGAGAGAGAGAGAGAAAGCATTGACCAAGAGAGAAAAAATAAAATATATCAGAAAATTACTTTTAATAAGCTATTTTCATCAACAACATTTAACAGTAGTCCCCACCGCTGAAGGAAAAAAATAATTTTTCTTCCACCCCCAATCTTCTTTCATTACCCCCCCCCCCCCCCCCACACACACACACACAGTCTTCTTCCATGGGCAACTTGTGTGACCCCCTTCCCCTTCTCTCTCCTCTCTCCATACAGTTTAGAAAAATGTATTAAATTTAGATGTAAGAAGTCTCTGATGAATGAGGACATTTTGTGGAATGGCATGGTGCTGTAAATACACTGTGACCGTTGGCCCCCTGTTTTATTGATACAGTTACATCACCCTCTATAATGCCGTCTGTATACAATGTTAAATCTCTGGGGAACACTTGTTGTGTGTGTCTGGGAGTTGTCTGGCTTTGGCTCTAATGGTGTTCCTGTAACGCAGGACACAATGTCATAATAACTCTAACCCCCACCCCCACTCATCTCTATCTGACAACACATGCAAAAAGTTGACATTCAAATCAGTTGACAACCTATTGGAATTTTATTATACGAAATGCTAATTTATTATGCATTGTAAAAATAAGTGAAAAAGGGAAAAATATTATGATCCATAAAATATACATGTACAAATAAAAAAAAAAATGAGGAGGAGGAGGAGGAATTAACTACATCAAATTGTCTTATTCAACAAAACTATATTAAAAAATTTGGAAGAGTAAACCATATGTTTACACCTTTTCTCACAAGATTTAATCAAATATACAAAATTAAGTTAATAAAGAAAAAATTAGCAAGACATTAACACCTTCTTTCTTTCCACAGGTAATTCACAAGTCACGGCAAGTTATAAACAAGTGTTGACAATGAGCTATTAAACAAACATGCCTTTAACTCTAATCCCTGTAGAATGCCAATATTTGTTAGAAATGAAAATAGACAGAGGGACAGAGGTCTCATTAACTACTATTGAAAAAATGAATGAAATTAAATCCCCTTGATGAACATGAATTCGAATCAGCTACATGAATTCGAATCAGCTACATGAATTCGAATCAGCTACATGAATTCGAATCAGCTTTACTAAATTTTATGTACACTAACTAGTAAAAATATATTACCCCCCGCCCTCCCCCCCCCACACAAATTTTTTGTGAATGTAGGGCATGACTGAATGAAAAAGAGCTTTGTCATCAATGTCAATGTTCAGAATCTAAATTATCAGATTTATTTATAAGACAGGTGTGTCAAGTTTATCAATAATGCATAAAATTAATTTATCTATGAGAATCTAATTTAGAGAAAGAGAGAGAGAGAGGGGGGGGGGGCTCTAAGGGCTATGCTCTTAGTGTGAAAAAAAAAAATGTATTAGACAGTCTTAAGTACAAATCATAGAATTTTAATTTTAATGAAAAAAAAAAGATTACTATTGAAACGATAACATAAAAAAGTTAATAAACACACGAAGCAAAGAACATGTGTCATAAATATTCAAGTTCTTTGTCTCTGATTAACCTGTAAACGTATTTAAGTGGCTGAGAATATAAGCATGGACAACATGCTAATTTAACGCACGCTCTTCATGCTTTATGCAGGTCGTGTACAAAATGAGTTCACTTCCTCGCTCTGCTCATCACACCCGGATGTGTCGCTATCAGGAAGCACGAACTTGCCGGGAGCGCACCTGTTGTGGCGTAATCAATCTTCAGCGATCAATTTCTGTCAATGTGATTTAATATATTCAGAGAAGAGACGAATTTACCCTGATCGAGTAGAAACACTAAATGCAGAGAAAAGCATATACACAAATATATAATTATATTACTTAATACTTATAATAAAAGTTTTTAAGCTATATATTGTATGGATGAAAAATGTAGCATGTAGATCTTTTTTCCGATATAAATTCACTCATATATTCTGTAAACAATGGCCCTAATCTCTTTATTCGTTGCAATGTTTTGTTCACTGACCCACTATTATTCGCTGTTTCGTAATACCAATGGTCAGTTAGCTAAGCTATCGTCACGTGACTACGACTCGGGCTGCAAATAAATCTACCCAAGGGGGTTCAAGGGTCACGAGAGAGAAATCCCGATCGCTAATTGGTCAGTTGGCCGGAGCTGTGGCCAAGTGAGAAATAACTGGTCAAGTACGTAGCATTGATAAGAAAAAGTAAGGAAGGTCGCGAGTGTGAGCGAGAGATTACGACTTGTTGCAGAAAGAGAGAGATAGAGAGAAAAGCACAGCTACCAAGGGATGCCGGCTATACCTAGATAGGTATATTACCATCACCCTCCATAACCAGTGAGATTTTTGGATGCCGAATCTGTGAGGCCCCCCCGTGCTGAATGCTCTCGTATTGCAAGGACTATTGCGTTGTGTTACTGGCGTGAGTATATATTGATACAATGGCCGGTGTTTTTGTTTTGAACTCGGTGTGTTTGTTGTTACGTCCGCCCGATTGAGTAACCTACAGATCGATGTTTTCTGTCTAGTTTATTGAAAACAAAACCTACGATCGAGTAATGTTATTACTTTCTTCTTCTTTAATCTTAACGCGGAAGAAAATATATGTTTATTCTACTTATATACTTCGAACAAATTACACAAAAATCATTTTTTGATATGTAAAGTTTGTACATTGATTACGGTAATTCCTGAGCGGAATGAATCCGTCGTCTTTTCTACTTGTAAAAGAGGATGGACGTTTTGGGGGTACGATAGTATGAGTGTACACTGTGATGTCATAATGAGTTAATTGGAATCAGTTGGCATGGTGACCTGGGTAATCTAAATGATTGTATATACTGTATATCTCTAGATTGTCTTGAGGTTTTAAATTTTCGAACTAAAAAAAACAAACTTTCAATTTCGATACTATTTATTCATTTTTGGTATATAATTATGAATTATGATCTTCATTTTTTGGTATATAATTATGAATTATGATCAATATTTTCAAATATTAATAATCAAATTTTGTATCTTAAATCTTTTTCATTGCTTATATCTTTCTAGAAAACAAGTATTCCTTGTTTTTATTAGCATTAATAAACACAATTTAAAAAAAAAAAAAAGGTAAACAAAACATTGGAAATTATCCATAGAAGGGACTTTGACTAACCCTTAATACACAAATCCCTTAATCCTAATTTTGACTTTTTAATTCGTGAATACTGCACAGTAATTAAATCCATGGACAGATTTTATAGAAATCAGGACAGTATCTCCTGCTGTTTTTAGTGCAGGACTTCAAATTCAAAAGATAAAAAAAAACATGCGGTCAAGTTCATTTTAATATATAGTCAATGTCCATTGACCATAACATGATCCTATTTATAAATATATGTGCTTGATTAACAACTTTATTATTACTGGTGTGTTTGGTCATGGGTTAAATTGATGATACGCTTTTCATTCATCAAAACAAAAAAAAAATTTCTACAGGTAACGAAATTTCAAAGAATTTTCTGCTTCCAAATATTTCTCTTTGAGTTTGTTACATTGCCAAAAAAATGCTTGTATTTTACATGTGGTTGTATTATTTTAAGAAAGTGTTCAAGACTCGTTGCTTTCTCAATGAGAATTTATGTTATGACCCTTTGAAATTGACTTTCTGTCTCTACCTATCAACTTTCACTGAAAACAATCTGTATCCAAAGGCCATCAAACAAAGAATATGTCCATCCTTAGATGCCATTGTTGAGTAGAGAAAAAAAACCTGTTAAATCCCTGTGGCTACCCAGGAATTTGTTTACAAGATCGGTGAAGCGTGACTATTGGCTCACCGGGTTCAATGTCAGAATAGCCCAGGGGGTCAAATTCAATAGATCCATTCCTATTTTTTCCCTTTTGATATTTGGATGTGATTAATTTCACTGGTGTCAAATTCCAATGCTAAAACTTCCATAGAGAAGGATCTTCGTCTCTTCCCTACATTGTAATATCCTAACAGGACTGTTGTATATGATTCATCCTTAAACTCAAATATCCTTATAATTTTTTTAATTTAGAAAAATCTGTTCTGAAATTAAGCATTAAAAAGAACAAATTTCATGGAGTAATTTAATGTATTGTACATGCGTTGTAAAAAAAAATTGACAAGAGTGTCCATGTCTATATGTTTAAGACCAAGTTTTATAAAACTGCAGGGATGTCAGATAATTAAGTAATGGCAATTTTATTTTGTATTTGTAGAAAAAAAAGGAATATGAACTTTAGGAGGAAAGAAGAATGAATCGTGGAAAAAAGAAAGTTCTTTAGTGCAAAATAAAGTTTTAAAGGAAAGGTGAAACAACAAAAGAAAACTACATTTCGAAAAATTCTCTGTATGGAAGTGAGTGTAAACTTGAAAACATCACAACTGATATAACAGGAGGTGGTCGAGTCGTAGCTTTTTAAAGTGATAATACCCACATTTCTCAAACTGGCTAGTCCTGGTAATGTGTTCAGCATGATGCAGGATCCATACTCAATGATGCATCGAGACGACCGCTTCTACAAGTATGGAGGCGGTCACTCGCGACAGATGACCACAGCGCCCTCTATCCAGGGGAACAGCTCCGCTTACTACAGCATGAGCATGCCGTATCAGGAGCCCTCCCATACACTCACACAGAGCGACCTTGCAGCCCTGTCCACTCAGGCCTCCTCTACAACCCCTTCCGATTTCTCGGCCCCGCGGGTTCCCTCGGGAGGTAATGGTCACTCCCCCTCATCTCTCATGCCCGGTCCATCCAATGTTGACCACACTTCATCCAGTGCCATGTCATCCATTATGAATTTGAATTCTCCTATTCCCACCGGTGACCCGATCCCCAATGTTGCAGGCCACGATGCGTCGTCGCAGGATCTCGATTCATCTCATCTCTCATCTCCTTCTAGTACGTCTAGTGGTCCCTCAACGCCACTCGATCTAGCCAATCAGGGAGATAACAAGATTCCTCCGAAGAAGCGCCCACATTTGACCCCAGAAAATCAAAAAGATGATGCATACTGGGAAAAACGACAGAAAAATAACGAATCTGCCAAGCGTTCACGAGAAGCACGGCGTATGAAGGAGGAACAGATTGCTCTTCGAGTCGTATTTCTGGAACAGGAAAATCTCCAGCTTCGCACAGAGGTCTCGCTTCTTAAGAGCGAGATTGAAAAACTGAGATGCATGTTATATAACCCCTAGCAACAACTTTTTCGTATTTATGTTCTCTATGTGTGTTTGACAAAAATGATGAAATAAATCCGGTGTTCTTGTATTGAGGAGAAGGTGGGCAAGTTCAGCTCTTGTGCAGACAATTGTGTTCAAAGACTTTTTATTGTTTTTTTAATCTGTCTCGATCCGATGGACTTCTTGGATATGTTCTCAGGGATTGCAAGAGACGCTCAGGGAAGGCTCGCTTAGATTTACAAGTTGTATGGAGTTACACGGGTATTCATGACGGACTAAGATAATGATGTTTATAAATTGTCTTTTATGTGCATATTTTAGAAATATATATATATATAACTGCAGTTTTGTTAACCATAGAGAGCAGAGAAGATTGGTCAAATTTATTTTGATATATTTCTCTAACCCAGGGGCAATGTTATTGTTATTTATAAGATCTCTGTGTATCATTATTTTTCTTCTTGCCCACCCTATTTTTTTTTTACTCTAACAAAATGCAAGCAGAATTTTCAATAAACTTTTATAAACGAATCCATGTGAAAATTAATAACATTTGTCATAGTGAATTTCAAGGGATATACTGGTAAATGAGACCAATTTTTAGGTGAAGAACTATAATATCATTCCATACAATTTAATCAAATATATATATTGTATTTTACTTTTATCAAAAACTAGAAATCAACAGAAATTATATTACTGATTGCATTTTTTTAAAAGGAAACATTCAAAATTTTGAAAATAATTTTAAACTTAAATTTCTCACAAAATGATTTAAATGTATTTTAATTTACCGGTATTTAGAGAAAATAATGTGAGTATTTTATTGGTATATGTTTCTTGCAAAGTACATCGGGAAGAGAAAATGATAAATATTCCATGAGTTAAAATATTTAAATGTAAATGATTAGAAGAGGACATGTAAAAACTACTGAAAACCTATTATATACCGGTAAATTGACTTAAATAATAAATGAAGTTTCAAATTAGGTTGGCTTGTTTAAATAAGTTATTGAAAATGGGGAAGAAATGTCCTTCAAAAATATTTTTTGCTAGCAGGGATTTAAAAATGCAAGTCATTAAGAGGTAACAGGTAATTTTGTACTGGTATTTGGCTTCAGATATAACCATTGACATAGGTAAAGATTGTTACATGGATCATTTTGGCATTTTAGCCCCCCCCCCCCCCCCCCTACAGCATGATAAATAAATGTTACTCATTTAACTGTACAATGTAGCAGTGTTATACAATGAGATACCGGTGGTCACTTTTCCTGTGTGTTTGTGTTTTAATGTCTGTGTATTTCAAAACTGTTGGAACCATGTTGACCATGCATTTTGTTTGATTTCACGCCCTTGAAATATCGATATCATTAATCAAGCATGTGACCCTGAACTACAATACCTCACTGTGCTAAAGCATGGTGGGTAAAAACGTTCTTATATCTAAACCGATCTTGAATATTATTGTGATATTTTTACTATTTTGGTCTTGGTGTGTTGAGACTTGAAATTTTATCAATCGATTTGTATCTCTTTGTAAAAGAAACCATTGATATTATGCTGTTTTTATAGATCATGTAGATGGAAAATAATGAAAAATGTTTACCGTACATGAACATGTATCATCTTTTGATGAAATTTCACCGGGTCACTTCAGACTGTTATTTATTCAGTATGGGATTTGTTGGGCATTATTACTGTTCATCTAGTATCTGAACACCCAGTGTGAATGAACCTCTTGTTCAGAGAAAAAAAAGGGGTTCATATAATGATACTATAGGCCACAATATGTTTTTATTACAAATTGATTTTTTATGTTAAAATTGTTGACTTTCTTGGGACCATGCAGTATTTAAATATAATGAATGACATACTACTTTGCAATTTTTTTTCTTCATTATAACGAAATAGTGATGATAGGGAGACATACCGGTAAAAGTGCATGCCATTTTATGCAATATATTTGAAGCAAAAGAAAAAAGGTCAGCAAATTTATGGTCCAAGTCTGCAGATTTTATGTGAATTTAGTCCAATTAAGTGTACATACTTGAATACATCATGCAATAAATTATTTTGAAAGACATAGAAAATTGTATAAATATCAAGAAATCCAAGCTGTGAAGATGTTATAATTCCTCAGCAATTAATCTTTTGTTGTGTATCTGTGCATATATATGTTTGTAACAATCTGCAGTGAATGCACTCCATGAAATTTGTTTTACAAATGCTGGCAAAATCAGAGAGGTGTTCTCCATTAAATGAATAAAAAACCTGTATGTTCCTGCATTGAGCGTTGAGTAGTGATGCCTTTTTAATTGATGATCTTTTGAAAATGGACACAGGCTGTTTCTTGAAGAAGAACTGATTTCTCTATTTAATTATGACCTTTGATCTTCTTTTGATAATTAACTATGACCTTCAACCTATAAAGATATTGCTTAATATGTTTTAATACTCTGTATATTTTGCTTTTTACTTGGGGATTGCTCTCGGCCTATATGAAAATATGTTTTTATAAAATCATAGTCCACTACTAAACAAACATTGGTATCATTTTTTCTTTACCGGTACATATTTTCTTTAAATCCTGAGAGCAAGCTCCTGTAATTCAAATCATGTTTAAATTGTAAATTTTTAATAACTCGACAAACAAAAAACCTTGATGAGAAGCAAGCACGAAATGATAAATGTGACCGACAGTGTCCTCCAAGTGGAGTAAAGGTTCTCACTCCACTGCTTTAGCTGTTGTTCCACGACTTTTGTTGGTCAAGCATGCAAAAAAAAGCCGTTTTATAGTTTGTCACGTACTGTTTAAGAGGGCTGGCTTGACATAGCCATTTTCAGGCTATATTTACCTCCTTTAAACTAAGAGCTCTGTAAACAGACTTCGAAAATGTTCAAATTTTTAAGTTAACATATTTGGTGTTTTTTTTGGTAATGGACAATAATTTATGGACAAAAAAAAATCATATTAAAAAGTTTAAAGGCAGATCTGATGGTTGATTTGTTGACTATTCAGCCACCTTAAAACTATTTCTCGAGAGTGTATTCAAGAACAAGACAAACTGAGTTAGAAGACAGTTGTTTAATGGAGAGGAGACATTCAGTTCTCTGTGGTACCCCAGACTACTGGTCGGTGTGCTACTTACAATCAAGTTTTTTCTGCAACTCGATGGCCCATGGATACTGATATGTTAAGTTCTTTGATTTTATTAACACAGGACCTGGAAGTCTATATAAGGACATGCTCCATCAGAGAACCTATCGTAAACGCTCTCTCACTCATAAAATGGCTGCAGATCTAAAGAGCGGGTTCTTATGCAGTTTTGTATTTAAATGTGCCTGTAATTCCAATTACCAGTAGTACTTATATGATCTAGCTTTACAGCCAATGTCAGCTCAATATGCATTAGTATAAGTGGATTACTGGGGTGTTCCAGCATTTATAGAAAAATCTCAAATCCACAATCTTATATGGTTTATAGATAGTGGCATATTTATGGACACTTTGTCTTAACACTGATTGAAAAATGTTTAAATAGTGAAAAATTAAAAAAAACCTCATAGCATAATGGGATGACTGTATTTACATATTCATTTTATAAAGTTATATATTATCAAAATAGGGTGTGTGTCACTAATTCCCAATGTCAACAAAGGATAAGAATTTTGGTTTCTGCGCCTCATTTGATTGGCTAAAAAAATTCATATATATCGTATAACATAACTTGCCTATGTCACAATACCCAACGCGTGCAAAACATATTTATCTGCTTAACGTTACGTTTTAATTCTGTACAAATTAATGTCATTTTACTAAATAATGGGCCTTATTTTCTGATTTTAGTAGTGGAAAAGTAAATTAAAAGGAACAAATTTAATTTCTACCTATGTTATACAAGTTTAACATAACTTTGGACAGTTTACGGTTTTTTATAAACCGCTTCGGGGTTTACAAAGCGTAAACTGCCCCAAGTTATGTTTTATCATATAACATAGGTAGAGATTAAATTCATTCCTTAAATGAACAAAACTCAGAAAATAGAAAGAAATCAAACAATTTGTTTCTTTCAATTCTTCTTCAGGATAACTTGACACAAGGTTCCTCAATCAGGTAAAAGGTCATAGTTCAATTCTTGGTTGTCGCGGATACTCAATGTCCGGGGGATATTTTGACATTGATAATTCAGCCAGCCAGGAAATATGGCGACTGAAAAAGGGGCCAAAAATAGTTCGGCAGGAAGTCCTCGGGGCTACCATTCAAGGATCTAGTGGTCAACTCTTTGTAACCACTGAATACTTATTCCAAGTTACAGTACATACTAAATGAACAGATTAAACTCTTGGGAGGAAGTAAGAGTTGTTTAAACTGGATAAAATTAGAAACAAGGAACTCGTTTGAAACCACACACTCAAGCTTGAATCATATGTCATCCCTGTGATTCATAATTCAGACTGAGTTTATAATTACCAAGAGGCCTTCAAAACAGGCTCTCTTATATTGATGCCTGGGTGCTCTGACCTTATGCATCTCTTCTTTTCTTTTAGAGTTGAAATTTAACACAATCAAACTTGGTAAGTTTGTTGCATAATTCATGCATGTTTAAAGGTTTGGGAGGGGGGGGGGGTCAACAATTAACCAAATCAAACCTATACTGGTTCCTCAAAGTTAGAGATGATTTGATTTCACAGCTTTGAATTATTTTAAGTCTAGAAAAAATCCAAATATTTTAGCTTTAATATTTGAACATTTTTCTTTATCTTTATACAGTAAAACACGGTTATAGTGAACACGCTTATAATGAATTGACGCTTACAGCGAAATGATTTTCATTCCCCGAGACTTTATTAAATGTTGTAAACTTGACGGATATAACGAATTACGCTTATAACGAAGTAAAATCGCCCGTCCCTGGCGCTTCGTTATAAGCGTGTTTTACTGTAGTTACAAAGCTTTTCATCTCAAGGAGATTTATATTTGTCTAAAAATGGCCACGACCGTCAAGCTCTCCGAAACAAATAAAATGGTACCGTTACAATCATCGAGCACCTAGTTGAATCCTCGGCTGTGTTCTACAAATAAGCTTACAACAAAGTCACGTAAATATTTTCAATCTTATGGAATTTGTTTTAATTAAAACCACTCATTTTCAACTCTTTTGATTTCTATAATTATATTTTACAGCCATTAGGTTAAAACGCATTTATCTATTTGGACATAAGTCGTAAGTTCTTTTGTAGAATACAGCTCTGTGGTCTATTTAAAACTCTGATTTGGGATTTCTCCAGTGTGTATTGTGTCCTGTTCAGATAGCCGAGTGGTCATTCTGACCACTTTACAATTCACTGATAAACTTAAACAGGACACTGACCCTGCTACTTATCTAATGATGATACAACCAGGGGCCACCAGAGGGAAATGTAAACCTAACATTACTTGACCACACTAAGAAAGCCTGAGAGAGAGAGAGAGAGAGAGAGAGAGAGAGAGAGATTAAGTAGCTATAGTTCACAGAGAGAGAGAGAGAGAGAGAGAGAGAGAGAGAGAGAGAGAGAGAGATAGTGCTATTAAGTAGATATAGTTCAGTGAGAGAGAGAGGGGGAGAGGTGAGATGAACTAGAAATTTAAATCAGAGAGAGAGAGAGGGGGGATCAACTAGAAATTTAGTTCACAGAGAGAGACAAACTGAGAGACAGACAGAGACAGAAAGAGTCTAAGTACAATAGTTATTCTTTAATTCAGCTTTTGACAGTAAGTTAAAGTTACCAAGTATTAATAAAACTGCATCCTTTATACCGGTAGATCCAGTGTAGAGCTTTAGGTACCAGGTTCGTGGTCGATAACATAGATAAGCCGAGAGCTACCTCCATTTTCAGATTGTGACTCTTTGCAAGTCCATGTTACCAGTATTAAGACCCGGCCCCACCCCCACCCCTTCGAAAAAATATCAGTAAATAAATTAAAGACAAAAAGCAGCAGTTCCATGATAATTTTAAAAGCTGCAGTGAATGTTTTCCTGATTTATAAATCTTTGAACTGTGTGTGACGAATCAATGTCATATTTCTTATTAAACTCTGACATATATCATCCATTTCGATCTTCTGAATACTTAAAGGTATATATGCCTATTGAAATGAAAATTATAAAAGAACGAAATGTTTGCGTTTTTCTATTAAGCTAAAAAAGTTAAAAACTTTCTGCAAATTATACAGATTAAATCAAATGCATTTAAAAGTATTTAATATAAATTCTAATTAATTTATTTACTGACTGAGTCACCGATATTCATTTTCAAATTATAAACTTCTTTTTCATTTATCCAGTCATGCTGAAAAAATTTAGGTATGGTTTTCAACATTGCAAAAATGCCATTAAAAAAGGCATATACCTTTTTTTTTACCATTTTTTCTTTAAATTGATCCTTTGATATATTTCTAAAACAGTTATCAACTTATTATAAGTTAATACTTTCCAATATCTTTTAAAAAAATTTTTTACCAACAATCAATCTAACCTGTTTGGGACAAATCAATAGTGTTACATGAGTACGTACTTTCTTTTGAATTTGAAACAATATGATTCTATGTCTAATAGCATAGCACAATAGGTTTAAGTGTCCGCTACTGATCTGTCTTGAGTTCAAAACCCACTGTGACTTTTTACAATGTTTACCTTCTGTTTTAATTTGTTTTACTTTCAAGTTGGAATACAGTACAATATGAAATTTTTTTTAAAACAGTGAATATATTATGATAAACACAAACTTTCACCCAAATTAATATCTGAAGGTTTTGGAATTCTTATTATTTTTAATTTTTTATTTCAGTGATTTATTTCAGTACATTGTGGGAACCCACACATATTCTATCCCATACATTGCTGAAAGCAGTGTAAAAGATAGAAAACCTGTGGGCTCCAACATTGGTAATAGATAGAAAACCTGTGGGTTCCAACATTGGTTCATTGGCTGTGCATGTTTTTTCTTCTCTTGCTCTCTGTTTACAAACCTGAATGATTTACTGATTCATTTATGATGGGTTTCTTTTCTACCCTGTTTTACAAACCTGAATGATTTTCTGGAGAACATGAGCCTGTACAACGACTGGATGCTTGGCGCTGACCCCGTACAGATTCACCACCATCTCCACAGACTTCTCAGCAAAGGGAACAAAGTTCATGGTCACCCAGTCCACCTGAATAAGGTCAAGGTCAAAGATCATACAAATTCAATACAGCAAAAAACATTTCAGCGTAATGGTCAACCTTCAGAGGACTTGATGGTCGTGGCCATTTTTACACTTATTGACCCCATTAAGAAGACAATCTCTGGACAAACATAAGAATTTTAAAAAAAACACTGTATAAACACTCTACAGGAATATTTTCGCCCCATGTAATTTTTGCCCTTCTACACTTGCAAACAGTTTTGCCTCATCTTGAACTCTTCAAATAAACTACTTATAAGTTCCTATATCATCTTAACAAAAGGCTTTCAAATTAAGATGACACATTCGGAATATATAGCAATTTTTAAGGAGTTTCACAGTATCAAAATCAGTGTCATGCTTAAAGCAGGGTGTTGTAAAAATAAACCAATTAACAGTAATTAATTCACACTTGTAGAAATCAACCAATTCACCCTTAATTGTAAAGAAACATGGCAGTTGTGTCACCTTTATAGTAAACTGCCAAAAAATCCGGTCACGCTAGCCCCAGGCATTTATATTGCTACCCTGGCAATGTCCTCATGAAGTTTATTATATGCTTGATTGATTACTTTTATACCAGTAATCAACCAACGCTTACCAAGATACCAAGATTAACAAGATATCTGTGAGCCAATGCTCACTAGTAATACCCCCCACTCTGATGTGAATATTCCAAATAAGCAAAGTGAACATTTAACAGAAAGCTGACATCCAATTGGTACAAAAAATATATCCCACCGTATGGCATGTCTGAACAAAGAGTGTGTTAAAATTTCAGGCATCTGCAATAAATAGTTGCTGAGAAATCTTTGATGAAAATTTGTTTAAAAATTTTGGTTAAAAATAAACAAAGTCCTCATTTAACATGAAGTTGACGTCCGATTGGTACAAAAATATATCCCACTGTATGGCATGCCAAAGCAAATAGTATGTTAAAATTTCAACCATCTGCGATAAATAGTTGCCGAGAAATCTTTGACGAAAATTGTTTAAAGTTTTTGACTAAAAATAAACAAAGTCCACATTTAACAGGAAATTGACGTCCGATTGGTACAAAAATATATCCCACTGTATGGCATGTCAAATAGTGTGTTAAAATTTCAGCATCTGCGATAAATAGTTGCCGAGAAATCTTTGATGAAAATTTGTTTAAAAATATTGGCTAAAAATAAACAAAGTCGTCATTTAACAGGAAGTTGACGTCCGATTGGTACAAAAATATATCCCACTGTATGGCATGACTTAACAAGTCTAAAAATTTCAAGCATCTGCAATAAATACTTGCTGAGAAATCTTTGGTACAAAAATATAACCCACCATATGGCATATGGCATAAACAAAGAGTGTGTTAAAATTTCAAGCATCTGCGACGAATAGTTGCTGAGAAAAATGTGACAGAAATTTTTGTTACGGACAGACAGACAGACACACAAGGGTAAAACAGTATTCCCCCTTCTCCTTCGGAGCGGGAGTATAAAAAACAATCAAATTAATGTATAAGCGTACCCCAATTTTACTTTGAGAAATCAAGAATTTAAAAAGAGCCAAATATTTTTTGAATAATACAATTTTTAGCCATTTGAAGGAGCTTGGCTGGTATAATGCCTACTGATGATGTTCAATACAAAGAAAAGCCTGACTTGAAATATTCAATTCAGTTGGGAAAAGATTGTCTATTTCTCTTTCAAAACTTTACATAACTTCTCTTGTATACGATATATTACAAACTGATCATATATTGGGCCAAAATACACATCATTTGAATCTAGCTCTTTGCAAAGTTTACATTTAACTAATATAGATAAAAAGAAGAAATTAATTAGATTGTGATTTCCTTCTGAGAGATCAATACAGTAACCATAAATTCCTCATTACAACGCTAGGAATAAATATCCACATAAAACCACAAGAATCACCACTCACAAAATTTGAAATCTGCTTTTATTTTTCTGAAAGATGTGAACTACCAGGTATATGCAAATACAACTTTGGTTCTCAGTATTTTTTGCAATTTGATACAAATTGTCAGAATTGCGAAAATAAATACTTGCATAAAATAAGGAATCTACAGTAATTTATGCCATCAAGTGTCCCCTGTATAAAATCTATCTTAACTGACATTAATTCAATTTAAAAAGACAACAAAAACCAAGATACATGCAATACACCCCCCTCCTCTAAAATAGACTTCACAAATAAAATTCCCAATCAAACAAACAATAAAATCAAAACAAAAATTCAAAACATCCCCTTCCCACAACACAAAAACAAAGAATCTTTCATTCATTTTTGGGAGTTGATTTTAATCAACTCTCCTATGCAGTTACTCTGGCAAACCGAAAGTGAAACAGTGTTTGGACCTGAGCACAAATCATCACCGCTGACAAGAGCTAGTTCTTGAAATAATAGATAAATGTGGTGTAATGTATTCTGAACCATTGTTTTTCAAGAAAACGTATTTATAAATACCTTTAAAATAGTCAGATTTAAAATAGTACGAACAATTTAGATAATTTTTGTAGTCGTATGTATTCCTACGCCAGAGCGTTCAACCAGACGCTCGTCTTTCTTTGTTAATCTCCGACAAGCAGAGAGTCTCTCTTGGTAGTCGGAGATTAATGGAGACAGCCGAGCGGCTGGTTGAACGATACTAGAGTTCAATATTGCTTGAATCCAGACATGTGTACAATTTTTAGAAATATTTCGATTACTGATAATAGTTTGATGGAGTTAATTATATCTTTAAATATTACACAACATGATTCATATGGGGTTTTCTCGAAATTCTTGTCGGAAAAGTCCGAGAATTCATATTATAAAAATGTGCGTAATTTGAATATAGATTAGAAATCACTTGACATGCTAAATAACATATCGTTGATTCTAAAATAAACAATAATCGATAAAATCAACTCCCGTCAGTACTTCAGTACTTTGATTTATAATAGCAATGAGTTGAGAATAGAGAATTCTATTCCATTCTCATCTTATTGTAAACAACAATTTTATTATCAATTTTTTATATTAATGCAAAAATTTGTATTAATAATGACAAGACATTTCAATGATGACCAAATAAATGGCCCTACACTCTCTATAGTGTAAGAGTGATGACCAATGGAATGGCCCTATACTCTCTATAGTGTATGAGTGATGACCAATAGAATGGCCCTATACTCTCTATAGTGTATGAGTGATGACCAATGGAATGGCCCTTCACTCTCTATAGTGTATGAGTGGTGACCAATTGCCCTATACTCTCTATAGTGTATGAGTGATGACCAATGGAATGGCCCTATAATCTCTATAGTGTATGAGTGATGACCAATAGAATGGCCCTATACTCTCTATAGTGTATGAGTGATGACCAATGGAATGGCCCTTCACTCTCTATAGTGTATGAGTGGTGACCAATTGCCCTATACTCTCTATAGTGTATGAGTGATGACCAATGGAATGGCCCTATAATCTCTATAGTGTATGAGTGATGACCAATAGAATGGCCCTATACTCTCTATAGTGTATGAGTGATGACCAATGGAATGGCCCTACACTCTCTATAGTGTATGAGTGATGACCAATAGAATGGCCCTACACTCTCTATAGTGTATGAGTGATGACCAATTGCCCCATAATCTCTATAGTGTATGAGTGATGACCAATGGAATGGCCCTTCACTCTCTATAGTGTATGAGTGGTGATCAATTGCCCTATACTCTCTATAGTGTATGAGTGATGACCAATGGAATGGCCCTATAATCTCTATAGTGTATGAGTGATGACCAATGGAATGGCCCTACACTCTCTATAGTGTATGAGTGATGACCAATGGAATGGCCCTATACTCTCTATAGTGTATGAGTGGTGAACAATAGAATGGCCCTATACTCTCTATAGTGTATGAGTGATGGCCAATAGAATGGCCCTTCACTCTCTATAGTGTATGAGTGATGACCAATAAAATGGCCCTACACTCTCTATAGTGTACCAGTAATGAACAATAGAATGGCCCTACGGAGTGAGACACAGACCTGTGGACCTTTAACAGCCCCAAAGGCTTTCGCCTCCAGCTGACCAAACTTTGGGACCCGGACTCCGAACTCAACGAAGGTCAGCAGCTGGTCAAAGATGTCCGGGTACATTGACTGCATGGACTCTGGTCCAGACTGTACAGCCTGTGAAAAAATCATAGCCAATGAGTGAATAGCTTGTAAAGAAATTAACCAATGAATAAACAGTTGTTAAAAGAACAAATAGCCAACAAGTGAATAGCTTGTAAAGAAATCAACCAATGAATGAGAAACCTGCAAATACTTGACCACTAAGTGAATAGCGTACAAATGATTTGTCAATAATTTAATTGATAGAGAATTAAGTAATGACTTACATGTTTTTGAATATATAGATTTCTATTGATGAATAAAATTTCTTATCAAAATATTGACAGAGGAGCAAATGTTTCAAATACAGTTTTTGTAACAAACAGCTTATCATGTCAATGTGTCTGGGTATTTTTCAATGCAGTAAATTGCTGATGCATGTAATAACATTGACATACTGATGCTATCTAACCTTAATGAGAACCTCCATTGCAGCAAGTGAAGCCTCTTGTAGGGGCGTCGTGGTGACGTCGGGGAAAGACGGAATAATGAAGGGTGACGCGTCACCATGGACAGGAACACAGAGGGCAGTTTTCAGTACCGATGACAACTTCTGTAAATCGGCTGCCACAAAACGGGTCTTGATGTGTTCAAACAGAGGTGGAAAAGTCTGAATCAGTGCCGTCAGAAAGGCCTGGGAGGGAACATACACCCCACGGTCAGGTGCCTTACCCCCGGGGGAAGGGGGTGGCTTGGTGGCACTGGTTCCAATGTTTAACCACACTTTCCATGCAGCTGTCCATAGGGCAAGGTCAAGGTCACTATCTTCACTTGATGACCTTGGCAATGCCTTGTTAGTGTCCTCTGACCTTGACATCACCACCTCAGAAGGAGGCTTCATCAAGGTTAAAAGATCATCAGACTTGTCTTTTGGGTCTCCGCTCATCTGTAGAATTTCCTGGAAAGACTTCAGTGCAGCCAGCGAGACTTCTGCGTTATTGCACATCGCATTTGTTTGTATGTATTCCAACAGTAGGGACCAGGCCCGAGGAAAATCACCTATCAATCAAAAAATAGAGTCAATTCATTAGTGCATTCAGAAGCAGGCTTTTGGCAAATCACCTAGCAACCAAACAAAAGAATTAATTCATTAATACAATCAAGGAAAATTTCTGTTGAATGTAGGATTTGTGTGCTTTTTAAAGAGTTAATCGTCTTCCGGCTGCTCAATCTCTCTCTGTTTCGTTGTTTTTTATTAATTTAATTCTGTAACACACTATTTGATTGACTGAAAAATTGAGATTATATTGTATAAAGAATGTTGCCTATATGTTGCAAAAAGTAAAAAATTTACCAATCTATGCAACTGCATTTGAATTCTACTCATTCGATGCCACAATGAAATATTGTCGTCTCCAACATTCAACCACACAAACACTTAAGTTGATACTGAGAAATTAAATAAGTCTAGCATTTTTAAAAACAATGCCCAGCTTTAAAAATTTCTGTGAACCTTGTGTTCTTCATTAGTGCATGTTCTCTGTATGTGCAATGACCCCATCCCCCCAATCAGTGAAAGGGCTCCATGCCAGTGTTCTAATTACAGTTATTTTATACATTAACACATTTTATATGTTTATCCTAGTACAGGGCTCTGCCTAAGGCAGCTGGTTGCTGAACTTTGACCCTATGCCTACTGATTTATGTATCTGTATAATACTAACTGTACAAGATCAGCATACCTAAATCTACATGACAAAATTGCATTCTAACACATTCAAATTATACCCACTCATATTATTATCACTCTTTAGCATTTAATCTTAGTACATGTATAACTAGTATATCATAGTGTAGCATAGTACTGAAAGTACTGAAATGTTCTACTGTAAATGATCTTGGGACTAAATCTTGAAAGAGCTAGCAGAAAAAAAAACTATTCATACATTTACCGGTAGTATTAAATCTAGGATTTGAAAAGGGCATAAAAATGATGTGTTGAAAAGGGCACTTTATTCTGTACGTACTTAACATTTCAACACAACAAAATTGATTACTGACTGAGTGAATCTTTTTTTTTCTACAAATAATTTGACTGATGCCAAAAAGCATATTTATTCTAAGTATTCTAAGAGCCGTTGAACTCTGCTCTTAGAGACAGCAAGGGCTACAAAACATAGACGAGCTCACTTGTGATCTCAGTCTCACTTCCTTTTTGAATAATGAGATCGAGATCAAAAGTGAGTTTTATGACCTGAGCCTGATCTCTAATTACAGCACACTACATGCCTCTTTGTTTGTCTTCTGGTAATTCCAATAAAAGTTTTTTAAGTTTTGGGTATGAGAATGAAGTGTTACAAAAAGTCAAAATTTATTAAGAATTGATATCTTTAGGTGGTAGCGGTATAAATTTGGGATGTTTTTTGCCGTTTCTTTTCTTTAGGTCCCAGAGCTATACATTTAGACAAGCTCTCTTTTAATCTTGTCTCGGGAATATGTCATATACCAAGTTCTAAATGTGAACTAATCCTCATTCTATGGCCTCTGAACCAGGATTGAACTGAGTCTCTGAGTATCACACAGCAATAAAAATGAAGTAAAAATATTTTGATAAACCAGAAAATAATCTTTTTCAAAAGCAAATCATCCATAGCTTATCATCAAAGAAAAACAAGTCTTGTTTGCATGTGCAACTTCTTGGCTGTACCCAAAGGGAGATTAATTTGACAACCTTGATGATATGCTAAATGCAGTTCATTTGGCTGTGTATTCTTCTATAGTTAACAGTTTTGGTGAAAAGCAGCTTCAGCTAAATCAAGTACTGTATATTTGGTAATTTTCGCGATAATCTTTTTTCCTGATATCTTTCAAATCGCAAAAAATTGAATACGCAGAAATTATATCTTGTATTATTTTCTATAGGAAACTTTTAAAAATGACAAAAATTGACTGAAAATTAAAAATGCTTCATATTTTCCCCTTTTCGCAAATTTTGTGACACACAAAAAAAACCCGGATATACGGTACATCCCTAAATGCCATTCATGTATGTATAAGAATTGATGCATCCAGAAATAAGCTAATTCAAATCCATGATAACATGTTGAAAAATCAATTTCCGTCAATTATTTTACATTGTACATGCCAACTATAATATATATACAGAATACTGTTAACGTATTATATTTTGGAGTGTACGATATTTGGCGGAAATTACGTTTTGAACAAGTTGGCGAGGATTTGAATTAGCGTATTCCTGAATGCGACTATTCTTTTACATATACCGGTACATGTATGCATGGCCTTTAGCAATGTACTTGATTTAGTGGAAGCCGCATTCCGCCAAAAGCGCTCAATAGACTACACAGCCAAATGTAGTAAGTTTATGGTACATTAGTACTAAAAGAGATCTTTACAGTATCTAAAATATGTGTAATTTGCAGCAGGATTGAGATTCTGAACTACCAATATATTGATTTAACAATATCCAAAACCTGCGACAGTACTGATGTCTTCAATAACTGTTGCTTTACCGATGGTCTGTAGAACTTTCCGCTTGGCATTAAAGGTGCGAGCGACCCCGGCCAGCGAGAGAACACAGGTCTCAGCCCACTGCTTCTCGGCGGTATCTCGTGAGTGGTGGATCAGAATGTTTCCGGTGGCGGCCTCGTCTTTGACGTTGGAGGCAGTGCTGGATAACTTCTGTACATTCTCCAGTAGTGGAAACAGTACCTGTCAATGAAATGAAACATAATGATAAAATAAAGGTCAAACAAATGAGACGAAAATGATCCAACAAATGAATTCAACCCTTAAGCCTTCTTTCTCTGTAAATTTTGCAACTGACCCTCCCCAGTTGAAATCACAATTTTTGAATGCTTTCATTAAAAGTTTTAAAAAATTAAAAACATGCAAACATAGGCAGTTTGACCTAGTGATTTTTTTTACTGCTTTGGTTACTGGTATAAATATTTCATAAACTTGTAAAAGAAAAAGGCCATTACTGTCAGAATTCTAACTCTGCTTCTGTGTGGCAAATAAATTCCGGTAGTTTATAAAAGAAAAATAACTAGCATTTCAAAAAATCTAAACAAGAAAGAAAATTTTTGATAAGGAATAGAAAACACTTAACCAGAAATGAAGCTATATCCAACAAGATCTAGAAGTCATTGAAAAACTGACAAACAATTTTACTTCATCTGTTGAATCAGAGAAAAAAAGGAAATGATCTCTAGGAATCTTTGCTGTAAATGCAATGACTTTGACCTGGGGCCATAAAATTTAGATAAGCTTACCTTTGGTCTCAGTCTTATGTTTCCATTACATATTTTTAATACATGTATTGTAAAAGTGAGACTGAGATAAAATTTTTTATCAAGCTTGTCTAGTTTTATAGCCCAGGAGCCTGATACTTGCACTGACACAAAATATTTACTTCTTTCAATGAAATTTGATGAAAGTAAATCATCACGAAACTCTGCTGTACATGTAGTGACCTTGACCTGATTCTTTCACTGACCTGCCAGACCACTTTCTTCCAGGTGTTGGTCTGTAGGAGCCCGCCGTGAGCACTGATGGTGGAGAACAGTGTCTGTCCGGCCGACTTCCTGACCGCCGGTCTCTGGTCCACACAAAGCTCTCCCTGCTTGACGTACAGACTCATCCACAGGGCATCGAACGGAGGCACCTCACCCCCAAGGACATCACTCCCCGGCTCCCGAGACTGGGCAGCTGTCAACTCGCTCTCGATTCGTTGTCGATTTTGGTAGAAAAAATCAGAAATGTTCCACTGTAAAGGGAATCATCCCACTATGAACATGTTTATTTTCAAACTGGTTGAAAAAAAAATCCACTGTAATAAAATTTGTTTCATTGTTTCAAGAATGAAAATATATGGCTGAAACAGCACCCTGGCAACTCTAGTCAGGAGCTCTATCATTGAGCTACCTAGGCCAATATCCAGCGCCTATAAAGCCCCCACTACTACAACCATATACAGCATCCATTAATTTAGTTATTCAGATATTGCAAAGATTAATTTTATCAATATACCCCAAGTTAAAGAATAAATGAAATTTTTAGAAATGTTACCAGAAGTCCAATGGCTGTGAGACTTATGTTAAGTTCTCGGTTCTGGAGACCGAATTTTGCTGCCACCTCTACACAGTTTTGTAAGTAAACACAAGGAATGATGGGAAGGTAATCCGTAACAACCAACTGCAGACTCTGAAAGGCCGTCTGAATCAGTTTCTCCCTGAAATAAAATCAGACAATATCCGTCACTTGCTAATTAATAGTAATAAGCAGATAACTAATAAAAGGATGTAATTAGAAAGTAATGCAGTTAAACTCAGATATAGCGAATTTTTGGATATAGTGAAGTTTTGTGAAGTCCATGGCAATTTTTTTTACAAATCCTTGCAAACTTTTACCATTACTGGAATATCTAACTCGGATATAACGACTTTACAATAATTGAGTTTTACTGTATATCAATGCAGGTACACTAATTCAAGATCATCTCGCGATGTTCCTGCATAAATTCCGACAAAAAGATATTATATTACTTTTATATGATAAATTACTGAGAAAAGTTTGGATAACAATTCCAAACTTTTGGGTTCTTTGCTACAGTATTAGACTGTCCTTAAGGTCAAATAAAAAGTTCTGCTATGACATGTGTGGGAATTTTTAATAACTATATAATTATCCCAGCCAATATGGCCCTAGATCTTTAGTGTCCTACTTACTATTGATAAATTTTGAGTTCCTCGAATATGACCCCATGGAAACCCCATGAAACTTTGTGACAAAATCTTTACCGCCAATAACTGCCAACAGCATGTACAACTTTTATCTTACCCAGTCTATGGGGCTTGCTAGTTACCATCTTACCCAGTCTATGGGGCTTGCTAGTTACCATCTTACCAAGCCTATGGGGCTTGCTAGTTACTATCTTACCAAGCCTATGGGGCTTGCTAATTACCATCTTACCCAGTTTATGGGGCTTGCTAGTTACCAACTTACCAAGCCTATGGGGCTTGCTAGTTACCATCTTACCCAGTTTATGGGGCTTGCTAGTTACCAACTTACCAAGCCTATGGGGCTTGCTAGTTACCATCTTACCCAGTCTATGGGGCTTGCTAGTTACCAACTTACCAAGCCTATGGGGCTTGCTAGTTACCATCTTACCCAGTTTATGGGGCTTGCTAGTTACCAACTTACCAAGCCTATGGGGCTTGCTAGTTACCAACTTACCAAGCCTATGGGGCTTGCTAGTTAATATCTTACCAAGCCTATGGGGCTTGCTAATTACTATCTTACCCAGTCTATGGGGCTTGCTAGTTAATATCTTACCCAGTCTATGGGGCTTGCTAGTTACCATCTTACCCAGTTTATGGGGCTTGCTAGTTACCATCTTACCCAGTCTATGGGGCTTGCTAGTTACCAACTTACCAAGCCTATGGGGCTTGCTAGTTAATATCTTACCAAGCCTATGGGGCTTGCTAATTACTATCTTACCCAGTCTATGGGGCTTGCTAGTTAATATCTTACCCAGTCTATGGGGCTTGCTAGTTAATATCTTACCCAGTCTATGGGGCTTGCTAGTTACTATCTCTTACGCAGTCTATGGGGCTTGCTAGTTACTATCTTACCCAGCTGGTTTCCATCTTACCCCTAGTTATTGATAATTGCCCCTATGAACCCCAGTATAAGGGGCTAGCTCGATTCTATCTTACCCCTGGCCATTGTTGAGTGCCCCTATGGTCCCCAGTATTAGAGGCTAGCTAGTTTCTATCTTACCCGTGGTCATTGTTGAGTGCCCCTATCACCCCCAGTATTAAGGGCTAGCTTGTTTCTATCTTACCCCTGGTCATTGTTGAATGGCCCTATTGTGATGTTTAAGAAACATTCTATGTACGACCTACTGAGTAAACATTTTTGAGTTTCACATGTCGGCTGGAGCCGAGCTGTTTTGCTGCAGAGCATTATGTCGTTTTGTGTGAAGTGTGCAGTGCCATAGTGTAAGTGTATGTTTATCGCATTGTATATGTATCTTTCCAGAGTTTTGAGTGAAATTCTAGTATGCATAAGCTTGCATTTTGATGATAGTTGAGTATTTCTCTGCAATGTCTATCGGCCGACATGACCTACTTTCTGCATAGTGCGCAGATTCATATTTTGCATAGCATGCAATTGTTTCATTGTATAAGCATACAATATAAGTCTGTATTTTATCATACAGTATAAATTCTTGGCAGATTTACGATGTATAAGTAAATGTTAATGTAATTTTGGAAGGTTTTGCAAAACACGTGGTTGCTGATGAAACTTAAATCTATGGAAAGCAGTTCTAGTCAATAATACATTTGTATACGGAAATGTATGGAGTCGCATTATTGTCATAGTTATTATGTTTGTAAATGTATGTGTATTGTAACAACAATTCATTTGTTTTTTGTAGCTTTTCACTAATAAAGTATGGAGACAAGTATGCATTCTTAATCCAGAACAGTGAAAAGACTGGCTCTACAAGCACACATGGATCCAATAGCAGAGGACACAAGTGGTCGTCCCAGAAGGAAGATCGTTTTGACAGAGACAGGAAGAGCTCTCTTCGAACAGTCTGTTTCAAAATTTTGGACAAAACAGAGAACTGTGCGTAGGAAGTTAGAAGCAGAGATGAAAGAAATGGCTACAGACTCTAAGGAATCTTACCATCTCCAACGAGATAGACTGATCAACCTCGCTAAAGAATACTGCGGAGTTCAGGAAGAATTGTTGGCCTTTCTGGAACGCTCTAATACAAAGGAGAGTGAGAGAGAGAAAGCATCACAGAAAGTAGTGACAGACTTACTCATGGACAAAGTTAGTGAGTTTGTGCGCGGGCTAGACTCAGAAATGTCGTCCTTTGTGATGAGTCCCAAGCCTGTGACAATGAGGAGCCCCAATCCTGTCCAAGTGAAGATTCCGAAGCCTATACAGGTGAAGGCGGAGCCTCGGGATTCCCCAAAGCCTGCGGAATATGAAGACAGAAAGTCTATTCGATCAAGGAGAAGTGCTGGGTCTCATCGATCTGCTGCCTCTTCCATCTCCTTGGCGCAGCAGCGTCTTGAAGCGGAGGAGACCAAGGCTAAACTGCAGTACGCACGGAAGGAAGCCAAACTACGTAAAGAGCAGGCATCTATTCAAGTGGACCTGGAAGTCCTTGACGCCGAAAGAGATGCTGCTGTGGCAGAAGCGAAGCTACGTGCTCTTGAAAGCATGGAACCGGACTACATATCTGTTTCCTCCGAATCAGTGGCCGAACCTGTCGTAGAAGTCGAGGATCCGATTGAACGGGCAAGAAACTTTGTCGAAGGGATTAGTCTACAGCCAGTAGAGACAACCTTAAAGGAACCTCTGACAGAAATGTTGAACGAGGAATCCCACAAAGCAACAGAGAAACTTAACAGCGAGTCAGTCAACCCAGTTACAAGAATATCTACACCTGTTCCCAAGGGATTGGAATCATCCAAGAACACTGTGTTTGATATTTCAAGCTTTCTGCTTAAGAAAGAACTCATGATCAATAAGCTGGTCAATTTTGACGATAAACCTGAGAACTTTGTACCCTGGAAGACCAGTTTTAAGTCAGTTATTCAGGAGGCATCAGTTTCGCCATCAGAAGAACTCGATCTCCTCATCAGATGGTTGGGCCCTAGCTCCAAGGAACACGCTAAAAGCATCCGAGCAGCATCAATAGGAAATCCTACACAAGGCTGTGAGACCTTATGGACTAGACTGGAGGAAAGATACGGCTCACCTGAACTGATCGAAACAGCAATTAAGACCAAGCTTGCGAATTTCCACCGACTCAGTGCGAACGAACCAAGACGGTTGTATGAACTTTCAGATATTTTGAGCGAAACACTGGCGTTAAAGGAAAATCCAAAATACAGTCAACAATTCAGTTATTTTGACTCATCAGTAGGAGTGCTTCCCATAGTTCAGAAATTAACATCTGGTTTGCAGAATAAGTGGACTTCTAAAGCCTCGAAGTACAAACAGACTCATGGAGTTACTTACCCTCCATTCACTATATTCTGTGAATTTGTGAAGGAAATGTCAACCATGATGAATGACCCTGGCTTACAAGTGACTCAGGCTTTTGTCAAAGAGACACCAAGATACAACCAGCAGAACTTCAAACCTGCAAAATCAGTGAATGTCAAGAAGACTGATTTTAAAGACTCAGGAAGAGACTTTAAGACCACAGGGAAGAGATGCCCTATCCACGATGCTGAGCATACCTTGAATGAGTGCAGGGCTTTCAGGAAGAAATCCGTTCGTGACCGGAAATTATTCCTCAGAGAACATAACTTGTGTTACAGATGTTGCGGATCAGACACGCATACGTTCAAGACCTGCCGCGCAGATATAAGATGCGAGGAATGTGAAAGTTCACAGCACCCAACAGCTCTTCATCCACCTGAAAGCCAGAGACAGAATGGCGGGGAGGGAGCAAACATCCTCTCTAAGTGCACGGCGGTGTGTGGTGAACAGTTTACTGGACGTTCGTGTGCAAAGGCTGTACTTGTGGATGTATATCCGAAAGGAACCCCTTCACAACGTCTACGCATCTATGCTCTGATTGACGACCAGAGCAACACAACGCTCGCAAGATCAGAACTGTTTGACTTTATGAATGTGCCTCACTCACAGACACATTTCTTTACACTTACCTCATGTGCGGGCCGCATACAGACGAGTGGTCGTAGGATATCAGGTCTGATGGTAGCAACGACCGATGGTTCTGTTGTGATGGAACTGCCTACCATTACAGAATGTAATGAAATTCCCAATGAGAAACATGAAATACCGACCCTTGATGTAGTGAAACATCACCCACATCTTCAAGACCTACCTTTAGCTCCTATGAATCCACAAGCGGAAATTCTACTACTCATAGGACGTGACCTACTGGAGGCCCATTATGTGCTGTCTCAGAGACTTGGACCTAAGAACTCACCCTTTGCGTTGCAGCTGAAACTAGGTTGGGTCGTCATTGGAGATGTATGTATCAACAAGTCACATAAACCATCGACTGTCAATGTGCTTAAGACTAACATAGTTACCTGTGAACGTCAGTCGATTTTTCAACCCTGTCCTAACAGTTTCCATCTAAAGGAGGACATCGCATCCTGTCGAGACGATGTTGGGTTCCACATTTTCGAGCGGAACAGGGATGATGACGAAGTTGGGATCTCTGTCGAAGATCGCCAATTCCTCAGGATTATGGACAATGAGTTTGTGAAAGATGAAGACGGGAGATGGAAAGCTCCACTCCCTTTTAAGCTTCGTAGACCGCAGTTAGGGAACAACAGAAGTCAAGCGTTAAAGCGTGCGCTGATGCTAGACAGGGATTTGAAGCGGAACCCTATAAAGAGGGAGCACATGATCACGTTTATGAAATCAATCACAGAAAGCGACGCTTTAGAGATTGCACCACCTGTTCCTCCAGGAAAAGAGTGCTGGTTTTTACCTCTTTTTGGAGTGTATCATCCACGAAAACCAGACAAAATACGTGGAGTTTTCGACTCATCAGTGAGTTATGAAGGTCTCTCTCTCAATAGTGTCTTACTGTCAGGACCTAATCTAACGAATGACTTGCTTGGTGTATTGTTACGTTTCCGTATGGACAAAGTAGCCATCATGGCGGACATCCAGCAGATGTTTTACTCATTCCTTGTTAGTGAAGAGGACAGAGACTTTTTGAGGTTCTTCTGGTACAAGAATAACGACGCGGATGAAGAACTTATCGAGTACCGAATGAAGGTTCACGTGTTCGGGAACACACCTTCACCGGCAGTGGCCACTTATGGTCTACGGAAAACAGTAGAGAACGAAGATAGTGATGTAAGGAATTACGTGATGAAGAACTTTTATGTGGATGATGGTCTTATCTCCTTGCCCTCTAGTGCAGAAACCATTAGATTGCTAAAGAAGACTCAGGTTGCATTGAACAATGCAAGAATCAGACTCCATAAGATTGTGTCAAACGATGTGGAAGTCATGGAAGCTTTTCCATCTGAGGACTTGGAAAAGAACTTAATGTCACTGGACATTGGATCTGATGATTTGCCTGTCCAGCACAGTCTAGGCCTGTCATGGGACATTAACTCGGACAGCTTCACATACAGCACACGCATTCTAGAGAAACCCTTCACAAAGAGAGGACTTCTTTCTGTTGTCAACAGCTTGTTCGACCCTTTGGGTTTTATTGCACCCATAGTGATACATGGCAGAATTCTGTATAGAGAAGTGGGTGAGTGCAACAGTAGTTGGGATGATCCTTTACCTAGTGACCGAGAGGAAGAGTGGACAAGATGGAAGGACTCCCTCAGCTCTCTAGAAGACTTGCACATTCCAAGAATGTTTACGCAGCTTTCCTTAAGCCGTACTCACATGAGGGAAATACATATATTCTCAGACGCTTCTGAGAAAGCGATCTCAGCAGTGGTGTACCTGCGTACAATCAGCAACTCTGGTGATGTCCACGTTGGATTCGTCATTGGGAAATCTAAGATAGCCCCACTTCAGACTACAACTATCCCGCGTCTTGAACTTTGTGCAGCAGTCTTGGGCACAGAGTTGGCTCAGACAGTGTTCAAACACTTGGATATCGACCCAGATGCAGTGACTTACTACACAGATAGTAAGGTAGTACTAGGTTACCTGAACAACCAAACTCGCAGATTTTATAACTATGTCTCAAACCGAGTGGCTGTCATCCACAGACGCTCTAAGCCTTTTCAGTGGAAATTTGTACCAACGGCGCAGAATCCAGCAGACATAGGGACTAGATGTTTGACATCGGTAGAAGAGCTAGCAGAGAGTGACTGGCTTAGAGGACCACTTTTACTCAGATCTCCTCATAGTAAAGAAGAAGTTCTTACCTTTCCTTTGGTCTCTCCTGAAGAAGACAAAGACGTACGTCCAGAAGTGAAAGTAAAGAAAACGGAAATAAGCACACCATTTGTGGCAAGATTTGAAAACTTTTCAACTTGGAAAAGTTTGGTGCGTGCTGTTTATAATCTGAAGAAGATTTGCCGATTGAAAAGAGGAGCTGCAGATTCAGCAGCATTTGATGTTTAGGTCATGCAAGAAGCTGAGCATTTCATCCTGCAGGAAGTACAAGCTTTCTTTTATAAGGAAGAGATCAGATCTTTAAAAGACGGTAAACCTGTACCCCCTTCAAGCTGCATTGTGACCTTGAACCCATTTATGGACAAACGGGGCACGGTACGTGTTGGCGGACGTCTCAACCAATCTAACCTTCCTGTTGATGAGAAGAACCCAGTAATCATCCCTGGAAAATCTCATGTTGCAAGAATTCTTGTGTCCCATTTCCACAGCAAAGTTTATCACCAAGGAAGACTTATCTCAGAAGGTGCAGTGAGGTCTGGTGGGTTCTGGATCACTGGCTGTAAGACACTTGTGAACTCAGTTATACACAAGTGCGTTACCTGCAGGAAACTCCGAGGAAAACTGGAACACCAGCGCATGAGTGACTTACCTGCAGACAGACTGACGCCTGGTCCTCCTTTCTCAGCAGTAGGTGTCGACGTGTTTGGCCCGTGGACTGTAGCCGCGCGCAAGACCAGAGGAGGATTATCTCACAACAAAAGATGGGCGGTACTTTTTACATGTTTGACTTCAAGGGCCATTCACATAGAAGTCATAGAAGAGATGAGCTCTTCATCGTTCATAAATGCACTGCGACGTTTTGTGTCTCTACGTGGCCCAGTGAAGGAGATGCGTTCGGACCGAGGGACCAACTTCTTAGGTGCCCTGGACGCGATTCAAGCGGATGCCGTTTATACAGAGAAAGGACCTATTAGAGATTACCTTCGCAACAACAGGATAACATGGACCTTTAATCCACCCCATGCATCACACAGAGGAGGATCATGGGAGAGGATGATTGGGATCTCTCGCAAGATACTAGACGCCATGTTGTTGAACCCAAATGCAAAACAGTTGTCCCATGAAGTTTTGTGCACATTTATGTGTGAAGTGTGTGCAATCGTGAACTCCCGTCATATTTGTTCACTGTCATGTGATCCTGACAGTCCTTATGTCATCAGTCCGTCAATGCTACTTACCCAGAAAGGATTTACAGACATTCCTCCACAGACTTGTGGCGACATAAAGGAAATCTACAAAGCTCAGTGGAAACATGTACAACACCTTTCCGATACCTTTTGGAAGCGTTGGAAGGATGGATACTTACAGAATCTCCAAGCAAGAAGGAAATGGTGTGAGGAACGTCCTGATGTGAAGGAAGGTGACGTGGTTCTATTACATGACAAGGAGTTGCACCGTGGACAGTGGCCGATGGGTTTGATTGTGAAGACTTTCGAAAGTGGCAACGATCAGAAAGTGAGAACAGTTGAAGTTCGGGTGATCAAAGACGGCAAGGACACAACCTACATTCGACCAATAACGGAATTGGTGCTACTGATTGACTAACTTGTTCAGTTTATTAGTGTGCTTTAGTTTGCTCACATACTGTTTAGATTTTTGTGTATATGATTTATAATTTTGTATAATTGTAATATCCTTGGGATATTAGGCGGGGAGTGTGATGTTTAAGAAACATTCTATGTACGACCTACTGAGTAAACATTTTTGAGTTTCACATGTCGGCTGGAGCCGAGCTGTTTTGCTGCAGAGCATTATGTCGTTTTGTGTGAAGTGTGCAGTGCCATAGTGTAAGTGTATGTTTATCGCATTGTATATGTATCTTTCCAGAGTTTTGAGTGAAATTCTAGTATGCATAAGCTTGCATTTTGATGATAGTTGAGTATTTCTCTGCAATGTCTATCGGCCGACATGACCTACTTTCTGCATAGTGCGCAGATTCATATTTTGCATAGCATGCAATTGTTTCATTGTATAAGCATACAATATAAGTCTGTATTTTATCATACAGTATAAATTCTTGGCAGATTTACGATGTATAAGTAAATGTTAATGTAATTTTGGAAGGTTTTGCAAAACACGTGGTTGCTGATGAAACTTAAATCTATGGAAAGCAGTTCTAGTCAATAATACATTTGTATACGGAAATGTATGGAGTCGCATTATTGTCATAGTTATTATGTTTGTAAATGTATGTGTATTGTAACAACAATTCATTTGTTTTTTGTAGCTTTTCACTAATAAAGTATGGAGACAAGTATGCATTCTTAATCCAGAACACCTATGACCCCCAGTATTAGGGGCTAGTTACTTTCTATCTTACCCCTGGTCATTGTTGTGTGCCCCTATGACCCCCAGTATTAGGGGCTAGCTAGTTTCTATCTTACCTTTGGTCATTGTTGAGTGCCCCAATGACCCTCAGTATTAAGGGCTAGCTTGTTTCTATCTTACCCCTGGTCATTGTTGAGTGCCCCTATCACCCCCAGTATTAGGGGCCAGCCATGCACCAGTTTGTCCCCATTGTTGTGGAGGACCTGAAGGACACACTCTAACTGTCTCTGTCTGATGTCAGCCTGGGGTATGTAGGACAGCTCCTGCAGGGGCCCCAGAATCATCGACTGTAGCTTCTACAAACAGAAGTCATCAAGAATCATCGACTGTATCTTCTACAAACAGAAGTCATCCAGAATCATCGACTTTAGCTTCTACACATAGAATACATCCAGAATTATCAACAATAGCTTCTACAAATAGAAGTCATTTAAAATCATTGTGGTGCATCTATATATGACAACTTACCACATTTTGATGAAGTTTTGCAGTGTATCTATGACAACTTACCATATTTTGATGAAATTTTGCGGTGTATCTATATATGACAATTTACCACATTTTTATGAAGTTTTGCGGTGTCTATTATAACTTACCACGTTTTGATGGAGCTCGGTGTCGTATTTGTGACTGAGGGCAGCTTTCACCATTGTGGTCACAGCTTCTGCCCCCCAGCACCGCATTCCCTGATGTGGGTGCTGACACACCTGGAAGGTCAAAGGTCAAAGGATAGAGAATTTACCAGGTTAAACATCAAAGCACTTTTTACATGCACTACTAGAATTTAAGACTATTAGTAACGATATGCATTCAACAAAAAAATCAATACATTGAATATGGGTTCAAAAACTACCCTACTTTTTTTTTTATTTAATATAAATCTACCTTTTATTATTCTATCTCCATTGCATGTAAATAGTTATACAATGAAAATAGAATAATATTTGGTCAAGATGTATCTTTGAGACAATAAAAAAGAATAGAGTTGAAGTTCAACACTATGCTGTTTTACTTTCATTTTGGAGGTTGGAAATGCTCACACATCAGATGACACAAACAGACCACATACTGTAAACTTGGTACATTTGGCTGTGTATTCTATTTAGCATTTTTGACGAAATGCAGCTTCCGCTAAATCAAGTACACCACTAAATATTACACGTAAATATGAATGATTATATAGGTTAAGAAATTTCATAAATCAGACCTACACTAACTTCCTGAAATATAAAACTGTAATAAAATCAAAATGTTATCATTGGTTTACAGTAAAGAAATTATACATAATGTTACAGCTGCATCTCGTAGCAACACACCTATAATACAAAAAGAGAGTGTTAATATACTGAGCACATTTATCAACCTCTAAGTATATTTCATCCAAAAAATTTAAATACCTATAATTGTGAAAATTATGTTTCAAAATATTTACTATAATGTCACTCGATATTCAATATTTTAAAAGAAAGAAAGAAGATTGTTTTACCCATTATATGTTATGAATAACTTCTGAATCAATGAAATCCTCTACATAAATAAGGTAGAGATTTTAACTGATAGTTTCCTTTTTACCTTGGTCTAGTGGAAAGATGAGACAGATTTTCATTTTTTTGAGGCATACATGTATACTAAAGATTCTCTGCATCTGAAAAATAACGCATAACAAATGAGAAAAATTCTTTATAAACAATTGAGTGCATTTTGGAATCAATAAATGGTGCATTAAATAAATCTAGTAGTTTAAAATTATCAAATAAAATATTAAGATTTATTAATTAAAAAATAAATCAATTTATTTTAGAGTGAAGCAAAGTTTTTTAATTATTCCGGAATTTTTTATTCCGGACATTTGTACAGTTTTGGTTTACGTTTAACAAACTTCCTTTTTGAAAAAGGCAGCAACCGGGATGCACATGAAATAGTTGTGAGAAAAATATTTTCAAATAAGTGAATCTTTTGTACAAAATATCGTGCGAGATTATTGAAAGTGGTTCTAGTAACAATTTACAGTCGCAATATTTACGTCGATAGTCGAAAAAAATAAAGGATTAAGTCGATGTTGGTGGATTTCTGTTGGCCTGACGTTAGCGTGCGCACATCATGCCAAAAGTAAAGAAGAGTATCCGGATTGCAGAGCGGAGAGAAGGTCCGACAAAAAATCAACAGCAGTCAAAAGCAAAGAGGGGGCAATCTGTAAACAGGGACACTTCGGAGACAGTTGAGAAATCCCCGGAGGTTGACCATGTGGTTGGAAACCCAAAACCTTGCCCGGAATCAGGTACAGTTCAAAATTTTACTGAACACAATGATATTCCTCAAATGATTGTTAGCTATAACAACGTTTTAGGTTTAAATGTCTCTCCAGAGGTGAAAAACAAAATAATTAACGGTCAGTACGTAGACTTGGCAAAAATGTTTGTTAATTCCAATGAGCCTCAAAAACAATCGCTTGTTATGGTTAACGGTGAGATTCAAGCTACGGAAAAAAATGCAAAAAATATTACTAATATTCAACAATGGACGGATGCTTTTATCATATTTGCAAGCATTTATTTGGAGGCTCATCCTACTAAAGCCTTAGATCTCTTGAAATACATGAATGACGTTAGGTTAGCAGCAGCTAGGTCATCCGGTTTAGAATTTAAAGAGTATGACCAGCAGTTTCGATTAAAGCTTGCAAAAAAACCCATCAGGAGCATGGGGGACAGTTGACTCAGAATTGTGGTTAATTTACATTACACCTATAAGTAGGTCATTTCTGGCTGCTGATACACAAAACCAGAGTCAGAATAGGAAGTGTTATACATATAATTTTCAGGGGTCTTGTTTCAAGGCACCCTGCGGTTATTTGCATCAGTGTATAAAATGTAATGCCCAGCATCCGCTAGCAATTTGCCCAAAGAAAGAGCAGATGCAGTCATCCAGGGGGGACCAGCCATTTCGTAGTCAGGGCTCCAATAGAGGAAATAGGGGACAGTACCAAAATACAGGGAGTAGAGGAGCATTCCATTTTAGAGGGGGTAGAGGCAATCACTACTAGGCTCAATGTCTGGAAGTTGGGATATACCCCAATTAAAATTCAGAATTTAAAACCACTACTACAAAATTATTCAAATAAGGCTATAGGAACTGAATTATTACAAGGTTTTCAGTTTGGTTTTAGAATTGGCTATAAGGGTCCAAGGCTAGGGGGTGAATCAAAAAATTTAAAATCTGTTTTGCAATTTCCAGAAGCAGCAAGGGATAAAATAAATAGTGAGGTTTCTCTAGGCAGAATTGCAGGCCCCTTTTCAAACAAACCAATATCCAACTTAAGAGTTTCGCCAATAGGTATAGTCCCCAAGTCTGGAGGTAGCTGGAGATTAATAACACATCTTTCTTATCCAGAAATGAATAGTGTTAATCATTTCATAGACCCAGAGGACTGTTCGGTTGCATACACATCTCTAGATCAGGTATTACAGGAAGTTGCACGGTTAGGTAAAGGCACTGTTTTGGCAAAAATGGACATAAAGTCTGCATTTAGACTAATGATTATAAACCCAGGAGATTTTGACCTTCTAGGTTTCAAGTTTGAGGGAAATTATTATATTGATAAGTGCCTGCCAATGGGCTGTGCAATTTCTTGTAATCTATTCGAAAAATTTTCAACATTTTTGCAATGGGAATTGAAAAGACGAATTGAAACGGGTAAAATTTTTCATTATTTAGATGATTTTTTATTTTTGGGTGCCTCTGGTTCAGATGAGTGTGTTCAGCTGATGCGAGGGTTCCAGGACTTGTGCGAATTCATTGGTGTTCCCTTGGCACAAGAAAAGACCATGGGTCCTTGTACAAACATAATTTTTCTAGGTTTAGAAATAGACACCTCAGACATGGTTGTAAGAATCCCACCAGAAAAAATACAGCAATTAACTGCACTTCTAACATCAAGTTTGATAAAAAAATCTCTCCAGCTTCAGGAAATTCAGAGTATTGTTGGGAGTTTAAATTTTTTTAGCAAAGGTGTCCCAAATGCAAGGGCTTTTAATAGGCGGTTTTATGATGCAACTTGTGGAATAACCAAACCTCATTATCATATAAAATTAGGTAGTGGTATCAAGGAAGATATAATGATGTGGTTAAAGTTTTTGCAAGACTTTAATGGGGTAAGATTGATCCATGAAAGTGAGTGGTTAAGCAGTGACAATATCGAGTTGTACACCGACAGCAGTGGAAATCCAGAATTAGGGTGCGGTGCTTACTGTCAGGGTCATTGGTCTTACTGGTCATGGCCCCTTGGTTGGGAAAGCTCAATCTTCAAGGAAATGTCATTTCTGGAATTAGTGCCTATACTACTGGCAATGTATTTGTGGGGGAAAAAATATTTTGCAAACAAAAAAATCATAATGTATATTGACAACAATGCTTTAGTATCCATAGTTAACAGGCAAACATCAAAATCAAAAAGGGTTATGGTATTATTAAGGAAATTGGTACTCTTGCTCCTTAGAAATGACATCATGTTTAAGGCACAACACATATTAGGGAAGAAGAATAATATAGCTGATTCTTTATCTCGTAAACAGTTTCATCACTTCCGTCAGCTAGCACAGTGGGCAGACTTGAACCCAGAGACCATTCCAGACGAATTTCTAGCAATGATGTCAGAGATGAAGTGAACAAATTATTACAACTAGCAACAGCACAAAATACACAAGAGACATACAGACAAGGGTTGACATGTTTTGAGGAATTTCGTGATACTATCAGCCTTGAAAGGCTTTGGCCCCCTCCTTTAGAGCAAATTATACAATTTGTTGGTTACATGTCAGCAAGAGGGTTGGGAGAATCTACAGCAAAGACCTATCTGTCTGGAATTTCATACTATCTCAAGTTGTATAATTACACAGATGTGACTCAAAATTTCATAGTCAGAAAATTATTAGAAGGTTATAGAAGAAAGGCTAAGTCTAAAGATATCAGATTACCAATAACATTAAACATTTTGGAGAGCATATTGAAATCATTGCCAATTGTCTGCAATGATATTTATGAAGCAAAACTTTTTGCAGCTGCTTATAGTTTAGCTTTTTTTGGATATTTTAGGGTAGGTGAGATAACTGAGGGGAAAAAACAAGCTGTAGGTCATGCAGTCCAATTTAAAAACCTGGAGTTGTCATCAGATAAATCTTTAATGAAATTATATCTGGAACACTCCAAAGCTGATCAAAGGGGAAAGGGGGAAATGGTTATTATTCAGAATGTTCAATCATTAACTAGCATAAAGCCAGTTTATATTATGGCAGAATTTTTAAAAGTTAGACCCATTAGACAAGGCAACTTGTTTTGCCACTTTGGGGGGCAGCCGCTTACTCGTTTTCAGTTTACATCGGTGTTGAGCAAAGTATTGAAAACAATTGGCATTGATAGCACTAAGTACAAATCCCATTCTTTTCGAATAGGTGCGGCTACCAATGCAGCCAAATTGGGCTTGTCAGATGATGAAATCTGTAAAGCTGGTAGGTGGAAATCCAACTCTTACAAATCATATATAAGATTTTAAGAATGTAGTGGTCTTAATTACAGTCACATTTACTAAAAATATTTTTTCAGAAATTGAAGCTTGGTTTGTGGGTTCTTCTATAGTGAAAAGAGCATTTGTTGCAGCCAGAGATAGGCCAGGTGGAGTGTCCTTGGGTCTTCAGAGGTTAGGGATAAATATGTGGTGGCAAGGAAAAGGGGGTATGATCTGGACAGACATGTATAAAAAAATTAAAACTTTGTTGAAAGTTAATGACAAACCCCAGTATTTGATAATGCATTGTGCTGCAAATGACATGGGCAAAACAAAGTTGAAAGAGTTAATTGAGAATGTCAAAACCACTTTAGGGAAAATTCAGCTACTTCTGCCTGATACAAAAATTATATGGTCACAATTGTTACCTAGGAGGAAATGGAGATACTCTGAAGATGTCAATGCCATGAACAAATCTTTAAAAAGGTTAAACAGCTCCATTGCAGCTGAGCTTGTTAGAAAGGGGGGGTGGCTACATTAAGTACCCAGATATTAAACCCAATGATGAGCTGTTGTTTGACAGGGATGGTGTTCATTTGTCTGAAAAAGGAACTGAAATATTTTTAAATACAATTTGTGCTGCTATTGAACAATTTAGCAAAACTGGGATACTTGTTTATCCCAAACTCTACTAGTTTTGAACCAAGTTTATTGTTCATGTGGGATGTGGCAAGGTCTAGGCTTAAGGAACTACCCGCTTCCCCCACTTGGTGGCGGTGGCTTCACTGAATACATGCAGTGCATGCATTCACTTTCGCCATGTGGATGAATGCGCGTGTTGTTCCCGATCTACTTGTGCACAATTGATGTGCAGTTGAAATTATTTGATAATGACAATTTGAAGTTGAACAATTTTTGTCTCGGGTTGCCGTTTACCGGAATCTGAGTTGACCAAGTTGGTGTTTTGCATTTATATTGATTGCAATTGTTGAAGTTGTAATATTGTTTTTGAGCCATTTGCTAATTTTTTATGTTGCAAATATTTTCTTTGCCGTTAACCGGAAAGAATAAATTTGCACAGTTGATTGTTTGAAAATTGTTGAATTTTTTAGACAATGATGTGTTTTTGACCATACCCATTTGGTGTCAATGCACTAATGGCATTTCCATTGTAAAATTATGATGTAATTTACAAATACTTTATTTGAAATCCTCTACATAAATAAGGTAGAGATTTTAACTGATAGTTTCCTTTTTACCTTGGTCTAGTGGAAAGATGAGACAGATTTTCATTTTTTTGAGGCATACATGTATACTAAAGATTCTCTGCATCTGAAAAATAACGCATAACAAATGAGAAAAATTCTTTATAAACAATTGAGTGCATTTTGGAATCAATAAATGGTGCATTAAATAAATCTAGTAGTTTAAAATTATCAAATAAAATATATGTAAGCTAAGTACTGTAAACGTACTATTTTTAGCGTGTACGATATTTGGCGGAATATGTTTTTACAACTATATTGAGCGTAGATTTGATTTAGCACATTTCTCATTATTTCCTATATAGCTTGTAACACGAGATTTGATTGGCTAACAAGCCGGGTGTAAATTTCCGTATCCCCTGCTGAAGCCGGGTGTAAATAAAATGTGACGTCACAATGCCATTTCTTGTTTACATCTTTGCACAAAATGTAACGTTAAAAGAGGTAAATGAATATTACATTAAATAATTTGTCAAAATCTCTATTTCTTAATATTCTAGCTATTGGTTTGAATAAATGATTTTCAGCACAATTTCAATTAATATTAATTTTTGGTTCTTTGCATTGAACTTATTTCACTGGTAAGTTAATATAATTATAAAAGTATAACATAGGAAATAAATTTGTTATCCAGGTCCAACCCTTGATTGGACCTGGATATCTAATAAAGTACCTATTTATCTACTTATATATTTTATATTTTGCGATGTATCTGATTTAGCGGACGCAGTTTTTCGGCAAAAACGCTAAATAGAATACACAACTAAATGTAATACGTTTACAGTACTTTGTATGAACAGTTTTATTAATTTACAGGCATTTAAATTGCAATTTCTGGTATTAATGTTTTACATAGGCAAATCAAAGAGTTTTTATACCATCAAAAGGTAAGTATGTCTTGTTATCTATAATCAACTTAAAATAATCAAATAGACAAACATTTCTAAAGTTCATAATTCCAATCTAAGAGAATCAAGTATAAAGAACTGGTGTATACATAATAAGAAGGAAAAATGAAAAAAAAAAAGAAACCTGTAGTATAATGAATGTCAGTTATTGTCTCTGATTATATAGTTACTAGGATGTACCTTATAATTGATACCTGATATGTTATACAGCTGATAAGTTTTCTTCTGGCAGCTGCATCCTGATCAAATCACCCAAACTGTAGACCTATCATCAGAAATAACCTCATCAAGTTAGCTGCTAGCTCACACTGGATGATTCAGAGGCTGCCATGATTCAGAAGCTGCCATGTTTGATGAAAAGGGGATTCTGGGAAAAAATTGGGAAATTGTGTGTTCCTTATGTTGGAGTTACTTTCCTTGCTATACACATCAACCTGAGCCCATCACAATCATCAATATTGGCTACAGCACTATCTGTAGAAGGAAAAGAGGAAGGAGAATGTAAACAATGGAAATACATAGCTGGACCAGGAAACGAACCGGAGACCACTGTAACTCTAGTCAAGAGCTCTACCACTGAGCCACCCAGGCCCATATCCATGGTCTAATATAGCCCCAATTACTACCCGGTACCTTACTTATACTCTGGCTTTCACATCAATGGGGAAATCATTGGGCAATTCAATCTTTTGTGAGACTACTAAAGTATGCTGCTAATCTAATAAAGCACAAGTTACTGTAAAGCTTCTGTTATTGAAACATAATGAATGACTCCGCATGAGAATTGATAACGAAGTTAATGAACTATCACCGGATAACCCTAAATCAAATTATCTATAGAAGATAAAAAGCAGGTATTACTTTTTGTTAATAAGTGTCAACAAATTAATTTATCAATGTAGAAAAATGAACAAATTCATATTTCTTGTTATCCTTTTAGTGAATGAATCATTCATCATTTAGCATATTAGATTTTAAAAATTTTCCTCAGTAACTGTGAGACATCATTTTTTAAAACTGTCACTTTCTTCGCTATTTAATCAGGTACATCAACTATTCATTTTACTCCCCTCTATGCTAACAGTGAGTAATCAATGCATTTACTATACATTATGCACTTTAGGCCACACCAATATAATTTCTTTTTGGTTGGACCCTGCGCGCTCGTTTTTACATAAAACTAAATATATTATTATCAATTTCCCCCATTCAGGAAATTCTGTGCTGTTTTCTGTTCTATTTCCACTTAAATAGTTTTAATTTATAAATCAGAAACAAGTAGAAAAAAATATAACCGTCCGCAAAAATTTATTTATGTACTGCGTAAAATTTTTGGCTACAAAAAAAAAATAATTTTATTATTTAATCGCTCGCCCGCTCATATCTTTTTTCACTGGATGTCCGACGAACAAGAAACTATATTTGTGTGGCCATAGTATTAATTTATTAATAAAGGAACAATTTTTTCAAAGAATATAAATAGAAGCAGTAATATTACCAATTTTTAGAACTAATCAGAAATACATCTTGAATTTTTTTTTATTGATCTATACATCCAACATGCTGGACTTCAATCCCTGTTGCTGAAATTAAATTTGAACTAATAAATATCGTAATATTAACCTTGAACTTAAGTATCCCTTAATTTCTTGACAGTGACCTTGACTTTCAAGGTCATCAAGTTATTTTTAAAGACTTGCAATTATTTAGATAATAAATTAAAAGAAAAGTTAGTTAAATACCATCAAAGACCCCCCTCCCCCAACTCCCTGAATCATTTTCTGTCAGAGATATAAAAATTCTAACTTTGCATGTTCAAAATTATTCATCAATGAGAATTATGGCAATTTTTTTTTTCAAAACAAGGGAAATAGGCAATTGTTTCCTAAAAAAAACAATAAACTAGAAGAAGATAAAGGCATTTAATGTACAATGCTCTAATGGTCTGAAACTGTGGGTAATCTTTTTCTTAAAACATAGTCATTTAGGTATTCATCTAATTCAATTTACCCGATACTTTAATTGTTTGCATTATTTATCCATTTAGCTGGCCTGTTTCGGTTGGTTATGATTTCGGTAAGGATGAATTATAGTTTCAGATTCCTAATCACTTAGCCCATTTGATCATTTTATTCAAACATTATCTCTAATGACAAAAATCTATGCCATTTACTGCGGGAATCCTCGCATCATATAATATTCTACACCCACGGACTTTAAAGACCTTCACGTACTGGGACTTCTAAATGATTTGAATATTACACAAGATCCTATCAAATGGACATCTCATAGAGTTAACATTCCAGGCACAAAATAATATCATAAAAACAACAATAATCAACACACCTGTCCAATAAATTTGATTGAAACTAGGTTGGACTGAAACATAAATAGTATGATATCTGACAATGAGACTTTATCTGTGTATGCAAAATACATTTACAGCTTAATATGAGGTTATAAAATCACGTTATATATATTTAGGGTTATTTCGGCTTCAACCATTTTTGCCAAACTCATTTTGTCAGTTGTAAAAATTTCACCATCACAGATCCTCAAGTTTTTCAATTACAGCCCTATTTTGAATTCATGCACTGTCAATGGGGTCAAATGGGGTGAAGCTACCGGTAATATAAAACGGGGGGGGGGGGGGGGGGTGAAAATTTCCCTCTTTCCGGTATTTAACATTTATCACACATCACATTTTGGGGATTCAATAAAAAGAATGTTTGGCCACAAGGGATACAATTTATTGCATGAAAACTGGGACAAAATTCAAATAAGAAAAATGATATTGTTATATTATTTTTTACAAAGCACATCTTCAATATGGATAGTATATTTTATTAAAACACTAACAAGTCATATAATTATCAAAAAACTAATTAATTCACTGACAATGAATTTTCTTTTTTTAACTTCATCTAGCTTTCTTAATTGTGATTGTGATGTGGTTATAATACCAGTAACTATAAAACTATGATATATGCTGTGGTCATTTTTCATGTAACGAGGCTAAAAAAAAATTCCTTAACATCCAGTAATAGCCCGAGGGTTAAAATACCAGATTTATTTTACAATTCCAAGGTCAGACAAATGGCCAAAAATAAATGAATGAATAAACGAATAAATTAATAAATAAATAAATAAATAAATAAATAAAAAATTGTGTCAGTTACCTGTCAATACTTAAACTTTTACCTATATTATAAGTGAGAGTCATGGCCAAAAAAATACATATAAATAAATAAATTGTGTCAGTTCAGCTGTCTTATACTTAAACAAACTTTTACTTTCAATAAATTAAACGTGGCCAAAACAAAATTAATAAATTGTTTGAGTTAGCTATCAATGCTTGGTGAATGTGTACCTTCATTAAAAGAGATGGTTACTATTATTACACAGAAGGGAATCCTTTCATGGTGCCAATCTATCTCATGATAGCACCAATTTGAATCTGACCAAGAGCAGAAACCACACCAATAAAACACAATCTAAAACTCTACAGTGGGAAACCTAAAGACTCAATTGTATACCTCCTGACGTTCATTAACAGACAATTGTGAAGCAAGTATTCCTCCCTGGCAGTTTTAAAAAGCTTTGGAATCTGTCGGCAAAAAATTTGATTTCTTTCTTCAGGTGACAATCAAATTTGATGGAAGGAAAAAAGGAAATGATGGCCCCTAGGGATTATGGGAATTTCTCATTTAGTATATTTGTTCTTAATGAGAAGAAAAATGAAGAAATGATATGGTTAATAAGACTGACAATACACAAACGAAGGGTCTCCCTCCAAAAAGATTAATGTCTTCATTTGCAGCTGAAAATTGCTGTTAAATTGTTACATATCTCTAGCTATTAAGAATTTGCACCAAAAGGGTCAAATATGTTGATGTTCATTAACATAAATTGAAATAATAATCTAACAAAATATTAAATAAACCTAGTTCATTTAATTCAGTATGGAATATTTTAAAGTTACCCTAGCAACAATGAAAAATGCTTATATTAAGGCTTTATGCAATGTTGCTAAATCCAATTACCAGTAAGTTTATTCATTGACCTAGTTAGTGTGACCTTGACCTTGGTCAATAACCTCAGATCAAGGACATGACATACTTTCAGGTCATGAGCAACATCAATGTAGAGAAAAATTGAAGTTTTACAGAGCTAGGAATCTTCATATTATGGATACTGTATATCCGGTAATTTTCGCGATTATCTAATTTTCGCTTTTTTCTGGATCTCTGTATTATTTTTTATATGAAAATTAAAAATCGCAAAAAATCACCTACGCAAATTAAAAATACTACACATATTCCCCATTTTCGCAACTTTTGTGACACATTAAAAAAACCCACGGATCTACAGTATTCGTAGACTAACTGCAGAACTGTAGCTCTCTGGTCAGTAAAAATTTGGAGGAGTTACAGTCATCCATCAAATTTTTTTCTAACTGGAGACCTACGGTTTTTGCAGAGGGTTTACATTTAAAAAATTACCAAAAGGGGATTTCTCTCCAGTATTGTCTGATGAGGTACACCTACAGATATGTACAGATATGTGCATTTCAATTTTAGTTTGGATTTGTTTAAGAATTTCATTAAATGCAACATTATAATCAAATACATTATATGTGTCTCAAAAACAGTCAATGTGAGTTTCACGTTAACAAGTGTTTTTAATCAAAGAACAATTGAGGTTCCCTAATACTTGTTTCCTCCATAAATATATATTGAAAATCAAAGTCCTGAGAGTATTCAAAGGTATGCACAAATGCCCACCTGTTTACATTTCATATACACAATGAAGTCTGAAATATATTTAAATCATTAAGGTATGCTTTGCAAATTAATTAAGCCTACTTCACAGTGTAAATTGGACTGGATGTTCAAAATAACAAAAGTTTATAATTTCCCTTTGCTGGTTCTTTTGAAGTTAGTGAAAGTCAAGGTGTTTTCCCTATTATTTAAACATTACTTAATGGCAATTAAATGAAATGTTTTCACATGTTTCATTAATACTAGAACGATTGAAATTTACCAAGAAGTGTTTGATTAAAACATTAACAAAAGGTAATGAGTAAGAAAAATGTTAGCAACATCAACAAATTAAAGGAAGATGACTTTTTCAAATTAAGATGACTGGATGGTCATGGCCATTTTTGGACTATATTAATCTCCTTAAGAAGAAGAGCTCTGTATTAAGTTATAGGAAAACATCCAAACTTTAAAGTTAAAATTTATGGAATTTATAAATTCTTTACTGAATAATTGGTTATCAAATGATTATTTTTTATATGGGTATAACAGATAACAGATTTAATTGGGACCTTAAAATCTAGAAAACTGTAAAGAAAAAATCAGAAATAGAAAGAAAAAATTAGATCCTTTACTTGCATAACAAACGGTTTATATAATTATACAAGTGCACTTTTCATTGTCAAACCCCTGGCAAAATAACAAAACAAAAACCCCCTCCAAAATGCCAATTTGAACATTAATCATAAACATGTATATATCCAGTCCTTTTTCTACACACCAGTGAATATCTCAGAGTGTTCCATACAGGCTAAAATAGCCATGATCAAGTTTCTTACTGACTCAGACAGTAAGAGATTTGGCATACTCTTCAACCTCTCTCGTTCCTGGAGCGGCAGTTCATTCTCCTATGATTTCCTCTACCTAATCGACCAGTCATTTCTCCACTTGTTCAAGTGGTTACAAACCAATAGACAGATTTGCTGTCTGACGGACACATTTATTATCCTCAAAGAAAGTTCCTATAATCACAGATTTTTTTTTTTTTTACCCCCTTTCTCTGTTGCCAACAGCGTGGGTTTCTCTCAGCGCAATCTGTCCGTCAAGCAGACCCCTTGACATTGTACAAAGTTAGAAAACCTAGCTGTCCCCAGAAGAAAAAGAAAGAAAATCTCCATCGTCTCCAGATTTCTTGTATGGCGGAAAAAAGTAAATATTCTTGAGGCCTAAACAGCATGGTAAAAAAGACTAGCTGATAATCTTGGCAAACATTTGCCGGACCCAGAGACAGCGAGTGTATGAACCAGAGGCAAATAAATGATCAGGATCGTAAAACTGTGTAAACTAGGACTTTGACAAACGTAACTGGGACCAGTAGACTCTTTGCCGCGGACTCGTCCTATCAACACTGCAAACAAACATCTCTGCAACTCTATCTTATCAAAAAAAAAATCAAACAACAAAAAACCATCAGATGGAGACAGCATTCATTGAGGAAGATCCTGGAGGCAGATCATGTTCAAATATTAGTTTGATAAAATCTACGATGATCTTGAAATCGCAACTCCAAGACAAGTGGATGAAATCGAGCCCTTGCCTTGTATAATAGTGTTCCATTATCTGCAATCACTTTCTGTAAATTTTTTAAGTTTAGTTAGTCTAAGAGTTGGTTTATTAAAACCATGTTTCAATCAGTAAATTGTTAAATGTTAAAATGGCATTTTTTAAAGATTAAATTGGAAGATTTTAAATAGAATATTCCATAAATTTTATTTGTTTGACATAAACATTAAGGTACAAGTAAAACTAATTAACATCACTGCAAAAGTTCTTGATATCAACATAAAAGGCTCAACCATAAGTAAATAGTGACATTACTGGTATAACTTCATCTATAATCCGATAATTTCAATTGTTCTGTTGATGGAATTATAAATAAATGGCTTATAATAACACAAAAAGAAAACATCAAAAGTATGTAGGGGTTGATACAGAAGCTGGTGTTCTAGAAATTTAATTCATGAATAAATATCAACAAAATTTAATGATACTGGTTGCTTTATTATTCAGTAAGATTTTGTTGAAGAGGACATATTGAATTAACATGATGTTCTTAGCTAAGGTTAATGTTTAGGAAAGTACCAGAGTAATACAACCAAAACACCTACATCCTACTCACCATAGATATTTAACCTATTTAACATAAATTGAGTCACATTAAACAGTCCAAACTCAACTCACCCTAGTATTTAAATGCTCAACAAGGTTCTAATCAATTTTGACTATATTAGCTTGACATGATACCAACAAATTGGTAATCTAACTCCCAGTTTGATAACACAAATAACTTAATTAGGCCAATTAGCATCCCATTGCTCCCAGGAAGTGGCTATGGACATTTTCTATGCCAGATTAGCCTGGATATTTTGGACAGTTCCAGTACAATACCCCCCAGTTTCCTGTGTTGATTGCTCTCATTCCAGCCCAGGTGCTCCACAGCTTTTGATGGACCCTGTACAAGGATGCAGTAATTCAGATTTAGGTGACAGTTGGGTATTTAGCCCAATCTGCGATATATGCCTCATTTCATTATCAGAATTGCGTACCATCACAGGAATAATTGAAGAGTAATCGTTGTGAACAATGCATAGTAAAATGGTTTACAGATTTTTTGTTACATAAACCTAGTACCAGGTATTTGTAAAATTATTCTTGATTTTAGCTTGCAACAAAAATGCAAGAAATAAGTATAAGGTAACTGGTTAATAACCAAGATCACATAAATGAACAATTTCTGTTGTGAAATTCGTCTAACCTTATAATCTGTTCTATATAATGACTAATCTCACCAACTTTAAAGTTTAAGATACCCTAATAAATAGAAAAGGATAAAAATTTACAGTAATATTACAAGTAATCGAAAGTTCCAACCTACTTTAGCTATTATAGATTTTCCGATTTTCCTTTTTAAACAGAAAATTTCGATCAAAGTTTTCATAGATTCAAATTTTCATTACCTTTCTACTGGTTTTAATCTTTTTCCACTTTAAAAATTTGTGGGCCAAAAAAAAATTGATGGAGCTAAATTGAATTATCTCTGAAATCCATTACTCTAATGTTATCACTCAATAACCACGAGACAAACAGGTCTTTTATATTTCCTCACAAAAACATGGACTCACAATTAACACTGCACTGGGAAAGAAGAAGTGATGTGCAGCTTCGTAACCGGTAATTTTCTTTATGGGTGAAACGCCATGATTTTTAACACGTCCACACCATTTTTAACACTCCTTGATGGAATAATTCATGCGACTTAGATTACACGGACGAATTACATTGTCAGTTTTCGTGATGCTTGTTCCCCTAGTTCAATGAACTTATACCAAATGTTAGGAACGTCCCATTAAAAAAGTTTTAATTATATTTATAGACAGAAATATATTGTAGAAGTTGTGGAAATTAAAAATGCGCTTCGGTAATATTTTTGCCTTTTTAAATTTAAAGTATTTTTATAAAGTAACCATCAGTGAAATGAAAATGTTTAAAAGTTTAATATTAGACTTTTATTAGTTAAAAATTTAATTCACAAGTTTACACTTCGAAATGAAATGTTTAAGTCTGCATTCAAAATTTATTCATCAGACCACATATTTATTTTGCCATATACCTTAAATTTTAAAACACAATTTAGAGTTGCTTTCAGGTGTTGTTAAATTTTACACATTTAGAGTGTCAATCATTGATTATTAAATATTAAGCAATTTTGATGAATTACTGAAATTTTGACTTAAGGTGGTAGTAGGACACATCCACATTGTGACTTACTTCCTATCGAAATAAACAATAAATCAAGTATAACTTTGTAATTTCTTTCTTTCTCAAAAGTGTTACTAAACAGTGTAGCGCAATTATAATGTTCAGTTAGAGTGTTAACTAAAGTACTAATCTGTAAGTCACAATTTCGAATCCTGCTGGGGCTTTTATAATTTTGACCTTTCCAAATTTAAAAAAAAAATATTCTTGCCAATGGTCAAAAATTGTAAAATTTGAAAATTCCAAAATGGTGAGAGTATTTTAATTATAATGTACTTTTATCCACATTAATATCAACAGGTGTCCCATTCCAACTAAAAAACCTTTCATGATCCTGAGGCCGACCCTGATTAATTTCGGCTGACCATCAAAAAGAGAAATATATATCCCAAAGTAAATCCCTCTTAATATAATTGCATTAACACAATGGAGTTTGTACAGTGCTGTTACAAAACAGGGCATTGCCCAAAGTAAGCAACATGACAAGCAGAGATGAGAGATACAAGGAGATCATTTCAAAAGCTTTGAAACACCCATCCACAATATTCGACAACGAATGGCGATTGTTGCTTTTTTTCCTCATTCAGAGTCTCAGTAGCGGCGGAGGATATTCAATTTCCCGTGTCGAGCATCATTCGTATTTGTATACAATGGAAGGGAGATATGTGATCACTAAGTCTTCAATCACTTGATGAATAACAGAAAAAAAATATCAACCATCTAAACTGAGCAGCCCAGAAATCAATGTGTGACAATGTCTCAGAGTTTACATTGACAAGTTTGCTACCATTTGCTATACCTTTACATGACTCCAAGCAAAGTTAAATACCAATATATTACAAGAAACAGTTGAAGAGGAGAATTCTAGTAATTTTTATCGACCAAATAAGTCGATTAGCTGTTAAAAGAACTAAGAGCTTTACTAGAAATGTATATCCTAGTGGTTCAATTTTCACGGATTTTCTGGGAACCCCTTACTCTTACCAAACATCCACAAATAAGTAAACATGCAAACACATTTAAATTCTTAATTTGCTTAGTCTGCAATGAACCTTAAAAAAATTGACAGCCCCTAAAAAGTTGGCACCCCAAAATTTAAATGATATTCTACAGTATCTAGTTCTGTGCATGCTGGATTGGGTAGAGGGGGGTTATGGGGCTATATCGTAATGTTTTGGCCTTGGGTTGACCTTGCAAGAGATTGGAGCCATTTTTCAGTGACCATTATATCCTCTCTGGTCTCTGTAATCTCTGACAATCTTCCTCATCATTCTTAAAAGGAGACATTGAAAAATGGCTGTAGTAGTTCATGTAATTATTCTAACTTAATTAACTGACCTCCTCGTTCTGAGATGGCTTTTTCGATCCAACTTTCAATTAGTGTCAGGAGGTGTCTGGAATTCAATTAAAAGTATTTGACTTAACATCATATTTCTTAAGTGATATTATCACTGATCGAGCCTCCAGTCTTATAAATCAGTATATTTGATTGTTCATAAACTTTTCAATCATATGATAAACTATTTCAGATTTGTATGTACATTTGTATTTTGACATTTATGTATGGATGTTTAACATAAATATACAGAAGACATTGTATTGAGTATATAGAAACATACATATGTATATATATTATATACTAGTATACTAATTAAATGTTCATGTCTGTCCTAGCTCTTTCAATCATCCAACTCTATGTAATGCTTATTGAATGTCTTATATGTACATTGGATGCTCTATGTACAATCTTCATGTTGCCCCTTGAGGGCCCTTAATTGGTTAATAAAGAAATTGAAATTGTACAAACCCCCAAAATTATACTGTTCTAAAAGTTGATAATTTGTTTATCTTTAAATATGTATACAATCATGTTTGTGGGATGCAAGAACTAAAATTCATTGATTTTGTTTTCCAAAAGATTCCAAGAGTCCAGCAAGTTGAAGAAAAAAAGAGAGTAAAAACCGGTCATCTTCTGGAGTATATATATAAATATAACATTACATTGGTCATTTTCTCTTTTTAACATATATAGGTCCTCCAACTTATCATCATAGATTTATCCTTCCTCCAGCCCATCTGCTTCTTTTTTTATTTCTAAGCCTGCCATGAAAATTATAAGCCGATTTCTTGCACACAGGGTTCAACCCCCACTTTTGATAAGATTTAGGAATTAAACTGTACAGAGTTGCTATTCATGAACCAGATTCCACCTGTGACTAGTGACAGGGCCAAATTCTCTCGGATTTCCGAGTCCGTTGGGACAAATTAACGCTGGCCAGCCAAGCAATCCAATCAGAAATCATTTAAATAAAATGCCACTCTTGTTCAATGGGCAATTCTTTTTTATAATGGCATCTCATAATAAATTCATTGTTTCTGCATTAATTATTGTAGATTACTAGTAGCATATATTGTATGTATTTATATAAGCATGACTGTTGAGAAAGCACTGCAGGTATGACAGCAAACCATACATTTGATTAGGTACACAAAAATTAGTTTATTTTACTAATGAAAGTCCACAGGAATTTTCCCTCTTCAGTGGCACTGACTGACACCACGCATGTTTTAGGCTTGCCTTTGTTTCAGTTCAAACCCCTGTAATTCTGACTGTACACACCTGTAATTCTGACTGTATAAGCAAGGTGAATAGACTATAAAGACAAAGAGCATCAAATACTCCTTATACTGATAAGTTAACAAAAATATTCTTTTGTTCCAAAAGCGTTCTAAAGGTCAATTAATAATTACGACAATTGCTTAATAAAATAAAATAAAATGACCTCCAAAAAATTGATAAAAACTTTTTAAAACTAATTAAAAGGAAAAAATTACAATAACAATCCGTCAACCATCTCAAAAATCCAGAAAAAAAATACAAATTCAAAGCAGAGCAACACAGACCTCCAATAAGATAGAGGTAGGATCAGGTGCCATGGAGGAGTAAGCATCCTCTGCCGACAGGTCACACCCGCCGTGCACCCAATGTCATATCGGTAAAAATGTCATTATCAGGGGAAATGTCATAATTTGGGAAAAATATCACGATTGGGAAAAACGGAAAAAATCTGTGGACAATTCGGTATTCAATCAATAGTCAAGAGCAGAGCAATCATGGACCTCTGGAGTCAGACCTTGACAACCAAAAGAATCAGAGCCACCACAAAAAAGGAACTGTCTCAATGTGTCCTGATGATCAGCTAAGCTTGTACTGTTTTCTAAATGAATAAAAGCAGTGATGTAAATATATTTCATACACAAATTTCATTTCCCTTTTCACATACTTGAACAATTTTATTTCAAATACATGTACTAAATTTCCACACCATACAGGGGTCAACATCTTCAAATGCCTGCACCTTATCATAAACAGCTTTTAACAAATAAATTGTTATATGATACTAATGATTAATCTGTAATATAATGACTACAATGATATCTGCTTAATGTATTTCAGAATCAAAAGCCCTTTCTCAGCAGCCATATCTTCATTGAAACCCAATCCTTTCCTATTGAAGCCATAGACAGGTTGCAAAATTAATGCTGCAGAAATGGCTGATCAATGGTTATTGACAGTATGTTAATGTGTCTGATGTTTAAACAGGATAGACAGATATGTGTATTCTCTTATTTTAAATTATTAGAGAAGTTGAGATTTTTTACGTGTACATGTACGTGTAGTTGTAATAAAAGACTTACCCGTACATGTACATGTAAGATGAAAAATACGGATGAGATTTATATTACGTGTAGCACATAAAGTGTACATTTTACATATTAGAAAATACCCTACTCCTAATAAACAAGAGGCCCATGGGCCACATCGCTCACCTGAGGAACAATAGGTATGATGAAATCAGCTTAAAGAAGTCATAATACAAACTATCTGGACAATGTAGTATTATACATGTAGATCCTGTATAAATGAAAATCCATTTTCCACCTGGATATTCTTATTTTCATTATCATTAGTCCCTTTTCTAACAGGATGATTTTATAGCCATAACACATGTTGAACATTGCAGTTCTCAAAAAGATCCTAAACAATTGTTTATGTATGGGATATAAACCTACATCAAACTCTGAACCCCTTGTGAGGCCCAAGAATCATCAAGGGGCCAAAGTCTAAACAATTTTAAAGAATCACCTGGCTGATTAGTTTCTGAGAAGAAGATTTTTAAAGATTTACTCTATATATTCCTATGTAGAAATTCAATCCCCAATTGTGGCCCAACCCTACCCCGGGGGTCATGATTTTCACAACTTTGAATCTACACTACCAGAGGATGCTTCCACACAAGTTTCAGCTTTCCATGCTGATTAGTTTCTGAGAAGAAGATTTTTAAAGATTTACTCTATATATTCCTATGTAGAAATTCAATCCCCAATTGTGGCCCCATCCTACTCACGGGGGTCATGATTTTCACAACTTTGAATCTACACTACCTGAAGATGCTTCCACACAAGTTTCAGCTTTCCTGGGTGATTAGTTTCTGAGAAGAAGATTTTTAAAGACTTACTCTATATATTCCTATGTAAAAATTTGACCCCAAATTGTGGCCCCACCCTAACCCCCAGGGTCATAATTTTCACAACTTTGAATCTACACTACCTGAGGATGCTTCCAGACAGGTTTCAGCTTTCCATGCTGATTAGTTTCTGAGAAGAAGATTTTTAAAGATATACTCTATATATTCCTATGTAAAAATTCGACCCCCCCCCATTGTGGCCCCACCCTACCCTCCGGGGTCATGATTTTCAAAACCTTGAATCTACAATACCTGAGGATGCTTCCAGACAGGTTTCAGCTTTCCATGCTGATTAGTTTCTGAGAAGAAGATTTTTAAAGATATACTCTATATATTCCTATGTAAAAATTCAACCCCCCATTGTGGCCCCACCCTACCCCCGGTGGTCATGATTTTCACAACTTAGAATCTACACTACATGAGAATGCTTCCACACAAGTTTCAGCTTTCCTGGCTAATTAGTTTCTGAGAAGAAGATTTTTAAAGATTTACTCTATATATTCATACGTAAAAATTCAACCCCCCATTGTGGCCCCACCCTACCCCCGGTGGTCATGATTTTCAAAACTTTGAATCTACACTACCTGAGGATGCTTCCACACAAGTTTCAGCTTTCCTGGCTAATTAGTTTCTGAGAAGAAGATTTTTAAAGATTTACTCTATATATTCATAGGTAAAAATTCAACCCCCCCATTGTGGCCCCACCCTACCCCCGGGGGTCATGATTTTCACAACTTTGAATCTACACTACCTGAGGATGCTTCCACACAAGTTTCAGCTTTCCTAGCTAATTAGTTTCTGAGGAGAAGATTTTTAAAGATTAACTCTATATATTCATACGTAAAAATTCAACCCCCCATTGTGGCCCCACCCTATCCCCGGTGGTCATGATTTTCAAAACTTTGAATCTACACTACCTGAGGATGCTTCCACACAAGTTTCAGCTTTCCTGGCTAATTAGTTTTTGAGAAGAAGATTTTTAAAGATTTACTCTATATATTCATACGTAGAAATTCAACCCCCCCATTGTGGCCCCACCCTATCCCTGGTGGTCATGATTTTCAAAACTTTGAATCTACACTACCTGAGGATGCTTCCACACAAGTTTCAGCTTTCCTAGCTAATTAGTTTCTGAGGAGAAGATTTTTTAAGATTTACTCTATATATTACAAGTAAAAATTCAACCCCCCATTGTGGCCCCACCCTACCCCCGGGGGTCATGATTTTCAAAACTTTGAATCTACACTACCTGAGGATGCTTCCACACAAGTTTCAGCTTTCCTGGCTAATTAGTTTCTGAGAAGAAGATTTTTAAAGATTTACTCTATATATTCATACGTAAAAATTCAACCCCCCCATTGTGGCCCCACCCTACCCCCGGGGGTCATGATTTTCACAACTTTGAATCTACACTACCTGAGGATGCTTCCACACAAGTTTCAGCTTTCCTAGCTAATTAGTTTCTGAGGAGAAGATTTTTAAAGATTAACTCTATATATTCATACGTAAAAATTCAACCCCCCATTGTGGCCCCACCCTATCCCCGGTGGTCATGATTTTCAAAACTTTGAATCTACACTACCTGAGGATGCTTCCACACAAGTTTCAGCTTTCCTGGCTAATTAGTTTTTGAGAAGAAGATTTTTAAAGATTTACTCTATATATTCATACGTAAAAATTCAACCCCCCCATTGTGGCCCCACCCTATCCCCGGTGGTCATGATTTTCAAAACTTTGAATCTACACTACCTGAGGATGCTTCCACACAAGTTTCAGCTTTCCTAGCTAATTAGTTTCTGAGGAGAAGATTTTTAAAGATTTACTCTATATATTCATACGTAAAAATTCAACCCCCCATTGTGGCCCCACCCTACCCCCGGGGGTCATGATTTTCACAACTTTGAATCTACACTACCTGAGGATGCTTCAACACAAGTTTCAGCTTTCCTGGCTAATTAGTTTCTGAGAAGATTTTTAAAGATTTACTCTATATATTCATACGTAAAAATTCAACCCCCCATTGTGGCCCCACCCTACCCCCGGGGGTCATGATTTTCACAAATTAGAATCTACACTACCTGATGATGCTTCCACACAAGTTTCAGCTTTCCTGGTCTTATGGTTCATGAGAAGAAGATTTTTGAAAATTTCTCGAAAATTTTCATAAATTCCTAATTATCTCCCTTTGCAAAAGGGCGTGATCCTTAATTTTCACAAATTTAAATCCCCTTAGGCTAAGGATGCTTTGTGCCAAGTTTGGTTGAAATTGGCCCAGTGGTTCTTGAGAAGATGTTGAAAATGTGAAAAGTTTACAGACAGACGGACGGACAGACGGACAGACAGACAGACAGACGGACGACAGACAAAATGTGATCAGAATAGCTCACTTGAGCTTTCAGCTCAGGTGAGCTAAAAACTGTTTGAAAGAAACATATGAGTGTTATGTTTTTTTCCAATGAAATAAACGCTGTACACATAAGTTATATCATTATCAATGGATTTATCATATCATTATCAATGGATTTATCATATCATTATCAATGGATTTATCATATCATTATCAATGGATTTATCATATGTGCAAATATACTTAATAAAAGTAATTACATAACTAGACGTTGGAAATAAGGTAGATTTATATAGATTAATAATTTATTTAGGTTTACATGTCTTTTTCACAAGTTTAAAGAACTAAGTTTACATTTGAAGTTAATATATAAGGGTTCAAATGTTTAACTTAAAAAGTAAAGGAGGTTAATTTGCCGTGTGATAAAGGGGGGAGTCTGGAATAGAAAGCCATTATTGTATTTAGATATTTAACTAAAAGAAAACATTTTTTTTCCCTGAGCAATTTGACTTACAAGTCTAAGTATATGGCTAATTGTATTCTCTCAAATAGTTTTAAAGAAGCAGTCGTCTCTCACATAAATTCTGGGATCTAATGAAATTACACAATCTGGCAAAAAAAACGAATTTCGATCTACTGCACCTGAGGCCAAGCGCCACCAATCAAATCTCCCGAAAATACATCTTCTCTAGCTTTGAAGCCAAGATAAACAACTTCTTATCACATTCGTTAAAGATTTGCCCTGTCAAACACATTCCCGGGAAAAGAGGGAAAAACTTGGTCTGGTCCATTCATTTTCCTCAATGTCCCATAAACACAGAAGAATCGCATGCATTACAACCTATAATTTATATTTAAAAAGATAAGCAAATGGGAAACGAGTGCACGGCATGTTATTGGAAAGTCATGCTAAATGTTTTTATTTCTTCTAAAAGTTATCAATTTTTTCTAGTAGATAGGGGAAAAAGTATAAGGTGTTATGTTGAGTGAGTGACTCCATCTAATATACATCTGAGCAACACTTTTAATGTTTGTTTCACATTTAAAACCCCTTCAGAGGTCAGCACAATATTGATGTACTGTACGTGTCACAATATTTTTGTCTAATGAATGGAGCCACCAACCATTGTATAATCAGCTCAAAAACCAACATACCTCTTTTTGAACAAAAATTTCTCATATCTACATTTTTTCACGAAATAATAAACATCTCAAAAATAAGCAATGATAGCTAACAGTCTAAAATGAAACTTAATTTGCTTAATTTTCACATACTAGTCAGATAATTTTCACAATACATCCATTTTTGCAGCAGATTAAATTAAGTTTGTTGTATATTTATTTATATTGTATCATGGGTCCAAATCACATTTGACAACTGGGTGCAGATTCAAGTCTTGTATGTCTCAAAAGCAGTTAATATCTTAAATTCATGATGCCAAAATTATCTTTAAATGCAATTACACCCTGTAAAAACAACTAAACCTTGAGAAAAATTTGATGTGTTTTTATTGCAAAAATATCTATTATTAATAACAGTTTACATCCTTTGTGTACAGTAAATGTAATTTTTTGTGAAAAGTAAATGTTTTGACATGTTGCACAGTAAATGTGATGATTTGTGTAAAGTAAATGTAACACGTGTTCAGTAAATGTGATGTTGTAAAGTAAATGTAATATACAGCAAATCTGATGTTGTGTACACAGTAAATGTAATGAATTGGTGTACAATAAATGTGATGTTTTATGTACAGTAAATGTGATGTCGTGTGTACAGTTAATGTGATGATTTGTGTACAGTAAATGTAACACTTGTTCAGTAAATGTGATGTTGTAAAGTAAATGTAATGTACGGTAAATCTAACGTTGTGTACACAGTAAACATGATGCTGTATGTACAGTAAATATAATGCTTTGTGTACATTAAATGTGATGTTTTGTGTACAGTTAATGTAATGTTTTGTGTACAGTTAATGTAATGATTATTGTACAATAAATGTGATATTGTTTGTACAGTAAATGTGATGATTTGAGTACAGAAAATGTGATGTTGTTTGTACAGTAAATTAAGTGTCCAGTTAAAATGGAATGTGAGTGTACAGTAAATGGAATGTGAGTATACAGTAAATGGAATGTCATTTAAGCATTGAATCATTATTTTTTGAAAGATATAGTCACATAACTGCAGCGGTGTGTGCATACAAATTGAGTAATGATTTAATGCTTATATTTTCATTTTTGTAACTTCTTGCTTTGTCTGCATATATGATTTATACCTAATCATATTTTATCCTAAGGGTGAGTTCATATAAATGGAAGAGCCACTGTAACAGCCACAAGCATGAGCTGTGATTTTGGCTTGTGACGTTGCATTTTACAGCGTTCAACGTTTGCGACGTCATAATGAATCTCAACATTTTAACCTTTCAGTACCCTGTGTGTGTTACGGTGTTATAACTGCAGTTATTAGCTTTCCACACACTTAACATGAAAAAAATATGTGGAATGTAAATATTGTACAGTAAATGGAATGTCAGTGTACAATATATGGAATGTCAGTGTACAGTAAATGTGATGTCAGTGTACAGTAAATGTGATGTCAGTGTACAGTATATGTGATGTCAGTGCCAAGTAAATGTTATGCCAGTGTACAGTTAATATGATGTCAGTGCCCAGTAAATGTGATGTCAGTGTACAGTAAATGAAATATCAGTGTATAGCAAATGGGATATCAATGTATAGCAAATGTGATGTCAGTGTACAGTAAATGTGATGTCAGTGTACAGTATATGTGATGCCAGTGTACAGTAAATGGAATGTTAGTGTACAGTAAATGTGATGTCAGTGTACAGTAAATGTGATGTTGATGTACAGTAAATATGATGTCAGTGTACAGTATATGGAACGTCAGTGTACAGTAAATAGATAGAACCATTTTAACAAGGCCTTGGACTTTCAGTAGGACGTGACTATCTATTTACTGCGTCAAAACAAGTTAAAATGATGCTGGTTTCAAGTGAAATATACACCGATTGCGTAGTCTTTACTCAAAAGCCAGACAAATCTTGTTGATTTCAATGAGCAATGGCTGAGTGGCCTACGATGAAATAGACAGGATTACGTCACAATGCTGTTTGACACCAACTACCCAAAGTCCAAGCTCTTGTTAAAATGGTTCTATCAGTGTACAATAGATGTGATGTCCCTGTCTAGTAAATGTGATGTTTTGTGTACAGTAAATGTGATATTTCGTGTCTAGTAAATGGAATGTCAGTGTACAGTAAATGGAATGTCAGTGTACAGTAAATGTGATGTTACGTATACAGTAAATGTGACATGAATAACAATTCTCAGTTTCAGAGAGAGAGAGAGAGAGAGAGAGAGAGAGAGAGAGAGAAAGGGGGGTAAAGAAAAATGGGGCATTTTGTGAAAAAATGAAAATACTCTACAAATTGCTATTTCCAAGAATTGGTGTCCTGCCTGGATCCAATGAAATTGTTGGGTAACCCCCCCCCCCCCAAAAAAAGAGGTAATTTTGAGATCCATCATAAGATATCATGTGTGTAAGGATGGGGAGGGGGTATATGGAACTGTAACAAACACACTTTCATGTGGAATTTTTTTTATTCTGGTTGACATTAAGGACAGGTTGATTCAGATCAATACAGACCTCTACTTGTGTGTATCATGTACGTCAGGACAACCCTTGATCTTATACTGAGTCTAACTGTCTCACAATTTTACAACAACTACTGCATTTTGGGTAATTCTCAGTGTAACATAGAGGATGATTCACTTGTAATTAGTAGTATTAACATGCACCCCTTTTTCTTTAGTTTAGGTCCAAGAAAATTACTTTTCTTCATGCAAACACGTAGTTTGTTCTGATGACAATTTAGTTAATGCATAAAATTTAGAAACAGAACCCACTTTAAACATTTTAGAGTTTTTAAGCTGAAACAGTTCAACACAATACATTGGTCTTATGCTTCTGGCATGTTTCAAATTACCCTGAACATGGTATTAGAGGGAGCACTGAGCAGCCAGCTAAAGCCAATACACAACAACTCCATACTGCTATACTCTACTCACAGAGAGGCCTGTTGATTGGCTAAATTAGTCCCTTCTTTTGTCACATGGTATAAAGTTCAAATATTTGTACAAACAATTCTATTGGTTGTTATGTCTCGCGAGCAGGATTTTAACAGCAAACAAGGAGAAACATATCTTTAAAAAAATTTGTGCAAGGAAAAAAAACCCACCTAGACCTCTGATGTGACCCTGCTTCTATTCAGTATTTATTTTAGCTCGATCTTAGCTTCCTCGGATACAGGGCATTGATCTGCATTATCAGTGGCAGTGTTACTTAACAGGAATTTAACAATATCTTGTCCAGGTAAGTCAAGTTTTTTCTTATTTAATTTCAATCAATTCCTAAATAAATAAGAAATTTTAATTTAAATAAAAATTATGTAGCATAAATTTCTCTTTTAATATTCACTATTTCTAATTACATTTATTTGTTCCTTATATATCTTTTTCCTAAGCATTAAAATCTACATGTATATGGCTGTTTTATTATAATGCACGCGATAAAAATTTTAAACAACTTATTGAAATTTGAACGTGCTTTATTGACTTTGCAATAAATCTTGTGTTGTACAAGAAAACAAAATTAAAAGTGAATCTAGATTGAAATCAGATAATTTTATTAACTATTAAATCATCTCTTTTGTTAAGACTAAAATTAAGGCTGTCTTCCTTAATGGCTATTGGGTCCAACAAATCAATATTGATTAGATTTTTGCACTGAAAGTAAAAGCCACTGATATTAACTGGTATCTTGTCAATATACCTAGTACTTAAAGGCCTATTTATCTGAAATCTTTAATCTGAAGTAACCTAAAAAAATTTTAGAAGTAAAAAAAAATGATAATCAGGTTAACTAATTGATACTGCCAAGATAACTGTAACACGTACGTGAGAGAATAGCACCGAGTCATGCATCGTTAAAAAAGAGCTAAGCTCTGAATTAAAGAATTAAAGCATTAAGATAGTGATCATATTTTTTTACATCTTAAGAGCTTGACAGTGAACTATTTATTACAATTGCCACTGTTTATCACTGTTCAATATGAATTTAAATTTGTTCGTTTTTTTTTTTCAAATTTGATTATTTTAGCAGTAGTAAATAAATACCAAATCATATTTAAGTACAGTCTCCTTGAAACTATGATACAATTTTCTGTAAACATTTATCTACATGTAACAATTGACTTTCATAGTAAAATACAAGAAAAACTAAATTATTATATTTTTCACCCCAGTTTGAAAACTCTAGTGCTAATAATTACAGTGCTTAAACCAAAATAACAACGCCTCGCGCAGTGGAATAGTCTAATGGTAGCTTCGCATGATCAAAGTCGTTAAAACAACTCATCATGCAATCCTATGTTGAAAACATGTCAAGATGACCGTTTTCTATACAGTAAACCAGTCACGAAAATTAAATTAAAACGTGTGATATCATCTATTTTATTCCGTAATATCATTTTGACAATGGCAGGTTCTTTGTTGCCTAACACCTGATTGCAAACTCGACTGTCCGCTAGTGCGAATCTCGATGCTTTGCATTCATGCAATATTATATTAAATATCGTCTCAATCTGACAGAATCAATTGAAATGTACGAGCTTCGAGATGAACAGATGCACCTTAACGCACACTTCCTGCATTGATAGAATACTTGTATTTTATGATATAAATGCCTCGTTTAGATGACATGGTATATAAATATGATATTTGTGAAAAGTTTTTTTTTTTCTCTTCATGATTTCAGATTTGCATCAAATTGCTCCTGTTATAATTATTTAATGCATTTTTTAAGGAAAAAAGAAGATGGTAATGATAAGCCAACTGATTTAAAAGGGAGGGAGACAACAAAATCCTATACCTGAATTGAATACACTTGAAATTTTTTTGGCATTTTATCAAATCAAAGTACAAAAATATTTAGCATCTCTTAAAAAGTTTTCCAATTTAATAGTATCACAAACAATATCTTGTACACAGTTCAGTAAGAACTATAGTCCTTCACTCTGCATTTACATTACTGTAGTATCAGAATGACAAAATTTGCTTTTAATACAGAGAGAGAGAGAGAGAGAGAGAGAGAGAGAGAGAGAGAGAGAGAGAGAGAGAGAGAGAGAGAGAGGGAGAGAGAGAGATTTTGAGATTTGGATTTTTAAAACTCATCTCCTGAAAATCTTCATTAATAAAATCTTACTCCGCATGCAGTTCACTGAATCCTGAAAAACAATTAATGCTAGCAAGTCCTTAACCCCTTGAAATAGTTCTTGACCCCCTCTTTCAATCTGGAATGCTAAAGAGTGAAGTATGGGGTGAAATTTTTGCCCTCAGTGGTCCAGTATACTGCCAGAAAGGGGCACCTGTAAGACATAACACTAATAATGAGTATTGAGCCCCAGGGTAATTAAATAAGGTCTCTGGTATAGTTCCCCTCCCCAGCTGTAGATAGCCTTACAATCCCTCGAGTCTCCCACTGGAGGTTTTAATTGTAATGCAGTACATTTTATGATTATATATAGAGATGATTGACATGTAACTAGTGTAACTCTACAGCCACACTGTTAATCAGGGTACTGGTTCTTCGTTAACAGATTTCTTAATTAACCTTCATGAATTATTCCTCATGGTCAGTAAACAATGAACCAGTTGAGAACAGTTCTCTGTAATCTTGCTCTGTCTTATTAGGTAATAAATGATAGGTACCTATATCTTCTTACTCTAATATGCTCAGTTGTTTTAGCTCGAACTTTTCTCCATTTGTGTATTTTGTTTGTTTTCGTTGCTTTTTGTTTAAAAATAATTTATACATGCATTAGTTTTATGGAATTATCATGATTTTTTTGTCGTCGTAATGGTAAAAGTAGGTTTAATGACCATCTGAAAATTAATAATTAAAACTAAAAATGTTGTAAGTGTCCGATATACAGGAATATATTGTGAAGATGAATTCCCTGATGTATAGTATAACTATAAAGGTAAATTGACCAGGGCATCGTCAAACAGGAAATGGGAGAGTAAAAAAATCCCTGATTTTATCAAGAATCACTGAAAAATATGGAGGGAAAAAGGTGATTATGACCAAAGAAAATCAATTGTGGAGGAACGAATAGCATCAGTATGTTGGGAATGGGTAGGGCAGGGAAGGTGCATGGGCATGGTACAACATGTTGTATCTAAATGTACGGACATTAATGGACCATAAACTGAAACGCTCTCGTGCCTCAGATCGCAGATAAAAACAGTTTCACGACTTGTTTAGAACTACACCAGCTTTTTCCGAGAAGAAGACAGTTATACACTGTAGAGAAGGGGCCTAATCAATATCAATCTATTATAAGTCATTAGTTAATCATTAAGTAGCCTATAATTTCACACAGACGGCTGCTGACTTCCTTTGCATTCTCCACAACCAATGCCCTGTGGCTCTGACAGCGGAATCCAGATTTCAGGAGGTGGTGCTGAATTCATCAATTAAATGTCTATTTTCAAAGTCTTGTTTATGGTTTGAGGGTGCAGAGGGGGTATTTTGGTTTTGTTGTTTGTTTGGGGTTTTTTTCCTAACAAAAATCAGCTAGTGTTTATATATTCTTAAATCCCTTATTTGAGCTGGCCACAAAGATGTCTCGGACTTGCTGTACGTGTGATTATCTACCTAACAACAACTATATTGTTGAACATCAATCTCCCCTAACTTTAACCAGGCTATATGACAAGTCTTGGACATTTTTATAGCATTTCTCTACCTCTGGAACATTTCTAAGAAGAGGACTATGGAGGAAAACTGAGATTTAATTCAAGAAAGTTTAAATAAAAAGACACATCATTTTTAACAAAAAAACCCAACAACATTAATTCTATTCAAACAGGGAGGATTATATTGCAATTAATAGTATATTTTAATCTGTGAACTTGTTCTGATGAAATATAAAAGAATTTCAGATAAATATTTTATACCGGTAATTCAACCAATTTAAAATGATTACTTGGTGACATCAGACGCTTTGAAATTTCAATGTGGATTAATTAAAGTACTTAATCTTCAGCATGTATAATCACCATTTGAAACGATATTTGACCGTACATATATGAAATGCTGTACTTAAAAGTTCTTGGAAAAGTAAAAAAGTTGTTTTTAAAAAAATACCGCGGGTTTCAAACTTAAATGACTTGCAGATGAACAGCTGACATATTTTATTAATAATGTGGTTTCATCCTTATTCGTTATAAATACCAATTTCTGTGGATTTCAAAGACAAGTGGAACCAAGAAATCAGATGTTTATCATAGTAAAGATATAATAACAATTTTATTGATAGGACCATGATCATCACAGTCTAGTCTTTTAAAGTATCCTCAAAACCGTTACTTTTACTTAATCCACAAAAACTTAAACAAGCCCACAAACAATCAGATGTAACCACATTATTGGGTTACACTGTTTGACATTAAGATTGATGTGAAAGCTATCTGAAAAAAATAAAGTAATTTTAAATCCTAATTTTATTGTTTATTTTTACAATATGGAGGTGTCCCATAATTATTAAATATAGTTTTTCTCAAATTCCTAATTGTCTGAAATTTTCATAACAAATGTTATTTATAGCATTGTAAAATAATGACGATAATCTGAGTTCATCTAATTCATTCATTTTTTGTTATTGCATAGTGATTTAGTAGAATAACATTTCATCTATTAGATGCAAATTGTATGCAATAAAAAGGCATCACACCAATCAAACTTGGTGTAACATCCGGTGTTGACGCTTCATATCCCTACCCAAACAGAGAATGCTTGTCTTATTAATGAAGCCCCATAATTCTGTGGGAGGAGTTATCTCCCTTAAATTGGGGACCAAGTACTTCACAATCTACGATTTACGAAGTCAAAAACAAGTTATTCTCATTACATATATCAGCCATACCGACACCGAAAATGTCACGATGTTAATCATGATTTTGTTTTTGCGTTAATAATTCTGTACTAAGATCTCATTATTTGTGAAATATCCTTCCATTTTCAATATTATTTAAATGTATAAAACATGTTTAGAAATTATCTGTTGCAAAAAAAAACAGGGAAAAACCCCCACTATGGGTAGCATTTATAGGCTTGATGGGGTGTAAGAATTATCTGTTCATAGATCAGCAACGATTGGAAATATTAATAAAAAATGCTCACAATCATCTTGTGGTTCCGTAGGTTCAATTTTCTTTTGTGTAGGAAATTAAGAGATGCACTTAATGAGTGAAAGAGAAGCACCCCCTTAAAAGCGATGTCTACGATAAGAAGAGTCTACAGATTGCACTGTATGAGTTCAAAGTGAAACCAGTTTCAACTGATCACCATCTGAAAAACCAAATAAAAATTGGCTGCATTTGAGTCTTTTAGAAGAAATAAAGAGTAAAAAAAAAAAATGTTGGCGATGGATACTAATTAGTCTAAATTACCTTGGTACTTGATGACTTGAGATTTTAAAATGAAATTGATAATGGGTGTTGTTATTGAAAATTGTTGGGTGTTGGAGATAACAAAGTCTACCACTTTCGTAGACTTAGCAAATAGACTTTGCCATTCTAGGCAATTTAAGGTGCGTTTCTCTTATCTGTATTAGGTTTATCAAGGGCGACAATTTTTAAATTTTGACTTATTGAATTCTCTTTATATCTTTTTTTTGGGTTGTTTATCTGCATTGTGAATGTTTACCAGGTAATAACAAATGTGCATTTGGATGAAATATAACTTAAGTTAGTGAAATTATACTTTGTATATTTGATGACTGTATCATTTACTCTTTTAAGGTGGCTCACCACACCTTGAAATGGTTTCTCAAATCATCAAAAAATTACTTTATTATGATAAATAGCATGATGCATAAAACCTATGTAAGTAAAAAGGTGAAAAAAAAATTATGGTTTTCAAAAATTTAATTCAGTAAATATGATCAAAAACCCCAGGCGGATTTGAACTCAATCATGATCTGAGGTTCGCAACCTGATATTTTAACCACTGAGCTATGATGATATTTAACCAAATCGTTTGATAAAAATAATTTAACAAAACATTTAAATAGCTATCTTGTGATGTGTGTCTTAAAAAGTATTAGTCTTGATGTATTAAGGTACCACATGAAATAAGATATGCTGTTCATGCCCCAGTGTTATTGTCTATTTAAAACATACAATATGCTGCTCATGCCCCAGTGTCAATTTGTCTATTCAAAACATATGATTTGTTGTTTAATGCCTGATTTAATGCCCATTTAGACATGACATAAGGTTTAATGTTCTGATCGAGCTGTATCATTCTGCAGATTTAAAAAAGGCTTACATAATTCATATAAAAAAATTCTTGCAATGGAAGAAAATAGGTTCGGATTAGCAGCACAAAAAGAAATAGAGGAAAAGGTAGATATTTTTTGTCCCGATGTTTACAATATCAGCAACTAAGTAGAACATTTTTCACAATAACCCGGTGAACTTGATAATTTGTCCATCTTTCTAGATACTGGAAGAAATAGTTCCATCACGATTGCCAATTACAATTCAAATTCCTGCAATGTTTTCTTCCACATCCTATATCCCTCCATTTTCTTCCCCTGTCACTCTGTTGAGAAAAGCTCATCAGAGCTAGATTACAGCTCGAGACGAATAATGAATACTAACAATTTAACACCGTGTTTGGTAGCTCCTTCAAGGTCTTCCACCGCTCAAACGACTGTACTGTCCCCTCATCAACATAACTTTTTTTCCCCAGACTACGAAAAAAAAAGAGAAAATAAAGACCAAATTGATTTGACTATTACTTGTCTATTGGCCATCGCAGAAGATCATGGGTAGCCTAAAGCAGCCGGCTAAAAATATGTTTCCATAATATTTTGTCCCCAACATAAAAGACCCTCATTAAGTGATTAAGAACCCCCAGTGGTCAGGAATTGATTTGTTTTCTTCACCGACACCAAATTATACATCTCTAGTTTTTCTGTTTTGCAGATCGCAGTCATTTATTGACCGGACCCTGTTAAATAGTCACCAAGCGGGCGCAGACAGATCTCCAAGGTAAGGCTGCATGCTTTTCTCATTATGGACCATTAATTTGGCAGCTTTCAAAACACCTTCTGTAAATTTAATATCCCGGGCCGGTGAAAGTTTCATCTTGCATCATTACTGTCATTTTGATATCCACCTCTTTATAATATACTGCCTTGTTAAGTGATGGAGAAAACGTTTTCTCCGTGCAGTTTCCCTTCCAATCCATGGCACAAATTTTAAGGAAAACATAATGTCAGGGAATTATGCCTTGTTTGAGTCTTTAGTTAATTATGACATTAAGACGGATTATGTCTGGAGATACCACTGCATTAACTACAGCCATTGGTCATCATTTATCTAACAGTCTGCAAACAATTGCTCTCTGCAATTTTTTCTCACATTCCAAGTATATTTTGACCTATATATAAAAAAAACCCACAGTGACTTTGGTTTTTCTTGCTCAATGCTCAGTTTTAATAAATGCTTTGTACAGTAATTAGTGCTCACTATTTAAGACCAGCTGACATCTTGGGTGATCATAATTCTAGCAATGTCTTATCATGTTAAGAGTAAAAACCACAAGCTCTCCTGGATTTCTATCAATGAAGTCTGGAAAGAACAATGCTCATTGTTCGGTCATCAATACCAGGATTTCAAACTTAATCAATCAATGTCATTGTGTATAAGAGATTACTTGAAGAATAACTTGCAACCCAGGAATTTTACCCAGCAGCTTGTAAGCTATCAATCTTAGAGTTATACATGGCAATTTGAAACAATAGAGCTGTAAACAGTATAAGATCATAATTTTAGATATCAGACTTCCCTTTTTTAAAATAGCTGTAGTTTAAAAGTTTAATATATTGGACTGTAATACCAGGGAATTGAGCAAATATGTACTGATTTTAGCAGAAGCGTCTTTCTGCCAAAAATGCCAAAAGAATACACAGTCAAATGTAATACATTTACAGTAAACATTCCTCCCCAATGGCCGACCAGATAGACCCTGGTACATCTAAGTGTCGTTCATTGCCAAGTATCAGAGTGACTGTGTACACTCATTTACTGTGTATGACCCTCACCGTCAACTAAGTAGACTTGCAAACTCACTAAGTTCACTCATTTACTGTGTGTGTATTACAGCCTAGTGAGTACACCTCATTTATTCACTGAGTACACTCATTAACTGTGTGTGACCCTTACTGTCAAATGAGTACACTCATTTACTGTGAGAGTGTCACTCACTGCTTATTGAGTATACTCATTTACTCACTAAGTACACTCATTAACTGTGTGTCACTCACTGCATACTGAGTACACTTATTAGAGTCTGAGTGCCACTCACTGCTTATTGAGTACACTCATTGACTCACTGAGTACACTCATTTACTCTGTGTGCCCCTCACTGCCTCCAAGTAGTATTGGTGACAACCAAGTGCATATTTACATTAGTAGTACTCTGTGCATTACCTATCCCAGTTCATTGACCCACATTCATCAATGGTTGGCCCGTTATATGCAAACCTTCATCAACTTTAAATAACCTTTGTTTTCCTTGTATAAAAATATTATCACATTACAGGTACATCTAATAATATTGGTAGATGGTATGACTTTCAACTTGATTACAACATGAAACGACATGTACCTTTCAAGGGTTTATCATTTTTTTTTAAACTTAATGAAATTTTGAATTGCATACATTTTAGTTATAAAGCCATAACATTACAGATCACAGAGCAAAATTATGCCCTGTGATTCAAGTGAGTTGTACTTTAGGAATCAGCTGATTGTGTGATTAGAAATTAAACATACACGATGTTGAACACTGTGAGGCTACAATGTGTTTTAATGTGAGATAACTGATACAATAAATTAAAAATGTATAGAGAATCTTATACTTTTTTTTTCAGTATTAAAGTCAGTATTTCAGTGTTTAAAACATTTAGGCATTTCCTTTTGCTTGTATCTTAAAGTTTATGGCTGATAACTTTAAATCAGAGACTTATCATTATCAAAATATACACCCCCACCCAAAATATACACCCCAAAATAGGTAGCTATTTCAACTCCAATATGGGTCACATGTACCATTGTATCTAACTTTTCCTATCAATGTTTAACTATATAAAGGGACTAGTGAAGTGAATTGTGCCTTGACACCAAAAAATTTAAAATGGAATTCATCGGAAATTTTTTGCTGTCACATATACAAATTGTTCATAACTGAAAATTTTATCTTAACTAGAAATGGTTTACTTTTACATGAAATTCGTGCGAGATACATTAATTTGCTTGTACATCCAAACTTAAAAAAAAACAAACCATTCCAACCAGTTAAACGGTAACCCGCACGAATGGTTTGTGTAATTAGCTTTTGCATTAACGCATGACCATAAAAAATTATATTCAACTTTATCACAATCTTCATTAACAAAATCATTTCACCAGAGTTAATTTCTGTTCTATTTGTACTAGTGATCCTTATTCAACACCCTCTATATAAGTTAACAAAATCACCATTGTTTTCTGAAGAGTCATCATCAAACTCTGATTTTTTTTCTCTAAATCTCTAAAATACCTGTAATAGAAAAAGAAGATTAAAACCATTAAAGACACATTGAAAAGATAGAAATAGAGAGATGTATGTTAATCTAATTATGTGAGGTGTTAAGTGGAACCTGCCGGGTTTTATTGTATTTTGGAGAGATGCATGCTGGGATTTCCATTAACCACTGAGTTTGACCAATCAGCGAGCCACTTCATAGAGAGACCGTACTTAGCACCCAAAACAGAACTCCCAGTGATGATCTGGATAAATAAGATCCTCATTTATTTTGGGAGAGTATGAGGTAAATCAGTGTTACCCCATGGGCTCATCTGGTTCTTTCCAAATCAATAGAGTGAACCAGTCCATTTCCTACTCCTTCGATAACATTACTAAGTAGGCAGAAAGAGTGAACCAGTTCATTGCCTACTCTAGCTCCTAACACTTCTATAACATAGTAGGGTGAAAAGTTATAATAAATTCAATTTTAATTATTTCAATCAAAAATGGCAATTAATGGCAATTAATCACGGTACCTTAAACAACTGTACTGAGATGAAAAAGTCCAAATCAGAAATCTATAGTTATCATGACATTGCTTGTTCATCATTCCAAATGAGAGAGAGAGAGAAATATAAAGTACGAGAAAAAAAGAAAAAAGTTTTATTAACATATCCCACATATGAGATTACTTCACCAGCTATCTGTATCAGAATTTCAATCAAGTGTACTTACATAAAAATGTTATTAAATGGTTGGTTAGAATTATAGGCTCGTGAACTATTTTGCCCTTCATTCTAGTAAGAGAATGAAGTTCCCCCTCCATGTAATTGTACAGACAACAGATAACAGGCAAAAACGGATCTAGCATAATATATATCTAAACATTGCTAGCAGTGTTTATAAACACAAATTGCTGACATTTGTTTATTTATTTTGACATCTTTTTTGAGAAGGGAATTTATCTCCTGTAAATATCAGCCGTTCAATATGAATGCCACTACCAAATGGCCGCTGCATGTTAATAAAGTATATATCATTTTTAAAGGATCTCAATTCCTGGCAATTTTCTTCTTTAATTCACATATCTATCATTGAAAAACAGTTAAAACTGACAGAAGAGATTTAAAAGTCTCAGTTTTCCTTATTAAGTTAAACTCTTCTTAAAAAGATTGTAAAAAAAAATATCTAATGGAAATTTATGATGGAAATATTGCATGGGCATCTTTGATCAACTCAGAACTTGAATAACCATAAAGTTAATACCGGTAGTTGAGTTAATGATAATTGATGATTGTATGGACAACTGATGGTTGAATGGGCAGTTGACAGTTGAATGGGCAGTTGAAAGTATAAACTGGACAGTAAAATGACAGCTACAATTACACAAGACCATCCCTTAATTGTTTTACAAATATCATATAGCATATTTCTCAGCTTATTGCTCACTAAGGCATCAATGGATTTTTTAATTGTCTTTTACTTGTGAAAATGCATTACTTATGAAATTTTAAGATGATGATTACTGATTTGGAGGTAGAAAGAATGATTTATCTCCATGCATTTATCATTTAATTAGTTTCCTTTTATTTTGTTGCGGATATTGTAAATACAATGTTTGAATTTTTAACCCCTTTCCAGCAGCCTACAGGTAGCTGCAGAAATAATTAAGGTAATGATCTTGAATTACATGTATTAAAATTTTATATTAACAGAGTCAAAACAACATATGTTCTACTGCCGATATTAACACCTCAACATATTAGCCTTCTAAGCAGCAAATTAAGAAAGTCTGGCCATTCCAAATGATAAACTGAACTGGAACATTTAAACCCTGTCAGATTTAATGCTGCCAATTTGTAGCGTTAGACAGGCCAAGTTTTATCCCTGGTGGGGCGATATCTACAACTGGTAGATACAAGGGATTCTTCCCTCTAATCGCTCTGACTGCCAACTCAATTTCTCAGTATCTCTAACAATTGTAGAAAACTAAGTGCAACTTCATATAAATATGCATTCAAACACACAATTGTATTACAGTTATAAGAATGGTTGAACTGTGCCTTAAATATAATGTTCATTGCAATACTCATTTCACTATATTTCAAAGAAGAAATTTGTGTGCTGTTGTATAAAAAGGCAATATTTAATTTACGACAACACGACCATTAATAAAGTATAACAAATCCATCTTTAAACAAGTTTGAAAGGGGACTTCGGAACAGCAATTAAGTATTCTTACATTTCTACAAAATTTCAAAGAAAAAGAAAATTGTGCATCATAGTACAATGGCAATGTAATTTTGACAGTTTAACAACCATTAATTAAGTATAAAATAATCCATTTTTTAATAATAAATTTGAAAGGTGACTGGGACAGCCATTACGCATTCTTGCATTTTTACTGATAAAGGAGAAATTGATAATTAGTGAGGGAGGAAAAAGCCATTAGAAGCACATAATTGTATGTATCTACAAAATTTATGAGAAAACACTGGTGCAAGTCACAACTAAAATTGCATGTGCTCTACTGAGCAAGATCAAGACTGCCAAGTAGAAGTTGCTCATTTCCTGCCTTAATTTTCAATTAACTGAATAAATTAGGACACATTATATCAAGAAATTCATGAATGACTGCAAGCCTTCCTAAAGTAATAATGGTTTGGATATGAAGCCTCTGATATGGCGATCATCAGAAGCTAATTTAGCGGAATAACACCTCGGATGAAAGTCCATATGCTGACGGTTTCTTAACATGCAAATACATGTACTTTACCGCTTACTCAAGCGCCAATTTAATTTATTGTGCATTAATTCATATCACTGATTATCGTATGGTCTATACTGAGCAACCACGCTACAACAAATTGTGCACAGTAATGAATACCGATCGCACACAGGCTTTATGGGAAATGAAATGGTATCCGAATCAGAACCAGAAAGATTCAAGTTCCGAAATATATCTTTTGGAACTGTTTGATTAGATCATTTAAAAGCCGATTGCATCAATTTGCGGACTAATAATAATTTTTTATGTACTGTAAATAATTTTAAAAACTAATTTAAAATTCAAATAAAAAATTAGATGAGAAATAGTCAGTTTTGTGTTTTATTTCCTTTTGGATAATGATCAGCTAAGTGCCAAATATTATATAGTTTTCTGTGAATACCTTGTTACCTTAATTAGCACATATGGTAAATAAAATATATATATACCTTTAAAACAAGTATCAATTTAAGGTATATATGAGGTTTTTTTCATAAAAATGTCGCTGCATACTACTTATTTCAGCAGCAGAATTTTCCTTCAAGGTACATGTACCCGTAATAACATTTAGGTTAAGTACACGTATAATACTTTTTTGTGGGAATTTGATTTTGTCGTTTAATGATAAATTTGTTGAGGATTTCATTCTATTCATCCTTGTCAGCAAGTACAATGTTTCATTATTTGTTAGACCATTATTTATACACCGGACTGACTACGGTTTCTTCTGCTTTTCATGATTTTGACAATGAGCACACGGCGGGTGCGACTGGTCAGCAGGGGATGCTAACTCCTCCTAGGCACCTGATCCCTGCACCTCTATCTTTTTAGGGGTCTTTGTTGCTCTGCCTTAAATTCGTATTTTGCTTTATGGATTTTGGAAATGGTTGAGAGTTTGATGTTGTCATTTTTCATTGATCCATCTTATAAATGAAATAAATGAAATACAATACACAAATATCATTTCTACTTTTAAAAGTTTCATATATATAATATTAGCCTATGTTTCAAATATTTATAGTGAAATTCTCTGAGGAACAATTAATCTTTTAAAAGTGTACACTTCATTTTTTTGAAGAATTAAGAACTTTGATTGAAGTCTTTGGAATAAAAAACTGTAATTGCTCATTAGTTTCAAAAACCTCGATTTTTTATGCTTTTAAATCAACTTTGTCTATGTTTCTTTTCTCCCATACAACTTTTTATAACTTTCAAGGGAAATTCGGCTCATAATTGGAAGAACTTGGTTAAGATTGCAAATGGGAGATTTCTATATCCAAGACTTCCTAATTGATACATAAATACTCCCAGTTTGATTTTCAATTTATTTTTTTAAATTAAAAACAATGGCCTTATAAACATGAAGTGCATGCATGTTTCTGTTAATGTATTCCCCAGTTTGTTTTGGATTTCAACACAAAGAGAAAACTGATTCTGCTGCAAATTTTTATGTCCATACGTATTGGAGCAAATCGCTCCTTGGCAGAATATACTTGACCTTTCGAAATAAATTCTAAAGTAAAGTTTACAACAAAAACGTCACTGAGCTCCCATAACACCCCAAAATAATCAAATTAACGAGATAGCTAAAAAATATTCTGCAAAACATTGAATCTCTGGAATACCCCAATATAATCACAATCTAGATCGCTAAAAAGTATTCTGTCGATCTGTAAAACATTTAACTGCAGCGTAATAATTGCATGTAACAACAATTCCAGTAATTGATAAAAACTCTATTTGTAGACCAAGACTCAATCAACGCCAATGCAATTGTTTTGTTAAAAAGGTTTTATTTCTTTTAATCTTTCTGTTATACCTTGTGGATATAAATGTTGTTAAGAAAGTTGAATTGCTTTTTGCAAATTATTCTTTTCGGTACTTAAAGATTGCATAATGCCTATCTATAATGTAAAATTTAGTCCAAAGTACACAATAGAATAATAAATGCCGGATAATTTTTTTCTTAAAAACGATTTATGCCATAATGTTTAAAATAAAATATGGTACGTGTGATACTGTTAAATAATCATAACATGGTGATCAATACATTGTAATAGGACAATCATATGGTACGACATTGTAATAGGACAATCATATGGTACGACACATGGAAAAGTTATAATACATGAAATATCAATATGTTAAAAGGAAAAAAAAACATTTTCAGTGCGTTTTATAAATTGACAGTTATAATTAATTATTTAAAAATATTGGGTTTTTTTTTTATCAAAATTGAGTCAAGATGCAATAAAACCCATGTTCAAGCTGTCATATAAACCGCGTCATAAAATCAATGATGGGTATAAAGATTTTCTATGAATCCAGTTGAAATTTGTCCAATTCCTGGAAAACTTGAAAAAAAGACACAAAATACCAATAATAACATTGTACCGGTACCTGCACGGAATCAAAAAACTTTTTTATGACCACAGTGCAAGTTTTCAACCAAGCGTATAAGGCCTTACCATTAGAGAATTTTCTTGCATGCTGTACAACTTAGTGCTCACTCTAACATGGGCCTTGAACACTGTATTCTTCAAGAGATTTACATTGCTATTAAACTCCGACAGTCATATAGTAAACCTGATAATCAATTTACCTTAATTTTGTTAGTCTAAAAAAGCTATTTCTCTTTAAGAGTTAATCTTTCTTCAAGAAGACATTACTGACAAGGTGTGGGGGATATAAAATGAAAAGTTGAGACTGGGATATAAATCCAAGAAATACTTTGAATGACCCGGCCATTCAATCAAGGGGAGATAACTCTATTTTCTATGCATAAAACACAAATGAGTAGCAGATGGAAGGTGACCCCCGACCCCCCACCCCACCCCCCAAAATTTCATCTTGCTTATTTCTTCTCTTTTTTTTTTGGGGGGGGGGGGGTATTTTATTTGTAGTAGTAACTTATATAATTATGATTATATTATGAGTCATTATATAAACTCAAAATATGTAGACCCACAGCATTTAAAAAAAAAATATTTTCAGTTGGTTGATTCTTGACAGTTCTGCCATAAAATTCTTCTACTTTTTTTGTAAATCAACACTAAAATATATGATGAATATCTAAGAAAATTCCAAGTGACACATGGTGTCATAAATTTTATAAAAATACACTCACAAAACCCTTTTATCCAAACATATTTTTTCATGAAAATTGGAACAGTAGTTAGCAAGTTAAAACATATTACGTGCTCAATTAAACCCGGCGTAAAATACTTTCCATCTGCTAAATGTGGGGGTTCTTTTATAAAAGGGCAGCAGTAAAGAGTTGGCAACTCTGACTGTCTTTTAAACTTCCTCTCTCTCATTGGGCATCCAAATATTTACACTCCTAAAGCCAGTACAAATCCTTAAGAAAAAGCTACTCACTTCAACATCCTGTAACTTCATTCAATATTATTACAGAGCTAAAAATGCAAAATTTAGTTGGGGTTTCTTCAAAATTGATTACTTTTCCATTCATCAAAAATATAAGAGAAAAAATAAAAATATGTATACCAGTATTTTCATTTCCAAAATCTTTATTTATTTAATGAATTATTATAATTAAGTTACAAATCTAGCCATGGGTTGACTTTAATGACAATGACCTTTTCAAAGTACTTTAAATATTACATTTATAATTAACTTTATATTTATTAAAATTTGAAACACACAAAACATGGAAAAAATAACCCTATACAAACAGTTGGTGGGACTTAATATAACAAATTCTAAATAGGGCAGTTTGTTAATATCAGGATGAGAATGGGATCTGAGGAGTTTGTTCATGAGGAACAGAACAGAATGGGATCAGAGGAGTTTGTTCATGAGGAACAGAATGGGATCTGAGGAGTTTGTTCACGAGGAACAGAATGGGAACTGAGGAGTTTGTAGTAATGGAGACACAATGAGAGGAAATGAAAACAAAATCAATCAGGGACTCAAAGATTCTGAAAAAAAAATTCAATTATCTAGTATCAGAAATATACCTCCAAACTAATGACTGCTTAGCCCCTGAAGGCAACGGAAAACACAAACAAAATGCAGTTAGACAGGACAGTGATGCAAGTTGTTGCCTCGGATTCAAATTTTATTTACATAGCTTTTCAGCAGTCCCCAGGGGGTAGCACATGTTTTTACAATCAAAGCTTTTTTTTCCATGAATTAGACCTATTGTAATCGTGGAAGATAAAAAAGAAGCTTTGAAAGATAATCGCTTTCTCTTCCTATCCATACTGTTCACTAAATTAAATGTACCAACCGGTTTCTTTCCTTTAAGAAATTTCTAGAATAATTCTCTCACAATGTCCTGTGGTTTGAAGACACTGACATTTGTAATATAAATGTAAAATCTGACAAAGGGTTAACTAATACAGCCTTAAAGATCCATGATGCACTGCTATAGAAAGCAAATCTGTGATTTCCATGTATAACAGTAATGATAATCTAGCTCTCGGCTGCTGATATTATATGAAACCCAAACATAAAATCTGGTGAGTTTGGATAATTAGTTGCTTTGTATAGACAGGCCATTAATTCAATTCATTTTCCCTGTTAACATAGCTGCAATGCATGTTAAGTGCATGTTAATTAAGATACAAGTAAATTTGTTGATTTAATAATGCCGCAGTGCATATGTAATTACAATAAAAATTCACAAATGCACTGATTGGTTGATTTTGTACCTTTAATAACGATGGTCAAAGAAAAGGAAAAAAAAAACTTGCATATAAACACCCATCAAAGTTGAAGCAAGGCTTTTTGCCAGACTGACAAACCAACAGTCAAAGAGATGTATCATGAATCAGCCACTGATTATACTGTCACTGTTCCGACTGTAGCAATTTGCAGACATAATGAATCGGTGTCGAATTTCTCAGAGTTCCAGAAAGAGTTGCCAAAAGACGTCACATCTTCATCAAAACAGAAACACAATGGGTTGCCCCCGTTAATCCGATTTCACAGTGTGCAACAATAATAGAAGGTTCACGATTTCGAATCATAGTTTTTTTTTTGCTTCTAAGAAAATAAGGATTCTATGCCAAAGCAAACACTTTGTTTGCGATAAAAAAACATCCTATAACTTTAAAATGTTCTTAGTTTGTTTTAGTGTAGCAAAACCTTAGCAAAACGATTAACAGCATTTCCATATTCTTATCACATTTGATTGATATGTAAATTCTTTTGAACACCTGGTGTAATGATACACACTCAAAACACAATGATAAAAAAATACATGCCCTGATAAAATAACTCTCTTTGTAATTGATTCACATTCTTAACCTGGGACCCCTCCAAAAAAATTAAGAAAAGAAAAATAAATAAGATTTGCATTCTCTTCATGTTGGTTTCTTTCCCAAAGTTTGACAGGATCTCAGCTTTGTGATCCTATTTTGGCAATCACCATGACAACGGGAATTCAAATAGAAATCAAATAATATAGAACTATTATAATAATGAAACAGAGTTTTACCAGCCAGTTCTCAGATTTTAACCAAATTCAAAAGAATGATTTGGGGATTATTAAATATAAAGATCATTTTATTTTTTGTTCCCAGCTAAAAAGTGAAAATATTTGGTTTATTTTTTTATTTTTTTGTTTCTTAAAAATAACCAATGAAAATATCTCCGGTGTATGAACGGTTTAGTTTCTCTCTTTGACTGTAACAAATCTGGCTGATGGTTCCATTTTGGTTTCGCCTGTTGTGTACGCTCTGTATAATATACGATGTTGGATATTGGTCCAGAGAGAAATCTCAGCCAAACCTAACATAAATTGTGACTTCTGTAACATACTTGGCTTTGATTGTTTATACTTTAGGGCAGCACTCATCGTTATTCCATAATGATTTATATGAATTATGCTTTCTGTGACATAAGTCCCAAGTATTAATACCTATATATACAGTATATAGCTGGTATGAAATAAAAACTATTTCCATATGATCCAGTCTCTCATTGTGAATCAGACTCCATTGATGTGAATTTTATGCAGCTACAAAAACAACTCTAACAATTGTTTTATAACGATCACTTTGTGCTAAAAGCAGTCTGGATGAACAATGCACATTAAAAGTATGCACTAAATCAAACAAAGAACTAAAATATTCTGACTCAATAAATTAGAAATATGTTGCAATTCTAAGTTCAGGAAAGCAGTTTTTGATTGATTTGATTATAGTTTCAAAGCTCAGTCTGGCATACCTTCTAACAATCAAGAAGATTAAAAACTGCAGATCCCCCCCACCTCTAGAATATCTAGAATATTGATTAAGTATTGAGTCTAAAAATATTTATATAACTCATGCATGTACATGATAAAACTCTGATAAATTCAATAATAACATTGTCTTCAATATGGGTTCTCCTCATTTAGCCTAACAGCACACACCAAGTGGATGTTTAAATATAATGAATATTTGTAACATAAACCCCTATGACTTTAATGTTTAAGAGATCTATTGAACCAATATTTGTAATTACATTTTGAAGTCAAAATATGATAAAACAATCAATTTTCAATCTTAGATCATCATAGTTTACTCTATATCTTCATCATATTCCAACTTTTCCATATTTATTTTTAGAAATGATAATGAGAATTTCTCTGCATGTATATATAAGGGCAGCAAAAGGGATATTACCTTCACTCTTCTACTCCCTAAAATTAAGAAGCTTAATACAAATTATTCATCATTATAAAATGATTGAACTATGAATGGGTTAGATAGGTTATTAAGTTGGTTCTCCTTAAATAAGTTCATCTTAGACAGGTTCCCCTGAATGTTTAGCAACAATCAAAATGATCAGATCTGTGATCCTGTAATGCGCATATATATATATACACACACACACACACACAGAGGCAAACTTCGTTATCTCGAACTAGATGGGACTGTTTAAAAACTTTGAGATATCCGAGTATTCGAGATATCGAGGGTAAAATACTTAAAAAAATATACATTTATCAAACCTGTAACACTATATAAACCAATGTGTATACATTTATCAACACAACAACTGACTGTTAAGGAGGCCAAGTTGTCAACAAATCAACCATCTATCTAAAATTCTAAGATATGGTTTGTTAAGCTATAAAATAATTATTTAGTAAAGAAAAAGTCCAAAAAAATTTTCCTTTTAAATTTGTTTTTTTCCTATATTTTAATATAGAGCTCTTCTTTAAAAGGAGATCAATACAGTCTAAAAATTGCCACAGCCATTGAGCCCTCTTAAACTTTCAAAATAACTCCCTATTCAGGAAACAGCTCTTGCCCCAGGAGTTTTTAACACAGCATCCATTCTCAATTTTCAGCATCAAATTACAACAGGACTCTTTCCTTATAAGGGCTTCCTCAATTTCTGCTTTGGACAGCCTCATTTGGGATTTCTAGATTTCCAAGTATATCTGATACCGCACTCTAATGCCCAAAGCCCAGCTCATGTCCGACATTGCTTAAGACAAGGATACAAGGCGTTTAGACTGTGTACATGACGTCACATCTTCATCAAAACAGAAACACAATGGGTTGCCCCCGTTAATCGAATTTCACAGTGTGCAACACTTGAAAATGGCCACAACCATCGAGCCCTCTTAAAACATGATGTTACTTAGTCAAGGAACATTCAATATCAAATCAAGAGGCACTGTTTGCATTAACTAAAGGTACAATGTATATATAGTCACTGAATAGCAGTTAGGATAAAACTGTAAGTTGCATTGACAGAATGAACCAAAGTCATCAGTTGAGGAGTTTGAGCATTAAATGAGGAAGCATTCTGAAAGCATCGGATAAACCTATAATGATGCTGGCTAGGGAGCATCAAGAGATATTGGTAACATAAACCCCTATGTTCTTGACTGAATAGTATTTATGACTCAAGAAGCATTGACAGCATAAACCAATGTTGTTGATTGACTGAAAATTATACAAAGTCCACGAAAAAATATGATCACATCAACCCTGTTGCTGCACCATTATCAACCAACAGGTCAAAGTTCATTAACAGCATAAACCAATGTTGTAGAATGATTGAAGATTTTTTGCATAAGGCCAAAAGGCATTTATTTATGACAATATCAATGCTGCTTGCTTATGGGCCAACAGGGCCAAAGTTCATTGACAGCATGAACCAGTATTGTTGATTGAAGGAAGCATAGGTACTATGACAACATCATGCTGCATGCTTATCAAGCAACAGAACCAAAGGACATTGACAGCATGAACAAATATTGTTGATTGAAGGAAGCATGGGTATTATGACAATACCGATGATTGCATGCTTATCAAGCAACAGGGCCAAAGGTACTGATGCTGAGTGTGACTGCAGGGAGGCATTCAGCATGATTTAAGCATGTGCTGTGACTGCTCTGTTTAGAGAGCCCAGCGCAGACTAAGCATGTGCTTAAGTTTTGTTGTGTTGCATCACCCACCTTCTTCTCCACCGTTGACCAGCCGATGATCTGCTATCGTCCAGAGCACAGCATATTCATTGTTTTGTTTCCCTCTTTGCTTTAGCATCTCTCTCTCTCTCTCTGTGGAAGGAACAAGCTAGGAATTGTAGAAATTAGATACTCACATTGCTGCACAGTCATTGACTGGTAATGGTAATGGATATAAGGATGTCAACCATATTGCCTAGTCCTATGGCCTGATCTGGAAAATAAATAAACCAAGATTTAATTAATTTTGAAAAAAAAAATCATGTCCTTACAAAATCAGTGGCTTATTTTGAATGTTTCATTTGACAATTTGATCATACTCAAAAGTCACTGAATTTGTCAAGTATTGAATTTTGAGTATCATAAAAATTTCAGATACAGGTATATCTATTCTAAGTATCTTTGCCAATTTTGTCCTAGCATTTCAATCATTGTTTGCAATGAATTCAATATAAAACATTTCTTTGATTTTATCTGTTTGCAATGTTTTCCAATGTTTTCCTCATTGTGAACCCAAATCAATTCATGCCAGACAATTTCAAAGACTTCTGCAATCGGCAGGATTAAAGAGTACTTTCTGATTCTGCGACTCAAAGCAAAGCACAAAACAACAATCCATATACGCATTCCAAATTTCTATTCATTTGAATTAATCTTCATCTTCTTAAGACCAAATTTAAAAGTAAAATCTTACAATACATCAGACAATGCACCATGAAGTTAGAGAAAATGATGATAATAATAAACAAATCTTAATTTGCCAGATGTTTAGGGTTAGGAGAAGGGGTGGGGTAAAGGTGGGGGAATCAGGTCAGAAGCCAAATCTTGCCGTTTCATTAATTTTCAAGGGTATCATTATTTTCGTGGATAAAGTGAAAATCACAGTTTCAAAGGTACGAAAATTTGTGGTCGATGATCCTATCAATACAAAATGTTAGAAGAAATCGTACTTCAATAATCATTTAAATTCATGGATCAACTTAATAACGAAATTCATGCAAAACTGGTATTCAACGAATATTGATGAAACCACATTAATTTGGGGGGAGCATTTTATTTATGGGAGGGGTCTTCCTTTGAATTGACCAGTTGAGCAGAGTTTAATGTTTGAAGGTAAAATGCTACAAAAAATCATGAAATCGGTTTGCACGGTGCATCAATAATTCTGATGCTGAGCAGTATATGTGGAATGCTCCAAAACTGAGGACTCTAATCCTGGAGGTCTTTAACATGTCGTGTGAAACCAAAGTCCTTTCTTCCAGACACTGTCAATAACAATGGCATCTGCTGCTGGTGGACATATAATAGACAACTTAATCATTCCACAATGGAGCGAAAAAAATTCACCATCATAAATCAATATAATCCACACTCTGGTGCTTAAATACCCCATAGGGACTCGTAGGAAACATGGTCTACTGATCCACTGGGAAATATCCGAAATAACCCAATACCTGAGAAATAACTAAATACCTGAGTAAAGGGCAGAGGTCAAGGTGCCACTTAAAGGTAAAATTATGAAACTGTATGTCGATTAAGTATGTGTATCTGTGACTATTGTGTTGTAAATTTAATCACACATTTCAATTAATTCAAATGTTTGTGAAAATATTGATGAGTTATTGTAATTATAGGAAAAACAATTCTATACAAATGACTATGAAAAAAAACTTGTATAAAAAAAGATGCTTTCTCAGTACGTTTCATACCACATAGAATCTTTATCATTTATTCATTAATAAACCATAGGGATACTTAAATAAAATAAATAGTGTAATCAATCCATATTTTATGTGGATTATGTGGATATGAGCGCACAGTATATGCAATACATATAATTATAAAATTTCTCATAAATAAATGATCTTTTGCAGAATTTCAAACTCACAGTCTATAATTTATATTTTATAACAACAGCCTGTCAGGATATGTTTAACATTTATTATATCTTGTACATATTAGCAACACCTTGTGGGGATTGACAGTACCTTGATGAAATTCTACTGTTACTTGGTTGCATCGATATCCTGTTGAAACTTTTTTTACTTTTGAATGAAATTTGCGAGCCCCAAGCTGAACAGCTGTTTGCAATCGTAATTTATGTCTCCCCTATTTTTCAAAGTGATTTAATGATCTCTCAGCATGAACTACAATTGTTATAACATAGCAACACCTGGGTTTGTTCTCACCTGTCATTGCGTAAGGTGCATCAGGTGTACAAGCATGTGTAATATATAGATATTAATTAACCAAGCTTCATTATCATCAGGATCGAGGAACAAAAACTAATCATGCAATGTAAGTTAGTCATAATTAATAACCCCTAGACTACTGGCGCATGTATGTCGACTTCATGTATGCCTTTCTCACTGCGCTTCTTATGAATTTCATGCAGTTTGTTGTCTGAGAATTCTAATACAGCCTGATAATAATTGACTATGATTATAACAAATATATAAAAAACTTACGGTAATTGGTTCCAAAGGTGCTAACTTAATTCAAGATTCATTATTCTTAAAAGATAAATTGGAAGAAAAATACTCTAAATTTCAGAGCACTAATTATAAGAATATTTAATAATTTACATCCACCAAGTACGATTCCTTCTATTTCTTATGAAAATTGATTGTAATTCATAGCTCTGTTGAAACTAGAAACTGACATGACTGAAATCTTACAAGGCCCATTCATCTATTGGTTAAAACCTTCATTGATCTAAGAAAAATCATAAAATAATCATGATTATGTCAGACTCAAATTCCCATAGAAGACAATTTGGCTGTTTCTTTTATCTAATGTACTGATTGACATTGACAATAATTTAGTTAATTTTACTTACTTTTTAGAATCAATTTATTAATATGTTAAAAGAAAGATGTAAATATAAACAATAAAATGCTTTCTTTGATGATTCATGCGAGTTTATGATGAAGGTGCATGGCGATTATTGCAAATTTTTTTTACATAACCCATGTTTGCGGGTTATGTATTTTTTCTGCAAGTCACGTACCACCTTCATATCCCGAATGAATCACCAAAGACAGCATTATATTGTTTAAATATATATAATTATTATATATATACAGTTCATCAATATATAAATGTTTGAACACCAATTTTCATGGATTTCATTGTTGATTCATTCTAAAACTTTATAATGTTCACATATCTAAAAGAAAAGATAATGTGATGGCTAGCATTAATATCATTCATTTCTAAAAGTGCATAATAACTTGCTTGCAACCTGATTGACTCAAAACAATTAACAGGCTCATATCAACCTGAGGTTTGTTTATTGCCTGCTGCGCCACTTGTTACACTTGCACCAATATCTAGCAATAACTGCCATCATCATATTTCAAATAATCTGTAACGTCTTTTTACTTTAACAATAAAATTAACCATCGTCAGTTAAAAAAATATGTTCTCGTGCAATGGTAGGAAATTGAATCAGTAAGTGTAAATTTCATGGAAATCACCCATTTTTCCAATGAATAAACACTGGGTGTGTGGGTATAAAACAAGTGTTTGATTTAATTTTTTTTTTCATTCAATTGGGAAATGAATCAAAATGTTTTAAATTGGCAAGTGTATATATCTTAATATTGCTGTCAATTAATAAAATTCAAAGGAAAGATAGTCACTAGTGAAAAATTTAATCAATAAATCTTTAAAATAGTTCAGACTTCTTATGCAAACAATTGAAAAGGAAACTAAAAGGAAATGCCGAAGCTTTTAATCTGTCAGAACCAGAAATTATTGCTACTTCTTTTGACAATATTGAAATAATTGATAACAGCACATTAAGTTTTCTTAATTCATTAATTTCTCATAGATGCATTTAATTTGTCAGCCCTCATTGAAATAATCCCCCCAACGCAATGGAAACATCACCCCCCCCCCCCCCCCAAAAAAATTTTTTTTAAAAACCCAACTTTTCTATGGTAACATTGACTGCTTCTTTTGTTTATCCTAAAGACTCAAATTGTAAGGGTTGTTTTTGTTTTGATGGATCATATATAAACATATGGCTATTATTACTGTACTCTATGGAACTGACCACAGAATAAGCTGACCAATATACCTAACTTAACTATACAACCTCTACAGATACAACATATGGTTACTATAAGGACTAAACGCCTATCCCGACCATTAATTAGCTCAATTAACATGCAAATTTAACGAGAGAAACCCAACATCTAATTAAAAGTAAACACTGATTGCCTTGCACTCCTTAATAACCAAAACACATTGATTACTTGTACCTATAATAGTAACGATGCCCGTCCTAGCTAGATCATAAGGTGTACCAACAATACCCATCTTGATCGATAGTCATTGGACTGTCTCCATCACATCTGCATGGAAGACCCAAGTATAGAGTATATTTTTGACTTACAATTCAATGTGTCTATATGACCGAACTTAGGTAAGATATATTTATGTTCCTTATAACCCTTTCCCCCTCCCCCCAAAAAAGGATTTATTTATCTTTATAACTATAAACTTTAAAAGCAGTTTACAAATTTACCAAATTATTAAATATCTTTTTAATAATCAAGAATTAGGTGTAAACTTCATTCCTTGAATTTCTTACAAATTCAGTTATTTTGTTTGTAATGGTTGCAGGGATCAATTCCTTTACCGGTACATGAATTGTTGGCATCTATTATGAGCAACATACTGAGGAACTGATAAAGGAAGAAACCATTACACCCACTTATATGAAAATAATTATAATCAAAATGATCTTTCTTCTTCCTTTATATTTTCTGATGTTATAAAATGCTTGAACAGTCTGATATAAAAACAGCTGTTGTCCCCATTGTGTGTGAGCCAATGACACACCTACTTAATCAACTGTAGGTCTGCTGCCCAGGCCATTGTTCGTTCGTGGTTCCAGATTACTCAGCCCCCACCACCCCCCCCCCCCAACCACAGATTTCGGACCAGATTGTTACCTGCTGGACGTATTGATCATCATTGTGTTATTGATTGCCTTCTGTTTAATTAAATCTTCACCCCTTGCCTCGGATGTAGCATAAAATTGCTCCAGACCCTGAGCTACACATTCCTTCAGAATCGTTCCATTCAGCCTTAATTTCTAGGCGATTCCCACTCTCTTAATTGTTCTTAATTAAATCTTCATCCCAAAACATTAATTTGACTCTTTTCTCAACAAATAGTCCCCGATCGTAGTCTTTACAAGAAAGAGAAATATACACAGAGTGGTAATTACGTTTTCTATCAATATTTGACTACAGCCCTCGACAATTGAGCCAGATATTTGCGTCCCCAGTGATCTGCTAACAATGCAGTCGTAAACACCGGTAATACTCTTGTAGCTGCTCTACGTCCTTTGGTCTTGTGTGACCAATAGCTGCTGCTGGGTCAACAGTGGCCGGACCAAGCAAATTTAATCATTTCTTCCATCTGTTGACATCTTTCTGTTGGGCTATCAAGGACCCTGGACCTGTGAAGCTGGGAAACTTCATTAATGGTGGTTATTACACAGATAATAATTAAGTGCCACCCTTGTCTTTAGATGGCTGATTAGGAGGCATATAATACATGAAATATTTCCCTTCAGTGTCAGAAGCCAGTAGCCTGGAATTAGACAAATAGCTCTTTTAGGGCCAAGTTCAGCCAAGTGAAGGAAGGCTTCAATTAGACTTTATCTTTCTTTTTGCAAGTTATATAGCATTGGATCTATCAACCTATAAGAAAACTGAGGAGATATCCCATAAAAGCCATAATTAGAAAACTTCTGTAAGTAAAGCTTTTTATCATACCAAACAACCAACAAGAATAAAAATATCAACCAATGTATTATATAGATAAGTCTTTCTTGACACCGCCATTAGAGCGTTACTAATGTACACAAGATCTGGATCTTATATTTTCCTTCATCTTGCTCTGAAGTTTCAGTCGGCCCGACTGCTTCTCTGGCTGATGAGGAGTTAAATAAATGTTTCCTTTGCTTTCTTCTGGGCTTATTCCTGGAGGATTAATGTGTCAAAACATCCAAGGGAAGATGTCTTTTGTTCCAATCTCAGTGTTTCCATGTTTGTTTTCTCAGAAACATTCGTCCAGGAAACAGAAAGAAAGAGAAAGTGTCAGAAACAAACAGATCCAAGGCTTTCATTAGTGCTACCAAAAATATACAACCAACTTCTTTGAAGCAATCGCAAAACAGGCTTGCTAAAAAATCAATCTTATCTAAAGTGAAATTAAAATGCTGAAGAATGTGAAACTTTTCTTTGATGTAAAAAAGTAAAAACCTATAATTAAGCAATCCAAACAAAGCATTAGTGATGCGATCATCTAGGTATTATTTCTTCATTGATATAATCTCCTTTGAAAGGTATTTTGCTGATTTAAAAAAAAAAATGTTCTTTGAAGAAAAATGATTGTAATCTGTTATACTTCATGAGATAGAGAGAAGAGGAAAAGAAGTTTTCTTTTTCTCTCTATCTTAAAGACACAGTACTTTAATTCATTGACAAAATATGGTCCTTTGTGAGTTATAAGGTCTTATCCAATATAAATCTTCTACATAAAACCTGAATCAGATTAGCTCAACCTTCACAGCTAACTAATCAGGGAACAGAATAGAATCCTCATAAACTGATCACAGAATCTGGCTAATGCCATAAAATCTCATCATAGGGCCAGAGACTTAATCTAATCATCAAAGCACTACTACATTCTTCTTTAATAAACTCCAAAATACTAGTCAGTACTTCGCCCACCCTTACAATGCACTTCTGTATAGTAAACAGGTGGATCACTAGATCCATTCTCGCCTCACGATTACTGGTATGTTCACACTGTTTACAGGAACCGTAAATCCACTTTCATCTAACTTTGTAAAATTTACAGCTAGATCCATGCTCTCTCACCAAATACTAGTACTCATTAATATTCTATCATTTGTAATTTGGGCAACTCTGTATTATTTAAAGGTAGCTAGATCTTCTCTCATTAGATATTCCATTGTTTATTTAGATTTATTGCAACCTCAATCATGTACTTGTTACAGCTAGATCCACTCTGTTATTATTACAGGTATCTACTCCTATTTTACAATCCTTCTGCATGCTCTCTCACCAAATATTCATGTATTGTTTACAGCTAGACTTTGTATGTAATATTTACAGGTAAATCTACTCTAATTAACACAATCCTTCTGTTTACAGTTAAATCCATGCTCTCTCATTGAACACCCATGCATTGTTTACAGCTATATCTTCTATTCAATCTACTCTTATTCCATAATCTTATTTACATTTACATCCATGCACTCCAACCAAGCACTATAATATTTACAGCTAAATTCACTCTAGCAAATATACACTTTCTAACATTAAAGATATTCATTATGATGAAGATTCATGCAAACCCAATCTGATTAAATCAGTCGTTCTGATACACTACCAATCTCAAACATCTGAGACAAGCCGCTTAGAGGTCACTTCCGAACGACCCGACAGTCTAAATATTCAAATATAAGGTCGTGACCTTTTTGACCAATGAGAATCCCCGTCTCTTAAAGACTATCGGGTGAAGTAACAGCAAGGTAAATATAACCGCACAGATTTATGGGAAATTATCTGCTGGCAGAGTTTTGCTAGCCACAATTTGATTGGCTTATCGAAAGGTCATTCGGACGTGACCTCTAAGCGGCTTGTTTCAGATGTTCGAGAGTGGTAGCGTATCAAAACAGCTGATTTTAATCAGATTGATGCAAACCAAACTCATTTCTAAAGGTCATGAAGCCTTCACACCATCTAGAAAACAAAGCTTCATATTTGGATTAATATGGCTCTAACTCTTCAACTCTCTTTAATTTCAAAATCAAAATTGTCCATGCCGTACATGGTGTTTAATTAAACTTTTTTTTAACAACAAAATTAAGGTGGAATAACACACCTGGAAAAAGTCACTCAAATTAACAGTAAATAATTTGATTACGAAAGATATGATAAATAAACTGTACGTAGGTCAAATAATTGAAAAATTTGCAGTTTGGGGGTAAAAAATGAATATCTAAAAATTTCAATTCAGTAAGTAACAACAAAAGCACCTGCAGGACTCGAACTTGGGATGTACAGATCACAAGCCCGACACTTTATCCACTTGGCTATGGGTATTAGTTACATGTTGCCCTCGTTAAAATCCTTTAAATAAAACAAAATGTCGTTTCAATCAGAAGTCAGCCATTTTGTGATGATGTGTTATTCCACCTTAACTGTTTTACCAGCTTGTAAAAATTAAATTTCTGGAAGTTGTAGAATTGCTATGCATTTCTACATCAGAGAGTCCCTAGAAATTAGTATAATCTTGTTACAGATTTTTATAAATTTTTATAATGGACCTTAGTTGCCTTGTCTGTTTCTTTTGTTCTGAAAAAAAAACCAACTAATGAAGGTCTTCCTGGAAAATGAAATCTACCAATAGATCAGACAGTGGATGTTATGCCAAAATGAAAACTAGCCATATAAATGTCAAATTTCACTGGACCTACATCGTAGAGTCATCACACGGTGACAAATTAAAGAAGCACCGCAACGATTCTATGTCTCACCCAAGACAAGTATTGTTTTTGCCCATAAAACCTGCTACAATTCAATATCGCTCCCAATTCTTATAGACAAAAAAAAAATTATAACAGACACCCATAAAACACCATCAACACCAGGCGGCTATAAAAGGCCGGCAGTTCTATCAGTGGAATCCATCATACACAGGCAGCTCGTCCTGTTAATGAAGCCGACTTAGTGTCTCACCACTACAAATAATAGTCTCCTCTTAAAGTACACTGGTCAGGGGTCATGTAAGGGGAGGCAAATGTTGATTCATGTCAGGGCAGAATCCTCGGAAAAACCTTTCACGAGAAATCTATATGATGCAGCAGACAATGTATATAATACATAATTGATATCATCAGAGCTCTCTTCATTCTATTTTTTTCCAAACACTGCTTTATTAGATTCAGCATAGTCCTCTAAAGGTTTTATCTCTCTCTTTAAAGTTTTCAAACAGTTCTTGGTCTACTTGAGTGTCATTATGAAGTGTAAGGTTTAAATACTTAATTTGATTATCCCTCAATGATTCTGGTGGCAGTCAGCTAAATGCCAAAGATGAGAACTTAAACTGTCTTTCTCACACTTAATTACAGCTTAAAATCTGAAATCATCTCACGTCCTACGACAAATTTTTGCATCATAAATCACATCCCACACACACGCTCTGTGAGCCTGGTTTCATGCATCCTTTTGCACTGCTGTGAATTAATATGTAAATATGTCTCAATTAAAAAACTGTGCACTATCATAGGGAGCAGTGTTTGGTACTTCCTTGCATTACCTAAAGCTAACTCATTCCAAGAGTGATTTTGACTTGTTAGTAATTACTAGCATAATGTAACTACCGGTAAGCTAGCTAACTCATAATCAGTGAGTAATATAATACTGACTCTCGACTGCATGCTTAAACTCAGAATGTCCCTCACATTAAATCTTCAAAACAGATGGAATGGAAGATACATGAAAATATTAAAATTGATCAATTTGATTTTAAAATAAAAACATAAAAGTTTTGTTTTGTTTCTTTAAACACTAGATGATAGTTTAAGGCAGGGCACTGGGTTGAAGACTATTCATTCATCATTCATGGAAACTAAATCTACTCACAGTTACTCAGGGAAGGATAACAGATCCCTTAATAACAAACTAATCATACTGTTTTAGAGGGCAAATATATTGTGCAATTATATAATGTTAAGGTGGCTGACTACACCTTCAAATATTTTCTCAAATCAGCAGAAAATTACTTGATTATGATAGATATCATAATGGATAAGAAGTATTTAAGTAAAATAGGCAAAAAAATGTACAGTTTTGGATGAAAAATTTCTAATTTTCTAAAATTTAATTCAGTATTTTAAAACATGAACAAAAGCTCCAGGCGGATTCGAACTCATGATCTGCGGTTCAGAGGCCCAATACTTTAACCACTTAGCTATGACGATATACAACCCAATCAAACGATATAAACAGTTTAACAAAACATTTAAATCGCCATGACATGACGTAGTGTCTGAAAAAGTATAAGTTTAGGTGTAGTGAGGTACCTTAACTTACTTTTTGGAGCTAATTGCAAAGTAACAAATTTCTGTTCCAGCTACTGAAAATTTCTCATTTATATTAAGACAACATGTGTAATTATTATTTTCTTAAAAACTGAACCATCATTAGTTATGTATTTGCGATTCAAAATAGAAATCTTCATAAATACTGATCCCCTTGAATAATATCTCGGCTATTTATACAAGAACTGTAAGTAGTATGAATGGTATGTGCATATAACGGTATGTCAACATGTTGCACCCGATCACGTCTGACAGAGTCAAGATAGGTGTGTAGAGGAGTGGTCTTTTAACTGTTTAGAATCATATGTACCAGTAGTTTATTGAAAAACCTGTATCACGATGTCCAAGAATTTCAAAATGTCTATGGATTCTTCATTGTCACTTTTCTGGTGATCGACAACAACGTCTACAAATTTGCAATATACCTAACTGTAAACAAAGGGATTGTATTTGCGATATACCTACAAGTATTTTTTTTAGTCCCTGATACAATACTACTTTGTTCATTGCCAGGTGTTTGTCTACATTATAGTTAATGTATTCCTCTTGATGTAATATAGCCATCCATTAATGTAACTTGTCAGAGAAGTAAAAATATGGAAAGATGAACAGACAGACAGATAAACAGACAGACAGATGGATGAAAGGATAGAGATGGACACTAACTGATAGACAGACAAAATGGACAGTACTAGATAGATGGACAGACAAACAGTCAGACATATCTAACAGTAAGATGTAAAACAGACAAAAATTACACACACCTCCATATAGGTTTTTGTTATCTAGTAGAGATAAAATCTCATATATATTTTAACATGACCATAACCATCAGATATATGACCATCACTGAATAAACTGATGCTCCTCCAGACAAATCACTGAGTAAATCATCGTTTTGCATCTCGACAAGAACCATGCAATGGCCTGTGATTCTCCCGATGTCAGGCAGACTTTAATTCCCATTACTCAGTCAGGCCTTAATGACAAAGTAATGAAGCAATTCTATTGATTTCTACAGAAATAAATTTCAAATCATCCACTGGTGTCTTTTTTCAAAGTGTCGGCCCAACATATTTGTTGACAATTTGGGTCAAACTGAGCTGGTATAATGGTCTCTCATGGCTCCAAATAACCGCCTCTTATTTTTACACAACACAACTTAACAACCCAACAAAACCTTATAATGGTGGGAACATTGGCTTTTCCAGGTGTGCCAGATTTTTAATATGTCTGAAATTAATATACATGTTCAATGCAAGATTCTGTAAACAACTTTATAAAAGTAAATCATTATATCATCAAATCGATTCCAAAAGGAACCAAGTTTTCCATTTCATTTTGGCCTTCAATACCTAGTGCTAATCAAAATCTTTTTAGCACTAAGTGATTACAAACTAAATATTTTGCAACAAACATGACATATTGAATTTTGGTCTTTAAATTCCGTCACGATAGTACAAGTATATTAGGTTGTAATTACAGCAGAGATTCATATTCCACTACAGATAGCAACCTTTGACGAGGTCAACATTCTGTCCAAATTCATTTCTAGCATGTATATACAAATGATATTGGAAACTAACCAATATGATATTTCTTTTTTTCACAGGTTGTCACAACTCCAAGTAATTAACCATTCTGTACACCCCAAATAGGCTGAAGATGGGAGAGGTATGAGAACAAAACCGAGAGCTGTGATTGGTGGATCTCAGGACCATGTGATTAGCTTATTCTAGAAAAGAAGCAAGAAAGATTAGGGTAGGAAATTGATGCGGAACTTGACCTCTCCTCCATAGCTCTGTTGTCTGCAAATAATAACCGACCAACTCTGGACATCTACTCGCCTCTACAGATCGTATTACAGACTAATTTCCGTCTTCAATCAAAATTTCTGACAATTGTGGCATGTTCTAGGTCCTTGTCCAAAAACAGATTATAAACACAAACATCTGAGAGACCTAGACTGAGAAGTACGCAAGATTTTTGGCCTCCTACTGCTGTGCTACAAAGAGGAGCGATAATTACGAGCCTTTTTTTTTTTTACCTCATATTGAACTGAAGTCAACAGATCTTCCTAAGGAATTGACATTTCAAATGGGAGGAAAACGAAGGCCATTGCTGTATTTGACATGTGTATATGGTTTAGTGTTGTCAGCAATCTGAGAAAGAATTGTGTAAAATACTGACGGGATACCTGTGTTAGATAACTCATACAGAGACGGGAAAAAACCAACAGTGACATAAGAATAAAGTAGCCGTGATAAAAGAAAATTTATCAAGTATATGAAGCAAGGAAAAAATATCTGATGAATTTGATGACAGCACGTAAGAACTACGACATCTGATCATCAGCAGATAACACCATCATCAGAAGAACACGGTGGTATTCTTACATACTTAACAATATTTGTGTACATTGTGCTGTAAAAAAATTCTTTCTTGCTTTGATCCTTTGTAAACTGGAGACCAATGTGATGTGTGCTAACTAAGGAATGATACATGACATGATGAATACTACAGACCTTGTGACGGCAGGGGTTACCTCCCCTGTAACGACGACCGAAATGACCAGCTTCCTGCAGTTTAATCGTAACTACATGAAATACCACGGCTACATCAGCTCCATCATCTGTCTGTTTGGTGTCATCTCCAACATTGTCAACATCATCGTCCTGACGCGGCGACACATGGTCACCCCCACCAACTGTATCCTGACGGCGCTGGCCATCACCGACATGGTGACCATGTCCATCTACTTTGTATACGCAGTGTATTTCTACATCATTACGCAGCCTCTGGATAGGTACCAACACACGGAGGGGTGGATGTACTTCATCATCGTCAATAACCTGGCCGTCATCACCTGTCATAACATGGCTATGTGGCTGACCGTCTCCCTAGCCGTGTTCAGGTAAGTTTACCACTTTCCCAACTGACCCCCATTACCTTAATTTACCCCCTCGTCTTCCGCCCAAGATCCATGAATACCATATAACCTTCTTTTCTGCGGATGCAAGTTATTGTAAAATAGGCTCATAATTTTTTTGCGATTTTATTTCTAATTACCGTATGAGCAATACCAACCATTTTTCCGCGACTGAGATGAAACCCTAAAGTTTTGAAAAGTATTTAGAAAACATGACCCTGAGGAGAATCGTTGTTAGGTGATGTACAGTACAGTACGGGTGTACTATGTCACCTTCTGATGTATAATAGACAAAACTCTCATTAGGGTAAATCATTATTTTATTCCAAAATATATAAAATTTAGAGTTACTTCTGTCTAAATCTGCCCTGCAAGGTCAAGCATAACTGTGTGCATTTCAATTACAATTTAGGAAACCTAATTTCACAAAAGCAATACAGTATTTTCTTTAACTGTACTGTCAGTTGAATCATTGCTGATCGGTGTATGTTACATCATTGCCATTAAAAAATTTAAACAAAACAATTGCAAAGCAGCAAGAGAAGCATTCCCAACAGAGAACATAAGGTTCAAAGAAGTGAACGAAAGTGATCGATGAATACTTTTGATATTTTTACTCCAGACCTATTTTTCACTGTAAAACTGACATGATAGTTTAGGCAATTTCCAACAAAATTTGCATCTTGTGCCAAAATGAAATATACATCAGTGATAAATAAAGAGGTAGCTAGTCAATCAACATTCTAAAAATTGAAAGTTAAGTATGGTCAAAAAAGAGGTAAGATTAAAAAACATTAAGATAATCCTCCTAACTTTTTCTTCGCAAAAAAAAAAAAAAAAATCATCTTTCGTGAATTCTCTCAGACAACTCTTATATTAAAAGTCTTTTTTTTTTAAATATGATATTCTCAAGTTTTAGACAAGAAAAGTTATCTTAATCACAGAACCCTTCAATTAATTAAGTTGTAATTTTCCAGATTTTCATTCCAAACTAGGGTTGTTAGATTCTAAATATAGGAATTGAAGAATAAACTTATCACTGGTCCTCAGGAGAGCTAATTTACAAATTGTGGATAAACATCACTGTAGAACTAAAATTATGGATGGCCTTGGTCATCAAAACACTTTATTAAACCTCAATCTATACAGACAAGCATCTGGATGACTGAGACAAGCTTTTGTAAAAGCCAGTGAATGATACTTATATTTGCATATTACTGCAGTTAACACTACAATACTCTCAACAAGAGAAAAGCTGTCAATGTGAGAGCAAATTGGATTTTTTTTCAGTGTAAACAGTTTGTACATAATCCATTTGTCAACCCTGAAATGATTATAAACACAACCCATCCAGAGAAATGGGGTACCCTATATGCAATATTTAGCAAAATATTACTAATATAAGTACAATATAATATATTGATTTGTAAAACATAAATATTCCTATCTTGAAAACTGTAGGAGGAGTTACCTGTACAAAAGGGGTACCTATGTGCAATATTATGCCCAAAAATGTGCAAGTTCAACAGCTGGTGTTTTTGCATAAATTATAAAAAATCAAAATCCATTAGTAAATAATATGAACATCTGATATATGTACAACTGATCTGAAAAACAAAAAGCACCCTATCTTGAAAACTGTAGGATGAGTTATCCATACAAAAGGGGTACCCTTTTGGCAGCCATTTTCATCATTTCAATAACCAGATTTTCCCGTGGAAAACCCGGTTAAAAATGTACCGGGTACTATCTCCACATGGAGATTCAGGGAACATTTAAAATTCACAGACCTGTGACTTCAATCAATACTGTAATCCCCCAAAAACCTGTCCTCAAACTGAGTTGATGACCATTTTACCTGCATGTAGAAAGAGGTAGCACGCCATCATGATTCAAAATGACAGAAAATTCTTTATGATCTTCATACAAAACCACAGGACAGGTGTAAATACAGGGACAAAAAATAGCCTCATTCTTCCTGTTTTTGAAAATGCCTGGGAATCAAATTGTAATGTATTATTAGATGAACTTATAAAAGAAATGACCTGTTAGAGCTACTAGAACATTTCATGTACCCTTTTAAAGCCAGTAGTTTTCATTTGAACCAATAATTATCAAATACAAATATGACTTCTCATTTCTGCAGATTTAAGACAAACTTGTTAATGGCTTGCAAAACTCAACATTTCATTGGGTTTTGTAAAAGTTGATATGAGCTGATATGATGCAATTAGTATTAAAGAAGAAGAAAAAATAGAGAAAAATAATTTAATTTTGCAAAGAGATCTTTTTTCTGGTTTTTTTGATAATCTATTGATATCTTTTTTCTCTAGTTACTCAGGTTCCAATTTTTCCTTTATTGAGTGCATATGATATAGAGATTTCTTCATAAACCATATCTTCCTAATTTAATGCAAAATTCCAACCCTATTATCCTTTTCACTTATAAGGATCAAGTATTAAGTTCTTTTTAAGTTATCAAAGAATCAAGTCTCCATGGGAAAAAACATTTAATCCCACTATTAATGACATTGGGGCTTTAGAATTGTTAAAATGGTGTCATAAAACTTAAACTAATCTTTAACAGAAAACACAGATGATTCTCCTATTTATACAACAACTTAAAATATTAAATGCATGGAAACTCATTCAAACTCATTGTAAATCCATTTTTTTTTTCTGATCAAATTTGAGAAGTAATTAAATATTAGTATAAAGTCACCATTGAAAAAGTGTTTTCTCTCATTTAATCTATTTTCAAATTTAAAAAAAATCTATTTTGCATTAGAAGAAGTTTTATATTATTATTTTATTATACATCCTTAAAAAAATATTTTTAGCCATCTTTATTATTATCTATCTTTATTTCCATTTAAAGGATAACAAAATTTTGATTTTTTTTATAAGCTGTTGCCTAACAAAATTGGAATGAACAAAGGATGCTTTTGAGTTAGTTGTGGTCTTATTAGATCTGATTTTTCTCTGTTTTGTGGTTTCAGGTACATCTTTGTGTGTCACCACGTGGTAGCTAACCAGTGGTGCAGCCTCGCCCGAGCCAAACTGACCATCATCCTCATCGTCGTGGTTTCCATTGTTCTGTGTGTCCCTAACTACTTTCTGTATCAAGTCAAAGACCTGAGTGATTTCTACAAGCTGGACGATAACGCCACACAGAATCTCACCGTGAGTGGATACTGGATTGAAAAGAGCGACTTGGTGCAAAATAATCCTCTGTATCAGCCCATCACATTTTGGATATATGGTGTGATCATCAAAATAGCTCCGTGCATCTTACTGACAATTCTGAGCACGCTCATAATCATGACCATGCACCAGGCGAGTGTACGTCGCAAACGGCTCCTGTCGCAATCAAACAGTCGCCACAATGAGGAGATGTCGGCAGAGCACAATCGCACAACCATGATGCTGGTGATGGTAGTGCTGTTTTTCGTGGTGACCGAATTCCCGCAAGGGATTCTGGCCGGGATCAGCGGTCTGAACGATACGTTTTTTAACCAAGTGTACTCGAATCTTGGGGACGTGATGGACCTTCTGGTCCTGATAAACAGTGCCATCAACTTCCTGTTGTACTGCATCATGAGTCAGCAGTTTAGGGACACATTCAAAAACCTGTTTCTGTGCTCGTTTGTAAGAAACTTCAACAACGGAAACCTGATACTAAAGAACGGGATTCACAATAACCACTACAGTACCGTCAAAACGGAAGTAACTCAAGTTTAGCAAATCTCTAGCTAAACAACAGCTTGAGTGTGGCTTAAAAGCAACAGTATGATTATAAAGTACTGGCTGAAATCAGCCGCTCTTTCTTCCCAATTATATATATAAGGCTTCATTAGGAACACAATCAAAAGACAGCAAAGAATCCCCTCAAAGTTTGTTCAGTTTACGGTTTACGAATTTATCAAACAAATTAATGTCATTTTGAATGTGTCATATCTGGCTTAATCTAAGTTTGTATATTAACCCGTCTCCATGACAACTGTTTTATTTTGCTTTGTTCTGTAACTATGGCAACTGATGAGATTTACACTTGTTATCATGGTAATTACAAAAAAAACTATCTTAATTTTTTGGTGCTTTTTTTAAATCAATAAATTGCTTACATTTTCTTAGTATTTGTAATTACCATCATAACTAAACTATTCTGAATTGAAATTCCGGTCCCAAATCGGTGTAACTTTCATCCATATAATGTTGCCAAAGTGGAACTCATCTTTTACTTTTCTGTCTCTGTTGTTTTCTTCTCTTTTTTCCCATTATAACTTGCTGAATTTAATGAGTAATATTAATTATTATATGAATATATATGATTATACTTTGTTAGAATTAAATTGAGCATTTTTTAAATTAAATTTGATCATAACATGCAGTCTATTCTTGTTTAATGGTAATGTCTATCCAATTTTCTACAAACAACATTACAAATTAAACTTTGACTTCAAGATAAATAGCAGAAAATTTTCAATAAAAATCTAGGTCACCAAAGAGTGTGTTTCATAATTATCTACATTATTTAAAGAACAAATTATGATAATCAATTTTCATAAATTCAGGGAAAAGCATGTCTTCATTCAAATTCCTTCTTTGTCGACATGATTGTCATATGAATTTCTTGCAAACATGCAAATATTTCATACAAATATATACCGGGTAGACTGTTAGACTATATATATTATATAACTTAGTAATTACTTTATAGATATCAAACTTTTGCTTAATGCAATTTCTCACTTGGGAAAAACTGAGTCTCTAATTTTTTGTAATCTATACAAGGGAAAAATTGAGTATCCAATTTTTTTTAAATTCATACAAGGGATAATTTGAGTTTCCACATTTTTCAAAATCTATACAATAGAAACAAGATGCCCAGGGGCCATATCGCTCACCTGAGCAACAATAACTTTAACTGTGATCAAATTAGCCTTACAGTATCAAAATCAAAATATCTTGACAACTAAGTACAGTAGATATTGCTCAAAAATTTTTAAAAATTTGCCAATATTTATCCACATATTTTTATTTTTATGGTAAATACCAAGCCCCTTTTGTTGTTGTACCTGTAAGAAGATTTTTCTCTATTCCTATTTAACCCCCCCCCCCCCCCCCCACTTTGTGGCCCCACTTTTCTCTAGGGAATCAGTGTTTGATCAAACTTTAATCTTCACAACCAGTTCTTTCACACAAGTTATAGCTTTTTGGACAGAAAACATTTCCAGAATATTTTTAAAGATTTTCTCTATATAATCTTATGTAAAAATTCATCCCCCATTGTGGCCCCACCCAACCCTTGGGGACCATGATTTAAACAAACTTGAATTTACACTATCTGAGGATGCTTCCACTCAAATTTGAGCTTTTCTGGCATAATCGTTTTTGAGAAGAAGATTTTTAAAGATTTTCTCTATATATTCCTATGTAAAATTTCATCCCCCATTGTGGCCCCACCCTACCCCCGGGGACCATGATTTAAACAAACTTGAATTTACACTATCTGAGGATGCTTCCACTCAAATTTGAGCTTTCTTAGCCTAATAGTTTTTGAGAAGAAGATTTTTAAAGATTTTCTCTATATATTCTAATGTTAAAATTCATCCCCCCATTGTGGCCCCACCCTACCCCCAGGGACCATGATTCAAACAAAATTGAATCTACACTACCTGAGGATGCCTCCACACAAGAGCTTTTCTGGCCAATTAGTTTTGAGAAGAAGATTTTTGAAAAATACCAACAAATTTTCAATATTTCTAAATTATCTCCCCTTTAAAGAAGGTGTGGCCCTTCATTTGAACAAACTTGAATCCCCTTCACCCAGTAATGCTTTGTGCAAAGTTTAGTTGAAATCTGTCCAGTGGTTCTGGAGAAGAAGATGAAAATGTGAAAAGTTTACAACGACAATGCCAACGACGACAGACAACTAACAAATTTCGATCAGAAAAGCTCACTTGAGCTTTCAGCTCACGTGAGCTAAAAATTAAGCCCCCCCCCCCCCCCCCCCCGCTTTGTTTTTAATTTATACAATTATTTGGAAAACTGTATTTATCATGGCAGATACATCAATAAAAAATGTCCATTAATTAAGTAAAAAAAAAATTTGGAAAGCAACATTGATTATTTTAATTAAATCAAATTTCAAAACTAAACTTAATTATCTAAAATATCAAATTTGTATGCTTCCACAATTAGGAGTAAAAAATCAAAATGTCCATCCTGACCACAATTGTCACTTACAGCCAATCAATAATTTGGACGACAGCAGAAATTACAAGATTTTTTTATTATTGTTATTTTTTCTGCTTACAATGTTTCTTTTCCTTGTTAAACCTCTGTCCATTAAAAATTTTAAGTTTTTGTCCTTAAAAGTAAACTTATGTATTAAAATGTGTGTCTTATACGTCTTATACGTCTCTCTGCGTCTCAAAGTACCAATACAAACTAAGTTTAACAAAACGTTAAATTTCACTAAGAGCATTTCTACATTGAGTTGCCATTAGGAGTCCGATCCTAACATCATACAAGAGCTTGTCTTAATCCCAAGTCCTGTCTTAAAAACAAAATTTCCTTTAGCCATTTTCTACAAAAGGTTTCATTTTCAGGAAACCATGCTGCATGCTCGTGATAAAAAATTATAATTAGAACTCGGATGATTACGACGGAGATAATTCTTTTCTTTTTTTTTTGTATCATGTACTGATGATTGATTCTGTTAAAAACAAGAAAAAATCAAATAAAAATATTTAAAAAAATGGTAGTCAAAGATAGAATCATCAATTCCGAGGCTTGAGAGGCATATGATACATAGACTGGCAGAAAATCATCTACAATATCTGATCAAGACTCGCTAGAAATCATCAATGAAGTCAAATTGCTGTTTAGATTATTAATATCTAGGCGACAGTGTTTGCTCTGGCTTGAAGAAAATGAGGGAATTTTACTGTAACACTATGGAGGCCAGATAAGCAGCACGGAGGCTGAAATTCCTCCTAAGAGAGAGAGAGAGAGAGAGAGAGAGAGAGAATATTAAAAGGGAAAATCATGACCACTGAAAATGCAGAATACTGTAAAAAAGAAAGTGAGAGAGAGAGAGAGAGAGAGAGAAAAAAAATATTAAAATGGGAAAATCATAACCAATGAAATTGCAGAATACTGTATAAAAGAATGTCTCAGAGAAAGAGAGAGAGAGAGAGAGAGAGAGAACTAAAAGGAATGTCTCAGAGATAGAATTAAGAAATGTAACTGGAAAAGAGGGGTAAACCAGTACCGGTGAAGTTGCAATTAAAAAGGTAAAAAGGAAAAGAGAATAGAGACAGTCATATGGATATAAAAATGAAAAAAAAAAATAAAGATAGACATATTTTGATTTTGTCTTCAAATTAGAGATGACCAGTGTAGATTCTGCTTTGCCTTTTTAATTGTATGATACTACACACTTTATAGCTTATGCTTATAAAAACAGATGACAACAGTACTGAGAATCAAATTACCACCCTAGTAATGTGAACACCAGGAAACCGGAACACCTTTCCTCATATTTTCCTCTTACTTCATCTATTGAGCCTGGGGTCTAATTACACAAACTTATTGGTCAAATTAATTAATATCTGCCCCCCTCTGGGACCCAATGAGAAACTCTAGATTGATTTAACATGGCCAGTTCTGCTAATCTTCATTACTAGATGTGTTTCATCATTTGGGGGTCCCAAGGGGTCACAAAACGTCACTGGGATTCCACGGATGCAAGAGAGATCCGGAAAACCATATTGCCTGGAGCTATACTGTTATAGCCTGCAGAGTGGTATATTTGTATGTAGAGAACTGGAGTGGTAATTTGGTAATTAACGGTTGGTCTTATTAATTAACACCAATGAAAGGTTAATTAGATCCCTTAACAATGTTAAAAGTCAGAAAACAATTCAGTATTACATACTAATAACTATATTCAACTCCTTATCGAAACTCCTAGTACATTTAAGAAATGAACTCAAAGTCAATCCGCTTCGCGGATTATAAAGCGTAAACTGCCCCAACCCAGGTTATACCAGTATAACTTGGGTAGACATTGAGTTCATTCCTTGTAATTTAAATTTCTATAATTAATTATACGAATTGTGTGCGTTTTACTTTTAAAAATGATATTAATCTGTTCAAAATTCAAACGTAACATCAAGCGGATTACTGTGGAATCATTTAAATTCGTGGGGGCAAATTTCGTGGATTGTGAGTTTTTTGCTTATTCGAGGGGATGTAATTTTGTGTATGCGTCAATTTTCAGTTTTAGTAAAAAATACTTACTCTCTCAAAATTTGTTTTCGTTGAGGATGTAAATTCAAGGGGAGGGCTACCCACAAATACCATGAAAATTGAGCCACAACAAATTCTGATGTTTCCACAGTAATACGTTTTTAATGTTGGTGCATTATGACGTGTCTTGTGAGGTTCAAACCAGGTTATACAAATCTAACTATAAACTTTTCTATCCAATCAAATGCCGCGTTACAACCAGAATTAAATTATAAAAAAATATCAGAGAACAAATTATTTTCTTTAATTGTACTGTCTCTTCAAATCTTTATAAATGACAAAAACATAACACTACAAAAAGTTATCTGAATTAATGTATAGCATTGCTTGAAATAAAATTGATAAGCCTCTTACAGAGGGTGTAAAGAAATTTCATTCTTTAGTAACCCTTTAAACAACAGTTTATTAAGTAAAGTTTCAAAAATTCTCATTATGTTAAAATCACCATTAGACAAAAACTATTTATTTTGGTAAAATTGTTCCTCTTTATCATGGTTCCACAACTCTCCTGTCCCCTCTAGCATTATAGAAACAAGCCCTATGAGATGAAGCGCATTAAATGCCAAGCATGCTTTGAGCCGTATCTATATATCTCCCCACCGTTCATAAAGTGCTTACAAATGAGACGTTTTCTATGCGACTACTTGACTGATGAGCCTTTATAACAAAAATGTCAAAAGCTGGTAGACCTTCAGACAATTGCTGCTAACCAAAAGAACCTTCTTTCAAGCAAGAGTTACAAATATAATCTAAATCCTCTTTTATAAAAGAGTTCGGTCCCTTTAATGTAAGTGTTTTCTCGAGTTAAATCTTCAGTAACAGAATGCTTTCTGTTTCCACTGAGCTATTAAAATTTTGGGGGAATTAGTACGTCTGATTAGGCCTTCATCATCACGTCACTTTGATGTCCAGGGTACACTGCCAAGTTTCAAGATAATTGGTGCATATTCTTTCTTTAATTAATATTTGAAATTTAGCGTTGTTTCATGAAATTTAGTATAGGGCTCCAAGAATATGATAATTGCCTCCCTAGATACCCAACAGCCAAAATCTTTTTCTTAGCTAAGTGCATTTACTCAGTGAGGTTTCAAACGATATGTACTTAAGGAGGGTGGTTGGTCAACAAATTAACCATCAGATCTACCTAAAATTTTAAGATATAATTTGTTTATTTTTATACTATTAATCAGTAAAGAAAAAATCCATATACTGTAAATTCCTAATTAAACGCGAGGAATTAATATCCACGTAAAATCGCGAGAGGCACATCTCGCGGATTTTAAAATCTCGCTTTTATATTTTTGACAGATGTAAACTAAAGAAACTATGATAAAAATCTGGTGTTCGCGATTTCATATTCTCGCGATTTGATACACAACAGTTGAATCGCGGAATTAAGTACTCGCGAAAAATAAGGAATCTACAGTATTTCACTTTTTGAATTTAGGTAATTTCATATATTTTTATATAGAGCTCTTCTTCTTCTTCTTCTTGTCTCTTATATATCATTATGTGAAAGAATTCTTCAAGGCTTTCTATAGCATTACTGACAAAAATTTAGAACATTGAAATCTTATGTACAAGCATGTAAAAAAGATAATGTTAAAGTACCAGACTCCTTTTCTGCAAGAGAAATAGTGCTATAAACACTAAACAATTAAAGATTTAATGCTTCACTTTCTGACTTGCAGTGGCCATCTGCATCAGACCTGCTAGAATCCATGATGTACAGTTTATATGCATTGAATGAGGAATGAGGAAATGAGACAGAATGGCTGTGTGTTGAATTGCTAGAATTGTACTCACCATCACTGGCCCAATCATCATAGTAGTGACAGTCTGGTCCACACTCTGCCTCAGGACCAAGGTGTCCAAGCCCTCATTATCCCCAGAGCTGAAGGGTCTGGTTTTTCTAGTTTTTTCTCCATCCATTCTTTGTGATAGGAACAATGAGCTGATACCGGTACTTGTGATGGTGTTGAGCTAAAAACTTTGTTTCAAGGCAAGACAAACATATACAGAAAAATATAAAGAATGGGAGCATTTCCAACCTGTTTTAGGCCCAGGGTCTGGGTTACAGAAAGTAGTTCTTGATCAATCCCAAGTTTGCCTATAGACAATGTTTTTGGAACTGACCAACTGACTACATTGCTACCCAGTTGAAGACGGCGATGATAAAAAACAGAGATTTCATCAGGTATTTTGTCATTCACTTCTTACAGAAGCCATTTTGACAAAACCCATTCTCTGTTTCATTTTCATTACGGATCACTGAATTCAACATGACAGAGAATGGCAAAGAAAGATGACCTTCAAACTTTACCATTCTTTGTGATATTATCTAAGCTAAGAATATTTGTAGAAAATGGCACATTAAAGCCATTAAATGGTGTCACAGCATAGGTTTGTGACTTGACCTTTGAACCCCACCTACCTCTAACAAATGATTGGTCACTGGTCGCCATAGCACCTCAACTCTGTGAAGATTGACTAGTCCTGTCTCCAGGAGCTTAGCAACAGCAAACAGGGACGGTTCCTGTAACAGGAGGTCAAAGGTCACATCGGTCAAGGTTAAAAAATGTTCTTATATCATTAAGGAAAGTTCAAACTTGCATTTACCAAAAGTTTAAATAACATTCATTATTTTATTAAAATAAAAAATAAGTAACAGAAAAAAATAGTTTGACCTTACATGTTCTATATTATCAATACTTTACAATATATGTTATACAAATAATTCCCACAACACAAAATATATAGGTATTTACACTTTTATTACAATATCGATGTCATTACACCTTATATACCAATTCAGAATACACATGATATAACGGTTACTATAGAGTCTCCATTATATGTACGCATGTTTATCACTTAAAGCAATATGAGCTGTATTTTTAAGAATTTTATTTTGATGCAAAAACCTGCTAGTATGATAAGTCTGCATGTAACTTAAACTTTTACGATAAGATTTGAAAAAATCATAAATTTTTGTTAGATGAAAAAGATTTCTCTTCCAAGGAATATATAGCAGATCAATTTTTGTACAGGAGGACAATAATTCAATTTTGCTTCAATTAAGGCTTCTTAACGGTTTTTCCCACAAAAAAATATGGCTAATACAGGGTTCGACACTAAGGCACGTCCGACCGACATTGTCTAGTAAACGTTAGGTCCGGTCGGGTGAAATGTCTGTGTACTAGCCCGACTGGTCGTGTGAAAAAAAATAAATGTGCACAACTTTTTTTCTGTGATAAAAATAAAACCATTCATTGAATACAGATTTTTTGTGTGAAATAACACTCGTGACACACGTGTCCCGCTGAGTACAAATCGCACGACGCATGCAAGCGTTATTTTGAACCACGTTTTACGACATCCGTGTTTATCGAATAGAAATAAAAGCACGTTTCCCAGTCCCTGGTTTTCCTAATAGGCAGAAACTCATCAAATTATCGTAATTTAAGTACAACCGATGAATATTTGTATTATTATTTGTGCGAATTGATTAAATTAAATCTTAAACACGACATTCAACAACTGTTCTGTATGGATATGTGTACGTGACCCAGTTTCGATGTTGACATGTCGCTATTTAAATACGGTTTCTCATCGTCATCACAGGGTACTGAAGATAAAAAAAGAATAGGCAGAGATGAAACTAAACAAAAATATGAGAAAGAAAAGCGATCACGAGCGTTTTATACCAAATGGACTGAGGAATTTCCATGGGTTAAATTTGATGAAAGCGAAAACGTAATGTTTTGCATGGCGTGCAAAAAATACGGAAAAGAAGGGAGATTTGTATACTGATACAATTAAACAGAGAAGTCTTTAATATTTGGTGTTTGTTGTTACTTTTAGTCTATTTCGTTAAAATTGGTCAGGGCTAGTGGTAAAAGGGTCAGGGCTAGTGAAAAATTGCTGAGGTAGCCCGACTGGTCTAGTGATTCAAAAACTTAATGTCAAACCCTGGCTAATAGAAATTAAAAAACCATGATATTTTTGTCATTTTAGTAGAAAATAACATTTTCAAAAAAAAAATTCATCATGAAAATTGCAGCTCATATTGCTTAAAAGTTTATTAGTTGTACTGGTACAACTGTACATGATTTTTTTCTTTTAACAATAGGAACTTCAATTTATACATCAAGAAACTCTGAGCAGCAGACCAATGTGGAGTTGAACTTACTGCCACTGACATATTAGCTCTATGCCACTTGACCATAGTTAGTTTGATAGCTGATGATATAGATAATCTTATTAATAAACTCTTGAAAACCTGATATATAAATAGTATAAGTCTACTGCATGATTTCTGTTATTTATAAAACATTTTGTAGATCTATGTCCCATGTAGTTTTGACATAATGAATTAACAGCCTGGGATAGTTAGGGAATCCCACTTCTCTATTTCTGTACAGTAGATTCTTAAGCAAGTATATGTGCTTATTTTCATGAAATCGCAACTCAGCATCTAACAATGAAATTGAAATTAATAAATTCCACACAGTGGCTAAGTATTTATATATAATAGTCTTATATTGTGTGCACAAGGCTTTTCAAGAAATTTCAAGCAGATGAAGTGGATGATAATTAGGAGTCTACAGTCAACAATAATGAATAAACCATAAATACAACTATCAGCACTCTTGGAAAAATCGTTTTAGACTGATGTTGATTCAATGTACTGCATACAGCTGTTATACAATAGAGGTCATTAAATGTCAATGGATCGAGGTGTTGAGCAAACTTCAATGTAATATATCTGCATCAGAACAATGGACAGTTATATCTGTAATACTACTATCAATAGAATCCCCAAAGATTTCTTTTGTTGTAGAATGTACCTCTACCCTCCCTTAGGCCCCAGTGAGGTGCATGAAACATTTCGATGCACCGGAATCCTCACAGCTCAATTTCGTGCATGAATAAGAGGGTCTGGATTTCAATTCGGTTTTCTTACAAAGAATATTTTGTACCTAAATCCTTATAAAGGTGGTGAATTAAAAAATGAAGGCATTGCATGGACTATCTCAATTTGAATTATTTTCCAACCACAAAGATGCAAAACAAAGCATAATTGACACTTAATACAAAAAAAAATTAATCATCTCAAAATTATAAGCTCGGTTTCTGTATAGTTCATGCTAATTATTTTCTAAGTGAAATAAAATAATGAAACAGTATTAATCAATTTTCTTTAAAAATGAAAAAAAATAGGAGTGTTGTTCTAGGAATGTTTTCATAATGTCCTAGGAATGTTTTCATAATGTCCTAAAGTAGTGTTTTCATACTGTCCTAGGAGTGTGTTTATAATGTTATATAGGAGTGTTGTCCTATGGGAGTGTTTTTATAATGTCCTATGGGATTGTTTTATTATGTCCTATGGGAGTGTTTTTATAATATGTCCTATAGGAGTGTTTTTATCATGTCCTATGGGAATGTTTTTATAATGTCCTATGGGATTGTTTTATTATGTCCTATGGGAGTGTTTTTATAATATGTCCTATAGGAGTGTTTTTATCATGTCCTATGGGAATGTTTTTATAATGTCCTATAGAAGTGTTTCTATGGTGTCTTAAAGGAGTGTTTTTATAATGTCCTAGGAGTGTTTAATAATGTACTTAAATAGTTTGGGTAAGTTGTGAAATGTTTCCTCTGCAAGTTTTTGCATGTTGTGAAATATTCCCTCTGTAAGATTCTCATATATCAGTTCTTCCATCACATGTAGCAGGCCATGGAGTGAGAAAGCATTTCAATAATTAAATGTTTAACTCTGCAGCAATGTTACTAAGCCAAATTGGTGAAAGCGGACCGAATCATTGAAGTACTTCTATGGTTACAGTACTTTGATTTCCTCCATAGGACCCTTTGATGTTGCAACATTGCCATACATGAATCTGTTTAATTTGAGTGTATAGGGTGTTCCCGAAACCTTGCTATGTAAGACAAGCCTAGCTAGCATTATGTGATTTTAAAAACATCTTCAAAGACCTTCACACAACCTATGTAAATGCATTGGAATTCACAGGTTGAGTCTAGACTAATACAAAATCTAGAATCCCATTATGCATTCATGTTTCAGTTTTCTAGATCATATTGAACATTGCTTACTGGTAATTTGCTTTTAGCAACAGTATCCTAACAAATTCATTTTGACTTCAAATGGATAACTCTAACATGCTGATGGATTTCAAGTTCATGTACAAATGAATATCTACTTGAAACAAAATTCAGTTTCCATTTAGAACTTAACACATGGAGTTAGAAAAGAAAATATGGGTACAATAATAACATTTTACAAAATGTAAATATTAGAAATATTTTTTTTTAATTCACAATTTACATAAACTATAAATAAATTTTTTTATGCATGCTTTTTTATTAACAGGCGTTTTAATGAAATTCACTGCAGATTATTTTCTCATGAAATTTCAATACTAAAACTGATTTCCGTGAATGAATGCACAATGACATATTACAATTCTTTACAAATGAGACAAAAGGGATGATATTTAAAACTCTTGTCTGGTTACAAGTAATTAACTTTAGCAAACATAGTTACTGGTACATGTACTACATTTATGCACTGTAAACCAACTTCTAATTGTGTGCCTGATAATTTCTAGAGGTTGAATCACCTTAACCTTGTTACTGCGGAAATCCTGCCTTCTCATGTCTCTTGTAATAGTTTAAAGATTATCCACAAATTAGTAACTGTAAATCAATTAATCACTGGTTATAGCCCTGATATAAAGTCCTAGCTCTGGCAATTAATAGCTGGTTTACAGTTAAACTGAGAACGGCTGTACGATGAATGTCAATACAGTTGAATCTGTCTTAACCTAATCTTATCTCTTTTTTTAAAGCCATGAAACGTTTTACTATGTATTCATCCCTAATGTTTTTCCTCTCTGAGCCATAAGGAACTAAACATCAGTAAAAATGACTTTTTGATCATTGGTGAAATTAGAAAAAAGTTCTCTATTTTTCAAAAAAAAATATAAGGCTTGAAAGTTTTCTGAAAACTTAATCCAAGGCTTATATTGGTATTTTGAAAGTTTTCATTTCTAATTAACAATTTCATTTCAAAATTAAATCGTATGATCTTTGCACAGATTCACAAATACTCTCTGGAAAGCTAATATATTAATTGCTTTCTTCCATGTCAGCTAATTTTCTTTTAACATACTGATACTTTTAGACAATGGATAAAATATAATTGAATTTCTTTGCTTTCAATAAAACTATTGTATATTATAGCATTGAATCATGATTTTTTGAAGTATACACTCTCATAACTGCAGCGGTGTGTGCATACAAATTGAGTAACGCGCGTTAGCGCGTTATGAAAATTTGTATGCACACACCGCTGCAGTTATGAGAGTGTATACTTCAAAAAATCATGATTTAATGCTTATATTTACATTTTTTAACTTCTTGCCTTGTCTGCAAATGTGATTCATACCTTAAAATTCCTATCTTATCCTAAGGGTAAGTTAATATTAATGGAAGAGCCACAGTAACAGCCACAAGCGTGAATTTTGATTTTCGCTTGTGACGTTGCAGTTTACAGCGTTCAACGTTTGTGACGTCATAATAAAACTCGTCATTTTAACCTTTGACTACTTGTTGCATTTAGAGGCATTTGAAGATCACAGAATTTAATGGAAAAACACAGTAGAATGTAAATATAGTTCTTTAAGAGAAGAACATCCAGCATTTCTGATTAAACAAAAGACTCTGATTTAAAAAAAAAACGACATTGTCAAAAGATTAAAGACAGATTTAACTGCAAATAATATGCACAACTGATTAAAACTACATACACATGTATAAAATGATAAAACTAGTATATTAACATGCATTCAAGCAAGCTTCAATATTTTCGTATTGGTGTCTGTCAAGTCTAGTACGATGTCATCAATAAAAGGGCTGAAGAGTGTCATATTTAAAATCAAATATGGCATATACAGTTGAACTTCAATATCTCGAACACTGATAACTTGAATACAATGGATATGTCGAAGTGATTTGTAAGTCCCAACTACTTTTTATTTTACTCTCAATATCTCGAATTCTCGGATATCTCGGAGTTTTTAAACAGTCCCATCTAGTTCGAGATAACGAAGTTTGACTGTAAATAAAATAGAACTTACTAATATATAATTTAATTTTGGTTGTAACACGGCATTCGATTGTTTAGAAAACTTTAGTTAAATTTGTATAACCTGGTTTGCAAGTCACAAGACACGTCACAATGCACCAACGTCAAAAATGTACTAATCCGCTATAAAGTGTAAACTGCCCCAACCCAGGTTATACTTGTATAACTTGGGTAGACGTTGAGTTTATTTCTTAAATAATATACGTGAGCATCTGCACTGTCTGTGAGATATTAATTATTACCTGGATGTGTAGATAATATTCATCATACAGATATTCAATAATCAGTAATCTTATTCATTACTGTTACCAAATTTACTAATTAAGTTAGCTTGGTGTCTTATTTAGAAATCTGAAATAACACAAGATTACACAGTACATATCTGTAATCTTAATACATGATGACCAACATGACACGACTGTCTTTATATTAAAACTACATACCTATTGTTCAAGACTTTCTATGGGTATATTGCAGATTATTAAATCATAATCTCTTCAGCTATAGTTGAGACATCTAATGACCTAACATCCCTCTGACTTATGCTGCTCTCTGACACTTAATAGCATCATTTGGAATTTTAATCTGTCCAAGAAATTACTAACTAAAAGTTTAATACTGGTTACATAATGCTACTTGATAAGCTACCCAAAAATTGGATTTAAACGCTGTCTGTGTTGCTTTAGATACAGTATGATCTTCATCAAGACATTAACCTCTTGATATTTAAAATTTTTACAATTAAATGTCTTTAAATTTTTTTTTATCAAACAAAAAATACAGTCATTTTCTGCATCAAATGGTAAAAAAAATTTGAATATCAAGGAATAAATATCCGAGCATCTGCCATATTTGATTTACTAAATAGGCCAATTAAGGTCAAAAGGTCATTCAAATCAAATGAAAAATCTATAATTGAGTTCAAAGTAATCTGAAGTCATTTTCACAAAATGGTTAACATTATTTATTATATATCTGATGTGATATAAGAAGGATCTCGAGTAAAAATTACATGGTCATAGAGAGTCACAAGTTCAATCAATGTCACTTCAAGGTCAACAAAGGTCATGTGAGGTCACATTGTGCTACAATGCATTAAGAACACCTACTGCATCCCATGAAAAGTAGAGTACCTACAGTAAAACAATCATAAAACAGATTAATTTGTATCAACTGTACACTGAAAACATTAAGAAGCAATTATTAATACACCTAAACTAAATCTACACAAACACACACACACACACTTGCAGATCTACAGATAAGTACAAAAAAAAGACAATGCACATATTTCAAAAATGCAAATCACTTCAATTCGAAGCATCAATAAACTTTCTGAAAGAAAATAAATTACATGCTTAAGTTATTGTCAAATATTTCATTAGGGCATTCACAGCTGGAATACAGGATAGGAGGATGCTTTTAATTTATTTCCAAGTAATCTAAATGTGCTACACTAAAATCATTAAAAAACCCATCAAATAAACAATATTATATCCACTTATTTTAATTTCACACACATGCAAAGAGCAAAACATGTTAATCTGCTAGACATTACATTTAAATTATGTTCATTTTTAATTTTAGAACATACTGTCAGTTTTTTTTTAATTTCATGTAAGAAAATTTAAACTTTAAGGAATTAATTTAATTTAACCTAGCTATGCTGAATGAATATAAACTATATATATATACTAAATAGGCCAACTTGGAACAATTTACACAATTTTTTTTATAAACAAGCAGCAATCATATCTTTTATAAACTGTAAACTGTCCTAAGTAATATACAAATTTGTATCATGATATGACATAGATAAATGACCCTAAACATCCAAATGAAAGTACATTTAATATTTAATTTAAAGCAATATGAGCTGTATTTTCAAGAATTTTATTTTGCTGAGAAAACCTGCTAGTATGATAAGTCTACATGCAACTTAAACTTTTATGATAAATAAGATTTGAAAAAATCATAAATTTTTGTCAGAAGAAAGATTTCTCTTCTAAAGCCCCTTTCACATTTGGCGCACGAGCAGAAGCGACAAAATATTTGTGCGACTGAAAAAATTAGATATGGTTCGTAAACTGTTGCCAAAGTAATCGCATATGAAAAAGTACTCGTACAAAACTCGCACGATTCAGAGCGACCGTTGTGCGATGTAAACGCATTGAATCTTGCGATATATCTTGCATCTATAGGTGACTGTTGTGCAATGAAAGTGAGTGTTGAAAGATAATGCGATAGGATCGCCCGAAAGACCAGATTATCTGACGATTTAATGTGCGCCAATGCGATAGGACGAGCGACGCTCGTCCGATCATGCGTTTCATCGTACAAATGCTCGTACGAGTCAGAGGGGGTATATATACCGCCCGTTTCCGACGCTTAGTAGAAATAGTTGAATGCAAGAGAGGATACCACCCATGAAGATGACAAAAGCAACAGCCAAAATCAAGATCAATTGTGGCCTGAAACAGATATACTTATACAGTGTATACTGTATAAGGGAACTATTCGCCCCCGTTTCATTTTCGCTCATTTCGCTCTTTTTGTCAGTTAGCGAATTCCAATGTCTCATATCATCTCTCTCTTACCACAACAATGTTGGGGCGAATTCAAGACAAGGCAAAACCTTAAGTAGAAACAAAATTATCACGGGGCGAAAATAACCCTGTATCCCCTATATACTAGTGGCAAAGCATGGAAACTGAAACCGAAAAATCTTGCAATGATAGTAAAACGTTGCAAGATTACATGAGTCACATTGAGCAACAGTCTCATGGTTGCACAACACACGCATAAACAGCTTCGGTTTATCTTACAATCTTAAAAATCGAGCATCGCTCCTGTTAGTACACAAAACGTTGTAAAACGTTTGTACTAATGTTCGTGCGTTGCATTGCATTAATTTGGATCGCATTTGGTCACGTCTGAATAGTGTGCATGTCCACTATTTTGAGGAGACTTGATGCGACCACAAAAATGCATGCAACGAATGCGAGAGCTCTTGCAACGTATGCGATAGCTTGTGCGAAGCCAAAAAATTCCGATCGCAAAGTGTTGTAAAGTGCTCGTGCGCCAATTGTGAAAGGGGCTTTAGGAATATATAGTAGATCAATTTTTGTACAGGACGACAATAATTCAATTTTGCCTCAATTAAGACAACCTTGTCATAGAGAACAGTATAGAACATACACTTTAATCCTGATCCAACAACAAGGATTAGGGATAAGATTCAGACCCAAGACCTTTCAAACCAAGCATGACCACTGAACCACTCACCCGTTAACAACAGTTCTAAAGCTGCAGCAGTCTCCTACTGAATTACTGAGTGAGAGTCTACTGAGAAAATCCATGTTTTGTCAAAGAACCCAAAAACTTGAACAGTATATATTTTAGGAACCTTTTGAGTATTTTTGACTATAACTGGACATTACGACTTAAAAACTGCAGATCATCACTTTCATTTTGTACTATCAAGGACAACAACAGACTGTATTACAACAAACAACAACAGTGACAACAGATTGATCCTGGGTAGGCCAATGACAACAGACTGTATCACAACAATCGACAACAGTGACAACAGATTGATCCTGGGTAGGCCTTTTACAACTAACTTAATTACAACAATCGACAATAGTGACAACAGATTGATCCTGGGTAGGCCAATGACAACTGACTGTATTACAACAAACAACAATAGTGACAACAGATTTATCCTTGGTAGGCCAATGACAACAGACTGTATTACAACAATCGACAACAGTGAAAACAGATTGATTCTTGGTAGGTCAATGAAAACTGACTTTATTACAACAATCGACAATAGTGACAACAGATTGATCCTGGGTTGGCCAATGACAACTGACTTGATTACAACAATCGACAACAGTGACAACAGATTGATCCTGGGTAAGCCAATAACAACTGACTGTATTGCAACAATCAACAACAGTGACAACAGATTAATCCTGGGCAGGCCAATGATAACAGACTGTATTACAACAATTGACAACAGTGACAACAGATTGATTCTGGGTAGGTCAGTGAAAACTGACTTTATTACAACAATCGACAACAGTGACAACAGATTAATCCTGGGTAGGCCAATGACAACTGACTGTATTACAACAATCAACAACAGTGACAACAGATTAATCCTGGGTAGGCCAACAAGGTCAGCACCAGACGCTGTAGGTTTCTGCTGCCATTGACCAATGACCTTCACCTGGAACAGCTTTGTAATTAACTCAGCGACCAAGCAATGCAGAAAGCAATCCATTATGCACTGCTAACACTTTCAGCATAGCTCATCCATCATGTTATTTTTTATTTTTTCATTTTTATAATTATGCTTCTGTCATCTGCTGGGTGAACAGACAACCAAGGAAGTAAATGTCAATCTTTTTCTTACAAAAAGATCTGAAATCAGGACAAAGCATTTGTCAGAAGGGATCTTTCTTTCCTCACTGCAGTGACAGCAGTTTATGTATTCTCTCGAGCAAACTTGAAATCAAGATTACTGTATACAGGGTTTTTTCACCCCTTGTAATTTTTTCGCCCTTGTACACTTGCAAACAGTTTCGCCCCATCTTGAATTCCCCCAGACACAGTTGTGTTTAAAGAGGGATAAATTGTGACATTGGAACTCGCCCAGTCTTAAATTCACCCACTGACAATGAAGGCGAAAGGAGCGAAAATAAAACGAGGTTAATTATTTCCCTGTATAATAATTTTGAATATTGATTGATTGATTCACTCTTTGTTTATTAATTCTTAATCAAATGTTTTACAAACCAAAACAATTGACATCTTTATCATTACCTAGATTCAATGTCTTATTCAAAAGTTCAGCACACTTTCTATGACTCCCTCTTGGTGTATAGAAGAACTCTCATCTGTTTCGGGGTTTTTTGAAGCAGGAATTTACGATCCCCTTCATAAAGCCATACAACATCAAGTAGTTTGTTTATTTCTAGAACAGAACTCCATTTGAAGGATCAGAGAGTTGCAGACAAAGAAGGCCACTTCAGTTTCAAACATGCAACAATCTTTTCTTGATTTCTCATTAAAAATGTCTAATTAAACAGCTACAGGCATTTGTCTGTGTCCCCCCCCCCCCCCCTCTAATTGGGAGAACATTTTCTCAGGAGCTTTGGGGTTTGTTTTCCTCAAGCTCTATAGTATAGTTAATAAACAGCATGTGTTTAGTAAACCCTCCAACCCTCCAATTATAAATATAAATCCCCAATAACTATATGACAAAGAAAACGTACATTAATTATTGGAAGACCTGCAATGATAGCTTGCTTTGTGGTGAGAATTAAAGTAACAACTAACCATAGGTCTGAGGGGGTAATTGCTTTTCATCATATCAAACAAAAAGCTACTGTGTCCTCTTTCTTATTTTACAAATTACATGTCATTACCGTAGAAGGTTGTTCTAATAAACGATGCACAAATCACACACCAAATCTATATAATAACACACTACCAATCATAAATTATATACCGTGCATCTATATTTACAAATATATGTATTCATAGATTAACAGGTAGAAGAAAAACTGATCTCTATTTCTAAACAAAATATATTTCTTATCTTTTCTTTATTCATATCAAGTTCTTTTTCCATTTTTTTCCCGGTGCGGTGGGGGGGGGGGGGGGTATTTGATTCACATATTTAAACTTTAAAATGTTTTATTTTATTGAAAGTAGGGTATACAATCATTTTCAAATTAAATTAAATAAAAAAGTTTTAAGGTGGTATGGGACACCTCCATGTTGTGACGTATTATTTATCAAAATAAACAATGAAATGAAGTATAATTTTATAAATAGTTTCTTTCCCAAAATTGTCATCTAAGAGCGTAGCGCAGTGGGTTACAGGGTTCTCTACGGATCTGTAAGTCATAAGTTCGAATACCACTGGTGATTATAAAATTTATACGTTTCCAAAAATTTTTAACACATATTTTTTGGTTAAATATTGTAAAATTTAAAAATTCTGAACTGGTGAAAGTATTTTAATTATAATGTACTTCAATCCACATTAATATTGGCAGATGTCCCATACCACCTTAAGGCTCAACAAACAAATGCAATGTAAACCATTAGGGTTGGTACAAATATCTTTGTTTCATCACAATCTGTCCCCTACACATTCTGAATTGTTTCTAGCTCTTTGATTTTTCTATCAAGTTCCTTTCCTATCATTACTACATCAATCTTTTATGTCCATAAAATCTTCATAAAATAAAACTCGTTACAATCTGTTCTTTAAAATCCAAACATAAAATCTTGCACATGCATGTTTATATAATATTTCTTATTTTATTCTTGTTGTTTGTTCCCTATATTTATCCCTTTTTTAAAAACTACCATCAACAAAATGAATAGCAATTCTGTTCCTCGTTAACCTGGAGCCTTGAAGTTTTGAAATCAGTCAAGTTTTATTACCCCCATCAACTCCTCTCACACAGAGTGAAGTAAAAACCACAGAGGGAAGGGATCTTCACTACAGCAAAGCAAGGGTCAGGAATGAAACAAATTACTTTGTTAAGTGACATCAACGATTTAAAAAGAAAACCTCAAAAGAGGGACAGACAAAACAGCGCTTTATCTGAGAGAACTCGGGGTGAGGTTTCGCTCAAGATCAAACTTCCAGGAATCCCAAATATTCCTCTAAATCAAACAAAAAACATTACAATTAGCCCGTATCACTCCCCAATCTTCAACATCTAGATACCTCAAGTCAGCTGATGTCACTGTTGTTTGCCAAATCAGTGATTAATGCCAGGAGAGATAACTTTTGTTTTTATATTAACACAGCTGACAGGCTCCCTCTCCACACACAAAAAATAAAAACACTGCTTCGACCTGTTCTTCGCAACTGTTCAATGTGAACTTAGTTTCAAATTAATGTTTTAATAATTTTTTGTCTTGTTCCATTTTCTAAATATTTTTTAAATTCATTTACAGTTTAATTTCGATATCTCGAACTTGGCGGGACTGAGGAAAACTTCGAGATATCTAAATAAGGATTTGAGATATCGAAGTTGATGAAAGTTGGTCTGTAATGTTTCTAGACATGCGTATGCATATTAGGTTTCTATAAATGTGTATACACACATGTATTTAGTCATTTTTGTTATCGTAATTCATCTTGTATTAAAGAAAAACACTAAAAGATTTTAATTTTTTTTTTATATCTAAAATAAATACATAAAACATCAAATGTTCTTAAATATCTTGTAAATCAATACTTTTTTAAAAAAAGACTTGCGATCGTCTTTGTTTGTCAGCAATTCTGATAACCGGATATACAATACACTATGTAAATTGATGAACCGATTACGGTAAAAAGAGCAAGGACGGAAAAACGAAACTCAACCTTTCAAAATTTCAATTTATTTATACCTTTCCCGACTTCTGATACAGCCTGAAATTTTGTTCTAATGTTCTGAACCTAACTTTAAGTTAAGCACAGATAATCTAACTACCCCCTAAGATTGAGACCGGGTCCTTCGGTAGACTGTTTATCAGATCTGAAGATTGACTCTCTGGTACAGATCTATATATCTAAGTATTTAATTAATGAATTTCTTGATTTATTTTTCACTTTGATGTGTTTAGTGTGTTTACGAAATAATCACCACAAGATATGTTTAATCATCCTGACATCCGATGTCACTATATAAGCATCATCGATAACCTGGCTTGCATAATTATAGAGAAAGGGTTTCAACAGCTTGGGGCTATTAAGGCATGAAAATCACAGGTGACCTCAGTAAAAGCACTTGCTATACTATTCTGTTCAATAGACCAGAAAATCTGCATAACAGCTAGAGCGAAAATGCACTGAACTTCGAGATAACGCATGTCTTTTAGTGACTAATGCCGTAAATTTACTTCGAGATAAGCGGGGTATTCAAGATTTCCGTGTTCAATATACCGGTTTTTTAAAATCACTTATATAGTAAAAATGGCGGGACCACAGACGTACCTCGAGATATCTGTGGTATTCGAGATATCAGTGTTCGAGATACCAAAGTTTAACTGTAATTCTAGTACAGAAAGGAGATACTTAGATATAAGAAAATCTTAAAATGGTTTTTAGGTAAAACATATGTTATTTGCTCATTTCTAATATCTTAACACAGTCCTATGTGGATATAAAGAATCTCTAGATGTTTTAGAGAGCTTAAAACCCCTAAGACTTCCTTATTAGCAGGTTTTACTGTACATGTATTCTTTTCCTCGTAAAATCCTTGTTTCTGAGAGAGACCTTTCAGGATGATATCAGTGACACTGAATATAGTGTCAGCAAATTTCAAAGACAGCAGGAAAAGAAAAATAACAGTAATTCCTGCAGTCTCCAGTTTCCCTCAGCATGTACAAGTAACTACATGTTAATCACAAACTGCCATCAAACAGATGAACACATGGGCTTATTTAGTTACTTCATATCAACATACCGGTATATGTTCTTAATTTTGAGGGATAAGGATAATTGTGAGTATTCACTCATTCATTTTGGGAGAAAGATACCTTTTTAGAGTTTGGACAGGGGTCTTTCCAAAGCCTGATTGACACACAAACATACACACAGTCTGACTGATTGACACACAGACAAACAGACAAACTGGCACACACAGAGAGACAGTCTGACACAGAGACTGGCGGACAAACTGACACACAGACAGACGGACTGACAAACAGACAGACAGTCTGACATACAGACAGACTTACTCTGTTGGTGTAGGCCAGTTCCATGGACTCACTGCTCAGCTTACACAGGGCATCAATCAAATGGTGGAGAGCTACTTCATCCAGGTATCTGAAGAGAACAAAACCATATTTACAATATATATGTAGTTCATCAACATGAAAAAGTGGTCCAGATGTCATAAAATCATGAAGAGATCATCAAGATATATCTTCATCTCTGTCTTTGACATTTCATCCAGATATCTCTAAATTTTGAATATTTCAGCTAGATATATCTAAAAGTTAGTTAACAGTCCTGAATCCTCTCTACATAATATCGTAATAAAAATCAAAAGTAAGCTCATCCCTTCTTAACCCTGACACCATTAACCCCCCCCCCCAAAAAAAAAAAAATTTGCACAAGTAACATTTCAAAGAAGTCTTACTGTGAACTCTCAAAGAGTCTGGACAACATGGATGCTAGGACTGGTAGATCGGACATCACGGCTGTGGTGATGATTGCGTTTGAACTATCAGAGATCTGCTGACTAGCTTTCAAGCTTCCTCCTGTCGAAGGCTTCAGACCCAAAATCCATACCAAGTGCTGAAAATAAGTACATTTTCATTTAAATAGTGAAATTGTAAAACAAATTGTTTTTAACTTGATTGCAAGTTCTCTAAAGCTATTCAAGAAAAAAGATACAAATTTTGATGGAGATGTTTGAGATTTGGGTGGGTTTTTTTTCATCTTAATTTAAGGTCCTAATGCATTGAACAATGACAGATGTATATTTACATGTTTTGAAATTCCAGTATTCAATCACACAGATTAACTCTTAAGTTCTAATAGCTCTCTTCAGCTATTTAAGGGAAAAAAAGACCAATTCTAAAAGCAAAAGCATTGTTTGAGGTCTTGGATGCCCTCACCTGTAGGGTGGTCAGCACGAGATGCCAGGCTGTTCCAAGGACCCCCCCATTACAGTGTGCCACCGACAACAGGGATCGCATACACTGGATATTCTTGGCCGTCAGCTGTAAATCAAAATACATGCTGTTAATCAGATTCCTATATACTGTAAACCAAATCAATTTCATTTCAGCTACAAACTAAATTTACTCCAAAATCTCTGACATTCATTTGCAAAGACAACAATCATTTAACCATGATTACTGTTAGATTCCTAATTAAACACAAGAAATTACCGGGGTATTATCTCTGTAAAACCACAAGTATGCAATAACTTTGTCATACCATATCAAAACAATGGTTCTTTTCTAGCCTGGTTTGTTACATAAAAAACAAGCTTTGTAAAATACAGATTTAACATAAAACAGAATAAAGATTATGAGAAAAAATAAGACAGTACAGTCAAACTTTGTTATCTCGAACTAGATGGGACTGTTTAAAAACTTCGAGATATCCGAGTATTCGAGATATCGAGAGTAAAATACTTAAAAAATAAGTGGTTGGGACTTACAAATCACTTCGACATATCCATTGTATTCGAGATATCAGTGTTCGAGATATCGAAGTTCAACTGTATATTTAAAGGTCATCTCTCCTAACGGTCACATCAGTGACTGCTTACTACAAGTTTGACTGCATACGATATCATCACAAAAGTTAACACATTTGATTCATTATTTTTGAGATTCGATACAAAACAGCTGCACTGCAAATTTTAGTATTAATTTAAAATCAAAGCATTTTTAAAAATTCATTGACTGAGGTTGCAGGGGAACCTTCCATATTATTGCTTCAACCAACTAATTTTTAAATGATTTAGTGTGTTTCTTTTTCAAACATTATGTCCTTTTAAACACTCAATAAAGCATTTTGATTGGTCCTCATGAGGTAAACAGAAGTCGTTACCATGACTGGCCCCTGGTGAGCTCCTGCAGGAAGTGATGCTGTAGGTAATGGCGTTCCCACGGCAACCACCTGGCTTCGCTCCACTGACTCTGTTGCTAAGGAAGCTAAATCTTGACTAGAAGATCTAGAGTGATCTGTTTTAATTTATAAAAGAGAAAAAAAATGATTGTACTGCCTGTCAGATTCAGAGAATGATGGTATAGTAATTCCAAGTTCTTTATTGTAAAAAAAAAATATTTGGATATGATTTTAGCATCATGTTAAATAAACAAAATGTTAGGTATGTTTTCTTTTAACCAAGAAGCTACAGTAGTACTTTATACAAATCAATTGAGCTTTCGAATTTCATTAGTTAATACAGTTCACATTCATCTATTACATGAAAGATGGCACCTTAATTGACTCATCTAAGAGAGAATAGATCATCTGACCAAACACTTTTTTCTGAGAATATTATCAATGTCATTCTGTCCCCTACAGTAAATGTGGAGTACAAATGTATTATGAACACCCACGATGTACAAGAGGAAACTACGGTCAGACTGCTGTTGACAACAGAAGTTAATACTCAGGGTACTAATGCAGAGAAAACTTAATTGAGGAGGCTTGGAGGTCAACAAATTACCCATCAGATCAGCCTTAAACTTCTAAACATGATACTGGGGAATCATTTCTATTCGTGGGGGTCAATGTTCGTGAGTAGCCAAAATTTTCCTGGTTCGTGGGGACGTAATTTCGTTGGTAGTATAATCGGGATAATTTTAATAAATATTAAACAAATGATTGTGTATAGGTTCATGGGGATGTTAATTCGTGGGCAACGGTTACCCACAAATGCCATGAACATTGGTCCCCCACAAACAATGATGATTCCACAGTATACTGTAAACGTACTATATTTAGCGTGTACAATATTTGGCGGAATATGATTTTTCATTAAGTTAGCGTGGATTTGATTTAGCGCATTTCTGAATGTACCTATTTATCTACTTATATATTTTACATTTGGCGATGGACTTGATTAAGTGGACGCCATTTTCCGCCAAAAACGCTAAATAGAATACACAGCCAATTGTAATACGTTTACAGTACTTTACCATAAACTTTTATAAAATAAAGAAATATCCAAATATTTTGGCTTTAAAATTTGATATTTTCCATATCTAAATGTGTGGTTCTTCGTCTAAAGGAGGATAAATACAGCCTGAAAACGGCCACCCCTGTCCAGCCCTCTTTAGTCAAACACACAGATGAAGAAGACAATACTTATCCCCACCTTTTGACTGCAGCCCTGTGTTCTGTGCGGCCGCTGTCGAGTTGAGGATGGTGAGGGTGTAGTGAGGGGGGAGGGAGGCCTTACAGAGGGCGGTGATGAAAGCGTCCCGGGGGGTGGTCATCTCCAGCTCTCCACACAACTCCCCGAACATCTTCATTGACTTCAGCACCGCCTCAGTGGCACTCTCGTCAGTGCTGGAGAAATAAAAAGCTGATTGGTTATATTCAATATTTGGAAAAAAATTGATATCAATTCGATCCATGGCTGTTCTAAGTTAATTCTATGTTTTATGTTATAGATGCACATATGTTAAGGAGAAACTGCTGATTGAAAAAAACAAACAAACCCTTGAAAAAAAATTCCTATTGATAGTTGGACAAAATTTTATCCACAGTATTTTAAATTTTGATGGCCTTTTTAGCCTATGAATACAGTTGGTACCTTTTCTATGGATATTGATGACAATATCAGCTGACAATGGGTCATACAGGCATTTTTATTTCAAGTCTGGACAACATTTATAATAGGAGTTAGTACCCTTTAATATAGCACTAGAATGACATATGCCAATATATAATATGGTACAAGAATAAAACTTGTTTTAATGGAGTGAGTTGTACAAGGTATAACCAATGCTTACCTTAATTCATTCATTGATAATTATTCACACAAACATTCGAGTAGAATTACTCAGTATTCACCAAACATTCATCGAGTAGAACTATTCACACAAACATTTATTGAGTAAAATTATTTTTTGTAAACATTTCATATTTAAAAATGTATGATGTCTGGCAAAAATTAATATCTTTCAACAATTAAGCATACATTGGATTAAGCACATTTCTGAATATAATTATCTATAGACATATATATTTATATAGATTGAACTTGGTTTAGGGAAGAGGGCTTATATAGGCCATAAAATACATGTACATGTACATTTGAATAAAAATAACTTGATTTGACAGGAGACATGTTTGGCTTAAAAATCACTACATTGAATACCCAGCCAAATATACTATGTTTACAGGAAACACAAGAATTACCTTGCGTCCAGTAAGAGAGATAGCGCAGCCAGTAATCCGCACCACGACGAATTAATCAACTCCTCATCAAGTCCACGCTCCTCCGCTAAAAGAAATAAACAAACACATATTTGACAAATTGACACACTTTTCCCTTGTCGTCCGATTCCATCATACGTTTTATTGCAAGTTTGCCATCAATATTACTTGGTACAACATGTATAACTTGATACTATATCATTAAAATTTTGATATATTGATTATTCAATTACAATGTAAATTTGTGAGTGAGGAGTAACCAAGAGTTCCCTAAATTCTACACTGCTACTTTCTAGATAACTATTTTACTCTCACTCACATAACTATACTATATGTATTCCATGCTCCTGGTTTGATATTTTGGTAATTAGATAAGGCTGTAAATTCCTAAGTCTCATCAAACAGTTCCCTATACTGTTGACCATTAATCTCCGGACAACTAGTTTATTCTCACTACCATTTCTGTAAGTACCGGTACTGTTCCAGAGTACAGTGGCTACTACTATTTTGATATTTTAGTAACTCAGTGAGGCTTTACATTCTTGAGTGAAGGATTTCAGTGGCTACTCCTATTTTGAAAAAAAGTAATTAAATCAGGCTTTAATTTCTTGAGTGAGGGGCATCAAAGAGTTCTTTATATAACAGTCCATAACTTCTACATTCCTCAATTACTCTTACTCACCCGACATATCCTTCTTAATTGAGTTAGTTTGTGACTATTTACTCTTAGTACTCACATTACTATTAGTACTGTTCCGCAGTACTGTAACTACTCTTACTCACCCGATATATTCTTTTTGATTGAGCTAGTTTGTGACTGGTTTTCATTGACTGGTTCTCCCTGCACTAGAATGCGGACACTTTTAACGACCTCTAGCAGGCAGTAAAAGGCCAAAGAGAGGCCGTAACCATCGGCAATGGTGGGAGGGTCCACTTTATCTAGCATCTCCAGACTATGGGAATAAAATTAAATGCATAACAGAGAACAAAATAAAGTCGGCAATTCCTGAGTATTCAAATAGTATATCCTAAGTTATTGTGATTTAAGATTTTATTGAACTAGTAACATATATGAATTAGAAGATACAGACTACTACAAACTCTTAATTAAATGTGAGGAATTAAAATCCTCGTAAAATCGCAAGCAGCACATCTCACAGATTTTAGAATCTCGCTTTTATTTTTCGGTTCGATGGACACTAACATAAAACTATGATAAAAATTTGGCGTTCGCGATTTTAAATTCTCTGCAAAATGGTTGAATTGCAAAATTAAGTACTCGCATAAAATGAGGAATCTACAGTATGTAGCTGTAACTACAGACTTCGTAGCAGTAACTACAGATTCCACTGCAATAGCTACTCACTATGTGGGTCTTGCTTGTCCTGCGGGAACGGTGAACACTATGGGGATCCAGACCCCCCTGTACATGAAGGCTGCCTGGGGTGTCACACCCCCGCCCACAGGGAGACCTCCAACCAGGGCAGGAGGGGTTCCATGAGTGTCTGGGGTTTTGTTACCTGTCAAAGACAATGAAAGAGGACATGTGAAAACAAAGACAACCAGATAATACCTAGTACGGAAATGAAAAGTCAGCTAATATTTTCTTGTTTTTATTGAAAAAATGAATTTACTGTCCAATAAATTAATTAAGTTGTATTTGTAATATGTGAACAATAATGTTGAATGATTGTCATCAAGTATGAACTCCTACAGGAAGGAACAGTGCATTTGTTTTGAAAGATGCAATATCATTGAAATTCCTCACTTGTGGTGGTTGTGCTTAGGGAAGGGTTCATAAACTGTGACTGGATGTAGGTCCCCACGCCATTCACGATGTCCCGGAAAATCTTGGTGGAGTGGAGCTTCATGTCGTAACTCTGTGTGAAAGACCTGTAGAAGACAACAATCAGCGAATCAATAATAACATGATAATAATAATAATATAATAATGATAATAAGGTGATCTCTCTCTCTCTCTCTCTCTCTCTCACCTCAATAAGTCAGGTTGTACACTAAGCTTATGAAGCACCTCCAGAGCCAGACACCTTTGCCAGTTGGGCTTCTCTGAATCCAAGAACTTGACCAACAGGGACAAGAAGATCTCACATTCTGTCACCTACAAAAAAAAACATAGGATAATACCATTTAAGCATTAAGTGGACATCCTACATGAGATTTCAAAAATGTAAGCTTTTAATATTTCAAAATTTCAAAAAACATGTTATATAGAACAGTGTGGTGTAAGATTTTTTAACATTATGCTCTTTTCATGGCCATATTTTTCATATTGTACCAAGTATGTAGCAATTTCAAAAGTAACGATGATGATTAAAGATGTAAAAAGAAAAGCAAACCAAAACAAATATAAATCCAATTTTTTTAAAAGGGAAGGAGCATAACATTACAACATCACCACATCACTCTTATATCAACAACAGAAAACTGATTCACGCATAAACTTTTCAGAATCTGCTGTCTCCATGTTACTAAACAATTGAAGATTGGCCAAAGACTTACCAGTATACAGTAATAATGTTTGATCAGAGCACACACGATTCTAAGGAGCCTCATGACTATGGGGAAGAACGGTCTCTCCACGGGGGTGGGGGAAGGGGGTGGGGGCATTCCCTGGCGGTACTTCAAACTCGGGGAGAAGAGCTTTATGACCAGTGGACACACCTTCTCTTTCAACTGGAAGCTGAACTCTTTATGCTACAAAAATAACAACAGACCCCACTAAACACAGAGTCTACATAACACACTGAAAACATTATCTAGAAGGCTTATGATGAAAATGGGTAAACAAAAGCCTGATTGAAATTAAATGCTTTCAATCTACCACCATCTCTAGAACATAGAGACATAACTCATTTATAATCTCATCTGAACAATCTTTCAGGAACGAGCATGAAATTATTTTATGTAAGAGTTGACATGCTGTTTCTCATCAATACATGAATAACAACCGAATAAATTAATGATAATACCTTAGAACAAAATTTTACCTGTAGAAATATTTGTGGAAATGCTGTTAATACAGCCTCCAGCAGCTCCAACCCAAACGTGCGGGTCATCTCAGTCATTCCAACCAACCAGAACGGCTGGTCAGCATTCACTAGCTGGCAGAGGTCCTACAAATACATGGTTAGAACACATGGTTACTAGGTACTGAAATACAAGTGATATATTTGGGTGAGCTGAAGTAAACATGATTGAAGATGAGGCTTATTGACCTCTCTTCATACTATGGACCTCAGCCTATGTATTTTGATTTTTTCTGCAACAAAGTCTACAAAAACAAATTCCTGGTGGATATAAATATATGTAGGAAGTTTCACAACTTCTCATTGGTTTTCACACTAGTTGGGTTCCAAAATTTCTCGAGACTCTATTTCAATTTGAAAATTTAAAGTAACTATTGTAGGATACTATAAACAATGGATTACACATGTACAATATACCAATACACCTGACAGATTTACAAACAACCAGAGTTCGCAGATATTTATCATTGCAAACCATTTGTTAATACATGTATTTCTATACTAAGGAAATTGAATAGAATTACTTCTTGCAGGCAAAATTAACTAATTGCAGTTAAGCTGTGAATTGGCCATTTATAAATCAAAAATGGCCCATCAGGTTTATCGGAAAAGGGTGAGGTAAATGGTGACTCCACTTACCTGGAACAGAAGGTAGGCATCACCTGCACAGGGACGCAGGGAATGCGGCGGAGTCTTACTGTGGTTCTTTAACTCCTCGAGATTCACTTCACTCGTTGTTGAACCTTCATTACAAAAAATAAAAGCAAAAGAGAGAGATTACTTTATAACAATTATAGTGTAACAATCCACGATAGTGTACACATTTGTGACTTGGCAGCATTTTAATTTTTTTTTATTAGATACCCTCTTGGAGCTTTTAAGCTATTGTTTTGGCTATTTTTACAATACAGTTGAACTTCGATATCTTGAACACTGATATCTCGAATACAATGGATATGTCGAAATGATTTGTACGGTAAGTCCTAGCCACTTATTTTTTAAGTAATTTACCCTCAATATCTCGAATACTGTAAGTTGTTTTAATTCCGCGGTGTTAAAATTTCACGATTTCACAAAATGTACCAATCGCAATGGTTTTAATTTCACACTCCAAGAAAACCAGTCGATCAAAGTATCAGCATTAACACGTTTAAAAAACTTATGTTAATATTTATGATTTGTTTAATTAAGCGGAAAAACGATAAATCGCGAACATAGTGAAATTTAAACCATCGTGATTATTTGCCAATCTACAGTATTTGGATATCTCAAAGTTTTTAAACAGTCCCTTCTAGTTCGAGATAACAAAGTTTGACTGTACATGTATATTTATCATTTATGATTTTGGTGATTTTAAGTTGCTCTTGTTAAAATTAATACCCTATATGCTTCAAAATTCTGCAATTATAGTTTAAAGGCTATATGACCTTCATTGCCAAATACAGAAAAATTAGCACCTTTGGAAGAAAAAAACTAGTACAGAGGGTTCCGCTTAATCTGATAGGCAAGTTGTCAGGGAAAAATTATCAGATTAACCGAAAATCAGAATAACCGATTTTGCGTTTTTGTGGTCTTTGATTTTGGTATAAAATTAGATATAAATTGTTTCAAGACATAATTTATCAATGAAAGGATATAATTTGTATGTCAACAGTTTGAAATGAAATAATTTACCTTGCAATAGCAATGAAATGGCATGAAAGTCTTTATTTTGTTTGTAAATGCCCAAAAGAAAATGTTTCTCTTCATTACGATGGTTTTAAAGTGGCCGCCATTTTGACAGGAAGTAATAAGAGGAAATGGCTGTCTGAACAGTACCTCTTTCAATTGAACTATTTATTTTAATTCTTTTTCTGTTATAAAATGCTCTTAAATAATTAATTATGCATGATAAAAAAATATTTGATTTTTATTTATAAGTTTTCTACCACGATATGAAATTGAAAGTAGTCAGAATTTCCTCGATGTCACATGCCCCAAAGCCTGTCATTTTTGATTCAGAAATTACGTTTAAATAATTCTTAATGGTGCAAGCCCATCATGAAATTAACACATGCGATTGGTAAGTAAACAATTAAAATTGTACACAGGTAAGGTCAGTCCTGTGTGCGGTCATCCGAAACAATTATCGATGTCGGTAGCTTTTATCTTACAAAGAAAGGAGCCCCTTGTGTGCGTTGAAGTGTAACTAATGCGCTGTAAAGAGTTACTGTGTACACAAGAGGGGTGTCAACCAATAAAACATAGGTGTATACAGGTGTAAAAGGGTGGGAAATCAATATTACACGGCCACAATCCTATCAGATTAACCGAAAATGACATTTTTTTCTATCAGAATATCAGGAAAAGATATAAAGGGATATATAAGAAATGGTTTGGTGTTTTGATATTATATCAGATTAACCGAATTATCAGATTAACCGCTATCAGATTAAGTGGAACCCTCTGTACATGAATACAAATTCTCTCATGTCCTATTACTGTCAATGTAAATTTTAAAGGACAGCACCGCATAGGGGATAAACAGGAACTTATCTTTATATATGGTAAAAAAAAGTAGAATTGTTATAATTGATTAAAATTTTCACAAAAATTTATGGAGCTATTCTTTTAACCCTCAAGTGCAAGACTGACCTTGAATCGGAACTTTATCCTCGGTGACCACTCTTTCAAACACACAGCTGACTAAGTGTTTAATGGTGGCCGCAGCAGTATTAATTGTTGTACTGTCCTTGGTAAAGTGAAGTCGAAAACAAAGAACTAATGCCTAAAAAACACAAAGTAATTCATCAATGCATCATCTGGCAGTTAATAATGCTTATTATCAGAGTTTCTGAAATCCAGAAATGATCAACCATTTTATTTTCAAAATGGCAACTCCAGAATAAGTTTTAGAGTTAATCCTAGAACCAGTCAGAAACCTATACAAATGAAAATCAGTGAGGTTCAATTAATTCTTATAAACGTATAACAAACAAAATTTAATATATTAAAATTACCGCTATTTGAGACAAGAAAAGTTTAAAAAATATCGCATATCACCAACATTCTGAAATTACTCAACTCTGTTTTCCAATCAAATCCTTCATTGAAAATTGTATGAATCTAAGAAGAACCTCAGCTTTTAGACTGAGAGTTCAGATGAGGAAAACAAGAGGCCCATGGGCCACATCGCTCACCTGAGGAACAATAGGTATGATGAAATCAGCTTAAAGGAGTCATAATACAAACTATCTGGACAACGTAGTATAATACATGTAGATCCTGAATAAATGAAAATCCATTTTCTCCCTGGATATTCTTATTTTATTATCATTAGTCCCTTTTCTAACAGGATGATTTTATAGTCATAACACATGTTGAGCATTGCAGTTCTCAAAAAGATCCTAAACAATTGTTTATGTATAGGATATAAACCTACATCAAACTCTGAACCCCTTGTGAGGCCCAAGAATCATCAAGGGGCCAAAGTCTAAACAATTTTAAAGAATCACCTGGCTGATTAGTTTCTGAGAAGAAGATTTTTAAAGATTTACTCTATATATTCCTATGTAGAAATTCAATCCCCAATTGTGGCCCCACCCTATTCCCCGGGGTCATGATTTTCACAACTTTGAATCTACACTACCTGAGGATGCTTCCACACAAGTTTCAGCTTTCAGGGCTAATTAGTTTTTGAGAAGAAGATTTTTAAAGATTTACTCTATATATTCATACGTAAAAATTCGACCCCCCATTGTGGCCCCACCCTACCCCCGTAGGTCATGATTTTCACAACTTTGAATATACACTACCTGAGGATGCTTCCACACAAGTTTCAGCTTTCCTGGCCAAATGGTTCTTGAGAAGAAGATTTTTGAAAATTTCTCAATTTTTTAAAATAAATTCTAATTATCTCCCCTTTGAAAAGGGCGTGATCCTTAATTTTCACAACTTCGAATCCCCTTTGCCTAAGGGTGCTTTGTGTCAAGTTTGGTTAAAATTGGCCCAGTAGTTTTTGAGGAGATGTCAAAAATGTGAAAATTTTACGGACAGACAGACAGACAGACGGACGGACAGACGGACGACAGAAAAAATGTGATCAGAATGTGATCAGATGTGATCAGGTGAGCTAAAAAAGTGATGGCAGGGCCAGGTCTATTTTTTAAAAGCTGTGAATTATAAACTGTCAGATTATCCATTTCTTTTATCTTTTATCTTTATTCCATCCTTACCTTGGCCAATTAGTCTTGTTGTACCATAGAGTTTGAGGTTATCAGAAACTATGGGTGTCTGAGTTTGAGCATCCTTACCTTGGCCAATGAGTCATGCTGTACTACAGAGTTTGTGGTGATTAGAATTAAGGCTGTCTGAGTTTGAGCATCCTTGCCTTGGCCAGTGAGTATGATGTTGTACCACAGAGCTAGTGGTGATCAGAATTATGGCTGACTGAGTTTGAGCATCATTACCTTGGCCAATGAGTCATGCTGTATTACAGAGTTTGTGGTGATCAGAATTATGGCTGAGTTTGAGCATCCTTACCTTGGCCAATGAGTTGTGCTGTACTACAGAGTTTGTGGTGATCAGAATTAAGGCTGTCTGAGTTTGAGCATCCTTACCTTGGCCAATGAGTCGTGCTGTACTACAGAGTTTGTGGTGATCAGAATTATGGCTGACTGAGTTTTAGCATCCTTACCTTGGCCAATGAGTCGTGCTGTACTACAGAGTTTGTGGTGATCAGAATTATGGCTGACTGAGTTTGAGCATCCTTACCTTGGCCAATGAGTCGTGCTGTACTACAGAGTTTGTGGTGATCAGAATTATGGCTGTCTGTAACAGCTTGAGTTCCTCTAGTCCTGCTTCCATTAGATTCCATAACATACTCAGTATGTTGTCAGCTGCTGTCTGTAATAACACAGCCATAAATGTTTTTAAAAATTACACACAGATACACAATTTTACAAATAAAGTTCATGCATTCATGCCTTCCAGATTAAGGTGAGTTTTGATATTTATTAAATATGAAATGGGTATCATGGTCAGAAACTTTTGCCAAACTCACATGTATGCAATTTCTGTTTGTGGATCAAACTAATGAACTTTCTTGGTCTTGTAAATTTTTTTTTCAATTCACAAATAAAGAGAAAGTGAAACTTGTACTTAAAATTTTTAGAGCCATGAAAAACAAAGGATAATGTTTTGTAAATATATGCTACTGTTTGTGATCAGAAATAAGCATTTACAGTACTAAATTGGTGAGATTTCAAACTGGAATAGGTCATCAATAATTCATAAAACCAAAGGGATATTAGGTTGAGTTGGCCTACAGTAATTAAGAGCTAGTATAAAAGTCTGACTGTGAATTTCAAACAAATGGGGGAGGTTCTTTTTATTGGTCAAATAGAATTACCCAGGTATTTTTGCTAAATAGGGGGAAAATGGTACCTGAACGAGGAATTACCAGTACTGTATACAGGGAAATATTTGCCCTCATTTTATTTTCGCCCCTTTCGCCCTCATTGTCAGAGGACGAATTTAAGACTGGGCGATTTCTTTGTTGCAAATAATATCTCTGTTAATACAACTTCATTTGGGCGAATTCAAGACGGGGAGAAACCATTTGCAAGTGTAAAAGGGTAAAAATTACACGGGGCGAAAATAACCCTGTATACAGTAGTTTAAATTGAGCTATACTTACGACAGAAATGGCTTCATGGGAGATGAGCTTCTGGACAGAGGTCAGACATAACTGGACGATCTTTGGGTTCTTGGTGTCACATCCCATCACAAAGGGCTGGATTATTTCAGCACTGGCCGGAACCAAACCTGTGTCGGTCATCATAATAAACATCTGGTTTTAATGCTTTAATTTTTTAAGCATGCTCATTATTACATGCATTAACAAATCAAATATGGAGCCATAAATATATCTTTCCTTATTTTTATCAAAAGAATTTACTGACAAATGGTGAAACTCAGAAACTAAACTCCAGTGACATTCGCAAGCCTAAGGGTCTAGGAATTCTGACAGGATAAAGGCGGAGTTGTGTAATTTTAACATCCAATAGAATAGAGTCAATCAAGATTTATAACAAATTGGCTAGATGATAGACTTTCCTAGTGTTACCTACAGAATCTCGAATTTTGCCCATTACATATTTTTAAATCATGGCCTCGCAAAGATGAACATGTATTTCAAAATCAAAATTTCTAACAAATGGGATATTTTTGGTGGTCATTATAAATTTTAGAGTTTGTATCTTACCCGACATTACATCCTCACTCTTTGTACAAATTGTCCGCAACTTCAACTGAATTTGTTCTGAGGCCTACAAATATATTCAATAGGTTTTTTTTAAACAAATTTCATTTCATTGCTGGTACAGTAATTTGATGTATTAATACAAATTTTTTATAAACATATTCAATAACCTTTACATCTGAGTCATGACTAATAAACTGGCTCTGTGTAAAATACAATAAACATCAATTTTACCAGGGAAGTAAACAGGTCTCTGATTTTACATAAATTTTAAATTAATAACTTTAAAATTTAAAGCACAATTAATATATTTTATATGTTGAGGGCAAAGCCAAAATATATCAATTAGCAGTAGATTAATCGAAACGTGCACAGTAGGATCTGCCTATCTATGTATTCATAATGCTAAATGTTGCATGCTAAGTCTACATTATGAAGTCATATTAGTAGAGGTTGACAACACTCAACAATTTCCGTCAAAGCAAAGATCTGATCAGAACAAATTAAGTAGATAAAAACGATAAGTCGCAGAAGAATAACATATTTTATCAATATTTTAAACAATTATAATTGAGTGTGTTTATTGCTCCTTTTACATAAAAAACAATTAGGCCTATCACGAAATGTGAAGTTCGTACGAGATTCAGAATTAAACATGGATGACGGTGATGTCACTGTGCATGAAGTGATTCTTTTTTTCTCCATATAGAAAAAGTTGTTTCAACAAGTATAAAGTGTAATTTCTAGTAGTGTTGCTATATACACATGTTGTCTATAGATAGAGTTTCGCTCTCACGGGCTCTCACAAGCCCTTTAGGCCTGTGAGGACTATCTATTTCCTACATCAGTACATCATGAAGTTGAAAGAAGATCAAACTTGAAGCTGGAAAACTTCATAACCAAAAAAATTTGTTGACATTATGCACCATTTCAGCATAAATAAGCTCTTCCTTTTATGGCAGATGTCATCATTTTTGGTAGAGCCCTATCAATACACATGGGATACCAACCTCTTTTACGTGCGGATATTTTCTCTTCCCCTCCGCCGACAGCGACCTTAAATCTCCCTGAAGACTCTCCACCAGCTTTTTGGCTATCTGTGGGTCCTTTAGAGGAGAAGCCATGTTAGGTTACTTCTTAGCAGACGAGTTTTGATGTCAGAAGTCAGTGCTAAAATTAGAAGCAGAACCAAAATAACGTAATGTTTATAAAATAACAGAGGAAATGCGAGTCAAGTAGCGCTTAAATGGTTTTGCTTCGAGAAAAACAGAGACATTCTATACCAGTCGAATGAATACCAATAGTTTATGATTTTTTGCCTTTTTCACATTCTTATTCTTACCCTTTCTATTCCAAAACTTCAAAAATACATCTGTGGTTTTCGTGTACAACCTGTCAAATTTAAAGGGATGTTACTCATACCAATTTCCGTGTTGTCTAAATTTAGGTCATGAAATGATATCAATCCGAAATAATTCATCTTGACTTTCCTGATTATTCGAGACATTTAAAACATTTGAATAAAACAAATAGCCCGTGAAATCAATATTTTGAAAGATTTTCTAAAAAAGGCAAAATAATGGCTTAATTTAAATTTAAAAGTTAATTTCAATCCATTATTTTAAAAAAATAATGTAAATCATACCCATCAATCACTCATGGCATAAAAAAATTGAATACCTAACGTTACATGTACAGAGGATTTTGATAATTTCGAAACCTACATTTTGTGTTATTTAGCTTTCTAATCATTGCAAAATGTGTAACCTGTGTTTCTTTCATATTAAAGACCTGAAATTTGGTCACAACCATCCTTAGTGTTTACTCTTTATACTCAATAAATTTCAAGGTCATATCAAAAAGTCAAAGGTCAAATATGATGACGTCATCTAGGATTTTTATTAATTTTTACCTCTGTCAAATATACTTAAACCTCAATTAATCTATAACCAATGGTCATTCTTTATTTTGATATATTTTAATTACAGGGTCATGGCAAACATACTGTTAAATTTTTTAAAATTAAAATTAGGCCTAAATTTGAATTATACAATTTCTTTTTACTGTAGAGACTGATAAGTGATGCAAATCATCGTCCTAAAATAGAATTCACGAACGCTAATTTTACAATACATGGATATAATTACATCGGAAGTTATCTTAAATTGCCAGTAATAATTTATTTCAGTGTCTTTAAGTAACAAAAAGATATCCTGTATAAAAGGCAGCACTGACACTGACATTTGTAATACAGGGTGTCCCAGAATATCTGATACCATTTGAAATTCGTATAAAAAAATAATATTTGGGCAAAACTTGTAAATTGTGACTCAAATAAAGAGTAAAACCTTTTAATTTTTTTCCACAAAAATAGTTTGGGAGAAAAACGTGCTTTTATTTAAATTATGATGCCACAAAGTTGCATCATATGTCTTTGGTTGAATTGAATTTAAAACAAGATAAATCGGGACAAGAGAGCAGGCATCTTCCGTTTTTAAACATTATTATCAAATACAGACTCCAGATATAGTTGTGCAAGTTATAAAAACAGAATATCCTGGGAAAAAGCGACTCAACAAGCAACCGATTCTTTAAATTGTGAGAAGATTTGAAGAAATGGGATCCGTACAGTGGCTGTCGTGAAGAATTTTACTCATCGACTTAACGTCGTCATTGATCAAAAAGGACGTCATTTGGAGCACTCTTTAAAATTGTTGTGTTTTTATAAGCAACGCCCAATTTGTTATTAACTTTTGAATGTTTGTGAAATTTGTTGAGTGAAAATTTACATCATATACATTTATAAAAATGCATTTGATATTTTGCTAAATAAATTTAAACAAAAGTTATTAAAAGAGTAAATGGTATCAGATATTATGGGACACCCTGTAGTTTGAGAAGTAACTTATTAGCATAGCAAATCATAACGATCACTATTTATTTTACTTTCCACTCAAAGTAGGTTCAATTGGTAGGGTTTGGGCGATGTAGGCAAAAATTGACAGGTCAGATTTTTTTCAAATTTGATATATTTATAGATTTTATTCAAAAGAACAAAGTATAAAATTTTCAGAAAAATTGAATGATAGGATAAGACTATCTTATCTGTTTGGTACTGCCTTTATAAATTAATATCAGAGTATTTAATACATGGTTAGAAAAATTAGGTCCTAATATGGATCGGATACCTTAAGGCATTATGAAAGATTGCAATAAGCAGATTTTTTAATTTTAAAAAATCAAAATAATTGTTTACAATGGTACATGTGTCATCCTAATAAACTAAATTATTAGATTTTTTCTTTCATTCGTTTTTGCTTTGAGACAGATAATTTTAACTTTAAAGATTTTTTTCATTATGTTATGTTGATTGATTTTTTTCTTCGTATGAAACAAATGACATAAAAAAGAATATTTAAAATAATTGGATTTTTTTTTGGGGGGGGGGGCGGGGTCGGAGTTCAAGATGGAACTAGTCAACCTTAAAAAATTAAACATTATTTCATCGTTCAATGTCAATTATGTTTTAGTCGTGAAAGATTATTAAAAAGGCAACTGAAAAAAAATATATCCACCCCAACCCCCTTGTCTTACAAACAGATGTATCAGTTTTTAGATTTCTAGTAAAATGCATAACTGTATGTTATTTGCATGTATTATACTGAATGTGTGCATCAATGAATGTATCATCACTATTGCTCATGCAGCCTCAGGTACATGTAACTGCATGCGCGAATTCCAGAATTTTTTTTCCGGGGAGGGGGTCAGAGGGGTAATTGTGTTTGCCGGGGGGGGGGGGGGGGTCCAGTGCCTTTTTTCGGAAATTTTGCTATGTCAATTTAAGAATTTTGAATTTTCCAGGGGGTGGGGCTGGACTGGACCTACCCCCCTCTAGATGATCAGCGCATGAACTGCACGAACTTGCTAAGCTTCCTCTGATCACCCGTCAAGATTACCGCTAATATCAACTGTGTTTTGCAGCAGTTCGTAAAACTGCCAGTTCGTAAAATAAAGCTAACTCTTGCAAAAATGAATGTGAATTTTTTTATGTGGATTTTTTAAAGAAATTTATTGTGACAAAAGCATTGCTTCCCTACACTTTAATTCATTGTTTTATGATCTCTTGATACCATTCTTTGCTGGAATATATGGGTATTTACTTTTTATTTTATTCTATGATAATAAAAATGGTGTTTTCTGAACAGTGTATGATCTCTTCTTTATATCATGATTATGTTCATCATCAATTTCAAGAATATAAGAACCGCACGAGGCATGGGCGTCGGTACCGGGGGGAGGGGGGAGGGGGATAAGCCCCCCCCCCCCACACACTTTTTTTTTTGCAAAGTTATACATAACCCATCGTCGGAAACCCACGGTCGGTCTCGCTTCTCTTACCTCGAGGTAAGAGAAGCGAGACCGACCGTGGGTTTCCGACGATGTACATAACCATATTACCAGACAATTTTTTTTTGCTTGTCAAGAGTTTTGGATAAGTCTAGCCCCCCTCCCCCACTTACAATTTGCTTCTGACGCCACTGCGAGGCATTAAAATAAATTATTTTGATATCACAAGATATAGTCCTTTATGAAAATGTAAATCAGATCTAGAAGTATTTTGTAGCAGAGATGTTATGGAGTTTAAGAGTTTTATTCTTAAAAAAATATTTTATTTTAAATGGGCGTCCATGTAAATGCACAGTATAATAGCGACAACAGACTGTATGTAAGCTCTAGGAGGTCCTTGAATTTATAATTTAAATATTTTTCCTTAATTCTAATTATATTTTTATGCCTCATGCTCTGTTGTCATGACAGTATCTGACTGCAAGGGTTTTCACATGTAGAATATGAAGGTACATGCAGCGAGTATATTGTATAGGTACATGTACATACACAAATGTCTCCACTTCACATAAAGACTAGCTTCGTTTACTGAGCATTTTTGTAAGAGAGAAGGATTGGGTGGGATGTACTTACCCGACATTTTGAAAACCATATAAATAAAATATTCAAAAAATAATCAAAGCCTAACTTTTCCCTAATCGGGGGGGTGGGGGGGGGGGAGGCAGCGGCGGCAGTTTTCTGATTACCTTTAAATCTTCAAATTGTACTATAAGTCAACGTTTAGTTTTATTATTGCACTTTCCCAAAAAGTGGAATGGCCAGTTTCTTGTTTTTAATATGTTAAGATAAAAAATTGACAAAACAGTGTCAGTTGACAAAATGTAGGGAGTAGGGGGGGGGGGGGGGCTGATTGTGTCTAATACCTCGAATCAACCAAAATGGTTTAACCTAAACTATAACTATTTGTATTATCCTTTGATTAAGAGAAAGACCATCCTTCAACCTTTACAGAACCATTTTACTCATACAAAGATAATTAAAACAGCAATTACTTACATGTACACGTATATGATTAATTTATCAAATCAATATCCGGATGATTGATTATAGGAAATCACACTTCAATTTTCGATATCCTTTACGGAAGTTTGAGGGCATGTTAATGGGGTTTATTTTTCAAGTGACAATTAACTATAATTTGCAATCAATGACGATGATTTCAGTTCAGTTTTTTATTAACTTTAAGTTGTACAGCTTATCAGTGATAACATGAGTACATGTATCTTTTAAAGGTGTGATTTGGGAAACAGGATAAAAGTCATAGCTTTTAAAACGGGTAAAAGTCATAGCTTTTAAAACGGGTAAAAGTCATAGCCTTTAAAACGGGTAAAAGTCATAGCTTTTAAAATCGTTAAAAGCATACATGCGTGTCCACAGAAGATTAAAGGTGAGCGACTATATATTTGAGAATAGAAGTCGGTCGAATTGGGGGTCCGGACCCCTCCCCCTGAAATATTCAAACTTATTAAATTCCGATAGTAAATTTACCGAGAATAGGCCGCGGACCACCGTTATCCTCAGGAAACCACCACCAACCCCGGAAACATTTTCTGGTTCCGCGCATGTGATTAAATATAGAACCATTTTAACAAGACCTTGGACTTTCAGTAGGACGTAGCTATCTATTTCTTGCGTCAAAACAAGTTAAAAATGACACTGGTTTCATGCGAAATATACACCGATTGTGTAGTCTTACCTCAAAAAGCCAGACAAATCGTGTTGATTTCAAAGAGCCATGGCTGAGTGGCCAGCAATGAAATAGACAGGCCTACGTCACATTGCTGTTTGAAACAACTACCCAAAGTCCAAGCTCTTGTTAAAATGGTTCTAGTAATAAAACACGCGTGGTTTAACATTTATTTCTTCATTTATATCTGCCCATTCATCTTCATGAAGCTCAAACTTGGTCTGTAGTCACATCAAGTTTCAAGTCAATTGACCAGACCATAATGAAAAAACACACAACACAATTAGACAAACAAAATGTACGAATGAAACAACGTTTAATTTAAATTGATCACGTGTATACATTGACAATTCTAATTAGCTATACACCAAATGATGAAATGTGTAAAAAAAAAAGACTCGAACACTTTAATTCATAGTGAGATTTCAAGAATACTGTTAATTATTATTGGTGTGGAGTAAGATACGCAAACTACAAATATCACAGAGACGACAAACTATATTCATCAGATAAAAAACATAAAAAAGTTGGTAAAAAAAAACAACAACAAAAAACATTAAAAAAACCCACTCAAAGCAAGCAAAGTAAGTACACTGCGAAGAGAAAATGGAGAAATGAGTATATGCATGGATGTGACCTGTTAGGTACACTTTTAGATTATTGCGAATCGAAATTTGTACATGACAATTACTCTTCATTTACAAATTTGGATTCCCAATAATCTAAATTTTTGTACAGGACAGTACTTCTCGGCCAGGACTCAGGCTGTTTGGGGGGAGTCTTCTGTTTGTCCAGTCGCTCCGTATTCCCGCCGATTTTCAGCACCAGTTTCAGGATTGGGCATTCTGTGATACGGGCGTCTTGACCTCTGATGTCTTCTATACATTACCGTAACCATGGCCACGGTTGCTAAGACAACCAATGTGATCACTATGGCGATAGCTGCAGTAGAACCGGAAGAGAGGCCGTCTTCGTTCCCCTGGGAATCGCTCCCGCGGTCTGCTTCTTCCGCGGAATTGGGCTGGTTTGCCAGAGTCAAGTCGGTCCAAGTCTCCCCGCCCGTGCTGATCATGTATTCCTCGGATATTCCTGAATCTACATATGCGTCTCCCGGCAGATCCATAAATGGCGGACGTCTGACGGGCGGAAGTCCTTTGTCGGAGAAGGCGTTAGCTTTCACACAGTAGTTGATTTCACAGGAGTTTTCTATCGTCGCTAAGTGCATGCTGTATCCGGACGGACAACCCCGCGGCCAGTTATTCGATGCTTTAAGGTAAGAGGAGAGGGAGTGCAACATATCTGGATTTTTAAACGACGTATCCTGATGAACGGCGAGTGGATTTCCGGTCATACAGCTAAATAAACCAGCGAAAGGTACTGAGTAGCGAAACCCTAGCTCATAGTCATCACTGACACAGACCTGCATACCAAGACCGAGTTTCAGGGGATAGAAATAGAGGGGACACCCGCGGGACTGGGTTAGCGGGTTATCGATCTTGTTTGTATATATCCCACCAAATTGGAATCCAGATTGCTGATCCACGTGACCTTGCGCGACGCACCAGAATGACTGATATTTCGCACTCCCGTAGACATTGTAATTGTCACAGCAGTGTCTCAGTCCCAAGAATCCACAATGATGGCATCTTCTCCGGCTTTCGGTGGCGGATCTTGTGCCTTCGTTCAGTAGAACACTCTCATAGCCACTGGGGCACGACTGAGCTCCAGTGAGAGGGTTTTTCTGGACAAGTCCGTTGCAGAGGTTCTGACTGAGTTGACCCGACTGTTTGCATTGCTGATAAACTCCCCCGAACGTGTAGTTGGTTTCCGGACTTTCACATGTACCGTCGTCCACATTCGCAATAAAACTAAAGTTGGGAGAGTCCAGATTGGTACACCCTCTGTAGATGTTGAATTTATAGTACTCCTCCACCGCGCTCTTTACAGTTTGGACTAAAGGGAACAGGATGGAAGGCGGGAGTTCCGGAAGTGTCTGGGCAGAAATGAGCTCATAGATAGGATATCCGGACTTGTCTACCGCTACCAGGTCTCCGCTCAGCCCAGCGGCCCACTGATTCAGCGTGAAGTTGTTCGGTTGGAAAACCGGTCCACCGATCGCCTTGATTACCGAGTGTGTTCGATTCCCTAAATACTGGTCGATGACTTCAGTAGACGTGCTGTGTTTGTACTCGGCGCCGACGTTAAACACGCTCATGAACGAGGCACTGGCCGCGGCCACGACCTGTCGGCGATCCATACTGTAGCTGTTACTGAACGTCGTCTTAATCTGGTCAAGCTGAGAGATGATTGCACCTGCCTGCACACCGGAAATGACGTGAGTTCCGTAGTCCCGCACTAACAGTTGACTCTGGTATCGAGCCATGTTGGTTTTGTTGGTTTGTATGTAGAAAGCGATGTTTCGGAGTCGGTCTCTGAACGCCGGGTTGAGGGGAGTGTCGGGCTGTAGGAGGGCGGAGTAGCGAGCGTACCGCGCCTGTACACGTGTCGTAACAGATCTGTCCATGATTTGGTGTTTACGCACGCTCTCCGACTCGTGGGAATATTTCCCACTGATTCCGAAGGATCCAATGTGTAGTCCGGCCTCCACATTGACGGAAGAGGAAGTAGTTGATGTGAAGTTGTTCCAGTGCTGGAACAGTTCTCCGAATACTTCTAACTGACTGGATTTGAGGGGGACCGTGAAGACTCCATCAGGGATCAGGTACCGACCGTCGTCCGTCGTCCGACACTCCGAGTAGTTGTACTGGACCAGCATCCCGGCATCCTTGTTCTGGAGATTGTCCCAGCCGAGGCCGGGAAGCACCTCAAAAAGGGCCACATTTCCGCCCATTTTAAACGCGCACCACTTCGAGTCCCCAGGGGTGAAGGGATTCACGGGGGGAGGGGGTTTTGGTTTTCCATCCACTTCGGTTCCACTGGTTAGTCCTATGGCCACCAAAACTAGGAGCAGTACACGGCCGCCCAACATGATGTCGACTTTCGGTATGGTGTATATAGTTAATAAACTAAGCCGGAAGAATTACTTGTCTGTGTCACGGGGAAACCCTCTTGTACTGGTGCGCGTGATTTATATTTGTTTTGGATGGCTGAAAAACCAGGGGTCACGAGTCGTCGATAAACAGGAAATATATCTTCTTTTACAGTGCTTATATCATTAAAATTCTTCTATATCATTATCCTTTATTTGTTAAAATCAAAAATAATTCAAGGGTTCACTAAAATAAGTGGATAAAGTTGTGATTTAGATAGCATTAAAGGTTTAAAGTAAATGAAACTATTTTTAAAACTGCATACATTATTTTGTCAATTTTCAAAAAATCACCACAAAACGAAAGTTGGTCTTTTAGATTTTTTGGTCAAGCACAGAAGTCCTTGCACAATCGGAAGGCCTCGGGAACCAGGCTACCTTTATATTATGACTGTGTATCTTGTATTTTAATAGATTGTGTACTCACTTTTATCCTAACATTAATATTTCGCTGGCTGACTCTGATAAATTTTTAAAAAGCTAACCTTGTGGTCTTAAAGCCTGATAACTCGGCTAGTGATAACGAGCACAGGTGCTTGGGGACGGGACCCCCCCCCCCCATCCCCCCCACAATATTCACCCCACATTCCTGAGTTATTTTTTTTTTCATCATTTATTTTTTAAATTATATGTTGATGTATGCTACACTAAAAAAAAATTCACAATTAACGCAAAATAAGCTATGTATAAAAAATGCATATACCACTGGTATAAAAAGAGAAGAAGGTTGGCAACTTCAGCAGACGCCATCTTGTAAAATTCGACACCTCGCTAGGAAATCCCAACATTATTTAACTGTCAACTTTATTTTATGTCAACTTCCGTCCACCCTTTAGCCTTTTGTCGCATATTTTAGGCAGTAGATGCAGATCGAGGGGTGATTTTTATTAATGACAGTTGTAATGCACCGTTTTGGTTGAATTGGTTGTAAGCTTAGATGTTGAATGACCGATCGGGAGACGGAGAGGATCGCAAAATAATTTTACCGATGAGTTTCAAGCAAAACTTCCAGCTGATGTGACAGTTTGAAATAAATCCAAGATGGCGGGGATGGGTACCTTGTGTATTATTAGATATAGGGTATTTATTTTTATTATGAAAAAAATTTATAACGTCAGGTGCCTGTGGACGATTGTTAAAACAGTAAAATTTTTCTAAAAATAGTTGCCTGCAACTAAAATAATGCAGATATGACGACTTCCGTTCACTGAAAATTGAAACGAGAGTTCGACGGTGTAAAATGTGAAATTAACACGACTGGATTAAAGTTGCCAACCTTCTTCTCTTTTTATACCAGTGGTATATACATTTTTTATACATAGCTTATTTCGCGTTAATTGTGAAGTTTTTTAGTGTAGCTTACATCAACATATAATTTAAAAAAATAAATGATGAAAAAAAATAACTCGGGAATGTGGGGATGAATATTGGGGGGGGGGGGGGGGTCCCGTCCCCAAGCACCTGTGATCACGAGATGTCGTAGTCATTTTACTTTCATGATTGACACATAGTAGTAAAATGTTTGTAAAAAAAAAAATAAAGGAAACTACAATCAATAAAACACAAAATATATTTATATTTTTGTATTATTGTTTTCATAGGTTTCTACAAAAACACCCCGTTTTTAAAATCCATGCGATTATTGACATTGCTCGATCGCGGCCAGTGAGTAGTTTGCGCATGTGCGATGTTATAACTTACACAGGAAAACGTTCTACAATTATCGAGAATTTTGAAATTTGTGTTCCTGGGATTTCAGTCTGCCTTGTTTCGTACTTCTTTGGATAATCCTTACAAGTGCAATGGTTGTCATAATATTTTTGTTCAAAACGCGATTCTACAAGTTCTTTCGTCCAATGTAACGTGTTCGGGTGAATGAAATACCTGAATGCGTTGAAGCACGAAGAGTGCTATCGGTCTTATATCATGTTATATAGGGGATGTGTAGCGATGAGCAGAACAATAGAAATCGACAACTAATATGGCGGTAGTCTAAGATAAAAGGGAAATAATGCGTATTTATGAATTCATAAATCCTTCTCCGTGCCATGACGGCGCATGGGGCCGGTGCTTATCTCCGGTTTCCGTGATGCTAAGCAGATGAGAGTCATTGACTCCCCCTGGATGGGACACCAGTCCATCGCTGGTTTACCCCCGGGATAAGCCGTTACCCAATTCCAGCTGGGTGAACTGAGACAATGTAGATAAAGTTCCTTGTCTAAGTGCACAACACACAACAGCAATTGACCACAGTGGGGTTTGAACCAGCTACCTTTCGGTTACTGGCCTAACGCTCATAAACACTGAGGTATGTGGTAGTTGTGAAGCATCTCTGAAAGAATTTATATCCTGAATTTCATAAATTCATTCATTTATTAGATCTTGACCTTAATATTTAAATCTGATTGGTTTAGACGCAGTTTATAATCCGTTTTATTACCATCAGCGTTATGAACAAATTAAGCAACGGGTAACACTATATAATTAGTGCCTGTTTGACGAAGGTTGACAATAGTTTTCCCTGGGTGTCAATTTCAACTGTTACTCTCCCAAACAGGCACTATTTATATATTTTTATACTTTCATGTTTTAAAATACTGAAATCTGATTGGTTTAGACGCAGTTCACAATCCGTTCTATCACCCGGCCTCAGCGTTAGCAACACACTTGGCAACGGGTAACACCATATAAATAGTGTCTGACACCCCTCGAAAACCGTCAATTTTCTCCGTATATATGTCAATTTCAACTGTTACCCTCCCAAAAAGGCACTCTTTAAATATTAGCCCCTTCACGGTAACTGCGGTACTGCTCTTTTGCAGGGCAAAATGACATAATTTGGTAAAATATGACGTAACGTCAATTGTTTCATTTACGTCATTACCTACTAAAATTTCGGCAAAGTATATCAATTTGCCCTGCAAGAGAGCAGTGCCGCGGTTATCGTGAAGGGGTCTATTATTATAATTTCATGTTAATTACGAATTGTTACATGCCCGTAAATTATGCGCGTACGGTTCGCCGTTGAATTTTATACGTCATTTCTATATAAAAGCAGTAAAATTTTCTCTAAAATTAAGGACGGCGGACCCAATTCATTTCTACAATAGATTTTTAATTCAATTTTTTATATAATGTTAATGAGTTCATGGTGAGTGAAAATCAATTAAAAAAAATTACAAGATCATCGACTTCCTTTTTTAACTAGGGGCGTTTCAATATTTGGGGATATAATAGAAAGTAATGGGAATTTTATGGGGCTTGGTATAAAAACTGATATTTAAAAAATTCTGCAATAGATTTTTTACTCTAATTAAATTGTTATATTAAGAAGTCAATTAGTTTACCGATGAACAGAAAAAAAATGTAGGTCATCGACCTAAATTTTTTGAGGATTTGTGTCAAAGTTTGCATGCTTCATTTTTCTTCAGAAATATCGTTGAAAATAGGACACTCATAATTATTGATTGCCTGACGTTACATTAACTGCTTTATATATAAATATTAGTAGGTTAATGTATAAATTCTATATCTACCACGATGTAAGACTATAAACTGCCTTTTGGAGTTGTATGATTTAAAAACCGTGGAAATATAACGGACTTGTCGCAAACAGAGGAAATTCGAACTAATTTTTTTTAAATTAAAATTTCTCCACTAAAAATATTTTGGCATCACAAATAACGTTTAGTATAATGTAATTTTTATTATTTTCTCTTATTCTGATGTACGTTATTACGACAGTCATATTCATAGCATATGCGCGATTTCTGCGCAGAGGTACGAGATCTTGAATTGGGTCCGTCGTCTTTAAGACATACAGTATAATAAAATAAATTGTGCCTGTTTGGGAGGATAACAGCTTCGCGTCGGTTGACAATGGTTTTCGAGGGGGTCGGGTCAATCAGCTAACATCCGCGACTGTACTCGGCAATGCTGGTACCGGACATCCATGACTGTACCTGCACGCTAATGTTAAAGTCGGAATATCCGGATTGTTTTGTCGTATAAAATATGTTTATATCTATACTGTAGACTGTAATGGTAGAAAATATATCTAATGAATATTTATACACACAAAGAATCCTGTAGAGTTATCTTATCTGCTGTATGGAACACCGTTAACGCAAAAAGGGAAACATTAACAGTGTAACGCTAATTATAGCAAATGTAAAGAATATATTGAAAATCACAGAAAATTTTCAGCGTACGAAATCATTTTTAGAAACAACATTATTTCTAATAAAAACAAATAAAGTAATTAAATTACCAAGATAAACCATACTTTATGAATATAATAAGCGTTAAGGTTTAGGGATTAAGGCTAAAATAGGTGGTGCCTGCTGCCAAATTCAATTCAATATATAACGTAATTGAATAACATATTATTGGAAATAAAAAAAAAACTCTTAAGGTTTGTTAATAAATTTTAGACCGACAAACAAATTTAAATATTTGAGCAAACAGCATCAATGTCTCTATTTACCTCGAACTACAATAAAAAAAAATAAGTATATCCATCAGTTAGTATACAGTGAAAGTGTGTCTCATTTACACAGCCAGAAGGATCAGTTTATAATTTAAAAAAAATATACTTTCTTCACATCTGCAGATGAATATGCGCCAAATATATAACAATTATACCTGTCCTAAAATACACCATATTTCAGTAATATTTATTACCGTGCATGTGCCTGACTAACAACATCCATGAGTGTATCTGTCCTATAATTGCATTATAACTTACATCCACGACTGTACTTGTGCCTGATTAACAACATCCATGAGTGAACCTGTCCTATAAATGCATTATAACTTACATCCACAACTGTACCTGTGCCTGATAAACAACATCCATGAGTGTACCTGTCCTATAAATGCATTATAACTTACATCAACGACTGTACCTGTGCCTGATTCACAACATCCCTGAGTGTACCTGTCGAATAAATGTATTATAACTTACATCCACGACTGTACCTGTGCCTGATTCACAACATCCCTGAGTGTACCTGTCGAATAAATGTATTATAACTTACATCCACGACTGTACCTGTGCCTGATTAACAACATCCATGAGTGTACTTGTCCTATAAATGCATTATAACTTACATCCACGAATGTACCTGTGCCTGATTAACAACATCCATGAGTGTTCCTGTCGTATAAATGCATTATAACGTACATCCACGACTGTACCTGTGCCTGATTAACAACATCCATGAGTGTACATGTCCTATAAATGCATTATAACTTACATCCACGACTGTATTTGTGCCTGATTAACAACATCCATGACTGTACCTGTCCTATAAATGCATTATAACTTACATCCACGACTGTACTTGTGCCTGATTAACAACATCCATGAGTGAACCTGTCGTATAAATGCATTATAACTTACATCCATGACTGTACCTATGCCTGACTAACAACATCCATGAGTGTACCTGTCGGATAAATGCATTATGAATTACATCCACGACTGTACCTGTGCCTGATAAACAACATCTTGTATAAATGCATTATAACTTACATCCACGACTGTACTTGTGCCTGACTAACAACATCCATGAGTGTACCTGTCCTATAAATGCATTATAACTTACATCAACGACTGAACCTGTGCCTGATAAACAGCATCCATGAGTGTACCTGTCCTATAAATGCATTATCTAACTTACATCCACGGCTGTACCTGTGCCTGATAAACAGCATCCATGAGTGTACAGTCCTATAAATGCATTATCTAACTTACATCCACGGCTGTACCTGTGCCTGATTAACAACATCCATGAGTGTACCTGTCGAATAAATGTATTATAACTTACATCCACGACTGTACCTGTGCCTGATTAACAACATCCATGAGTGTACTTGTCCTATAAATGCATTATCTAACTTACATCCACGGCTGTACCTGTGCCTGATTAACAACATCCATGAGTGTACCTGTCGAATAAATGTATTATAACTTACATCCACGACTGTACCTGTGCCTGATTAACAACATCCATGAGTGTACTTGTCCTATAAATGCATTATAACTTACATCCACGAATGTACCTGTGCCTGATTAACAACATCCATGAGTGTTCCTGTCGTATAAATGCATTATAACGTACATCCACGACTGTACCTGTGCCTGATTAACAACATCCACGAGTGTACATGTCCTATAAATGCATTATAACTTACATCCACGACTGTATTTGTGCCTGATTAACAACATCCATGACTGTACCTGTCCTATAAATGCATTATAACTTACATCCACGACTGTACTTGTGCCTGATTAACAACATCCATGAGTGAACCTGTCGTATAAATGCATTATAACTTACATCCACGAATGTACCTGTGCCTGATTAACAATATCCATGAGTGTTCCTGTCGTATAAATGCATTATAACGTACATCCACGACTGTACCTGTGCCTGATTAACAACATCCATGAGTGTACATGTCCTATAAATGCATTATAACTTACATCCACGACTGTACCTGTATCTGATTAACAACATCCATGACCGTACCTGTCCTATAAATGCATAGTAACTTTCTTGTGCATTATTAAAAACATACATGACTGTACCTGTTCTCTACAAGTGTCATAACAGTATTTTATCGTTGGTTCACGTCAAAACATGGAGTTCCCTTGTAATTGGGGGTGTTTCCGTCTGCTAAAGGGGCTGATTTTTTTATGAGATGAAAAACAAGGTGTAAGATGCCTGACTATCCAAGTTTTGTAACAATGCGAGGTAATTTGAATTTTTGAAGCGTGTTGATTCCGGAGGGGGGTGGGGGGGGGGGATAAAGGACCCGGTCTTGATTTTTAAGCACAAAGTTTCACGCCTTGCAGGATGCACGTGTGTATTTTTCTAGAAAATTGTAAATGAAGCGTTGAAAAAAAGTCAAGAGGATTATTTTCCTAGAGGTTCGTTTTGAATTTTTAATCAGTATCTAAAGTTGCGCAATTTTGGTAAGAATATATAGTAAAATTTAATACTGTAGTGACACCTATAAAAGCATTATAACATACATCCAAAACTGTACCTGTGCCTGATTAAGAACATCCATCATTGTACCTGTCCTATAAATGCACCACAGCTTACATTCTTGACTGTACCCGTGCTTGATTAACAACACTCTACGCATGAAACTAATTAACCGAGTTCATGGAATCGCGTGCTTTTCCGTTTTACTGTTTTGTAAATAACGCATTTGAATATTTTTACTCAGTTTCCTTTCGTTGTCATTATAATTCAATGTGCTCAATGAGTTTTATTTATTGAAGTCACAAGTAGTTCAGTGTCCCGTAAACGAATTCAACCAATAAATACAATTCAATTTTATCTTGCATTCTATCAAACTTGTTCTAGTATTTATCTTATTTGATTTAGAAATAGAAAATAAATTTATTAATCTATAAAAGTAAGAGCTTGTAATAAAGTTGTATCTGATAACTTGGAATTAATTATTGAGAGAAAAAAATCGAAATTCTTATGAACAAACTAGTTTAATTTACTTACCTGTACGTTAGAAATATTCAATCGTATGCGTTGGATTTTAACTGCTTTTTCTTAGTATATGTAATTCAGTTTGTTTATTTACGTGTGATATTAAAATGTCGATCCAATCTTTTGGTGACCGAGCATTCAGTTTTGAAATGTTAGCAAATGAAGAATATAGTTTCCTGTAGTTTCTGAATTATTTTCGGTCCATTATTTTAGATATTTGAAATACATGTATATTCATTTAAACTGGTTGTTTTCGTGTATTTTTCTTAATGTCATTGGGAAGTTTGATCTTTTAATTCAGATCGAACAAGAGGTGACGAGGTTTTTATATATATGTAAATAAGAGAATTTTAACGAATCATTTCAAATCGAATTCATTTACTTACTGCGGATTGTCGTTATGCTAATTAAAACAAAACGACATTAACACTAAAATTTCTTGTCATTTTAAGAATATATGCTCATTTTGTTTTCAAGTTTTCTAAGATGATCTTTCCACTTCGGAATTCCGAATGGCAGTGGAGATGAATTAAACGTGAACGGTGAGCGAACGCTGAACGATCGCTGAGCACATAGTGAACGTACTGTAAGCGCACGGTGAGCGCGGATGGAGCGGAGTGGAGAGCAGAAAACGGTGAACGCACGGTGAGCGAACGGTGAGCGCAAGCTGATCGGACAGTGAGCGAACGCAAAATTGATGTAGAACGTTTCAGGAACTGTATCAAAATCCAATAATTCAATGCTTTCAGATAACCTACTGCAATTTGTAACCGTCCGTCGTAGCATGTTGTCTATCGTCGTGCGTTAACAGTTGAACATTTTAACTTCTTTTAAAAAACAACCTGGGTAATTATTTTCAAAATGTGTTATGAATTGCATTTTTGGGGTCAGATGAACATTAATTTTTTCATTGATCTTGAACTCATATAGTTCTCATGGACAGGCCCAAAATCATTTAGCTTTATACATACAGAGTATATTGCTGAGGTAATTTTACAACGTAATTTAATCGCAAACTTTACTCAAAAGTAACGTAAGCGTTAAGTAAGATTATCTTTTGTCCTTCTCAAGGCTATATTGTACTCAGTCTATCTTAAACATTATCTTGCTTGATTTTCGATAAGGCACCCCTTCTTTTAAACACGATTTTACGTGCCTATACAGGAAGGTGTGAACGCCGCTAGCCTACGTTGTAGACGTCAAGCAGTAAGGATATCTTCAAACCAATATTATAAACGTCTTCATCTTGATTGGTGCAAGTAAACTTGAAATGGATTTGAGCTCAATGACTTTCTTTTTTTCTTTTCTAATGAAAAAAAAGATTCAATCTTTGCATTAATTAATAATGGCAGAATACGTATGTACCGCAGTCCCGGAGAAAGTTTTTCGGACGTTACTCTGAGGAAACATGACCGCTAGGACAGACGTTTAATGATGATGTGGGCAGGTACATGTATTTTGCAGCCAAAAGTACTTCTTGTTCTTCAAGGGTTGGAGGAAACCATCTTTCAAGATGACCATGCCAGACCCTATTGTGGACGGATTATTAATGATTCACGATGATTGAATGGCCGAAAAAAATATCTACCTGAGCCTTATATTGAGCATCCCTGGGAAAAACTTGGAAAGTGAGTTTTTATAATCACCCTCAAACACCATCGACCAGTTTCGGGAACACCTTTATCATGGATGGAATACATGTAACACCCCCTCCCCGGTCTATCATTAGAGTTTGTACTCGATACATGACGAAGCGTTGCTCTGCCTGTTTTAACGCAAATGCTAAATCAATCTGACTTTTCTCTGAATGTGACTTTGTGAAATGACCCTTGTTGTGTTGCTGATATGTCTTTGCAATTGATAAAAACATCTCTGAAATGATTCAATGACATAAAACACATATGTTTTTTTAAATGTTAAAATTGATTTAAATGCATTAAAAGATTCTAAAGAGGGTGTTGCAAAAAGCGGGATTATTACCTAACGTGGAATACACCTTTTTAAAATATCCCTTTCGCTTGAAGAGTCATATCATTACGTAGACGACTATATTTACATAGCGGGTATGTTCCGTATGCAGGCAAAATACACAAAAATTTACACGAATTTATATCGAACACGACAATCATCATTTGATTTTCATAAATACAGTTAGGAAGATGACCAAATAGTGTGTATTTTAATGTTATAACATATATCAATTTGATTTCTACTGTCCAGCGTGTTTAAAATATCACATGAATAATTCTGCTTGTGGTTCTTCAAAACCGTTAGTGTTATACGAACAAACGTCGCATGTTTCTATAGTATTTGGATAAACGTCTATAGTCTAGATAAAAAGGTGGATCAAATTTATTCGTACGTATTTTCATTTACCTATTGTTTCATCACCGATTCATACTTTTTTAAAATAAATTATTTTTGCTTTTAAAAACCTGTTCATGCATCTTTAAAAACGGCATACCCTTATTATTTTATAAAAAGAGGAAGGGGGGATCTGTTGCGTACATTGTTTTGGAATCACTTGTTCAGAAGGAAAGGTTTATAATGATGATAATAACTTGTTCAGGTGGAAAGGTTTATAATGATTATCCAAGTTTATAACGGGGACTTCACTCAATAAGTACTGTTGGAAAAAATTAGGCACGCATGCAAAATATTACATTGATAAACGTTTCAAAAAGTTTATTCTGACATTCTTAAATAACTGTTCCGGGATTCGAACCCCAATAAAAAAAAATGGAGTCGATTTTACTCTATTCTAATGGTGTAACCACTCCACAACTCTAGACATTACATAAAACGGGGAAATTTAACACTGCGTTCTTAGATTTAAAAAATATCAATCATTTTTCCAAAAGTTCGATTTTTAAAAAAATATACCTCTTCGAAACAAAAATCGGAAATGGAAGTTTTCAGGGAATTGTCGTGAAAGCGTGAAAACTGCCACATTTGTGTGTGTAACCATTTTCAAATTCATAATCTTATAAAAGTTAGTATATGTACTAACTTCCAAGATAAAATTCTCACTGCTTTATGAACAAAGTTGCATGAGAAAATATTACATCGAGTTCTGTTACTTTGATTTTTTCCATTTTATCTGCAACTCCTTTAGGTAAATATAGAATAGGAACTGCAACACCCTCTTTTTATAGCAGATACCTGGTAATCGACTGGACAATCCGATACCCATTGTCTATCATAAGTTGAAGGTCAAATTACATGTATGGGACCAATGACATACCGAAAATTATTTTCATCATTTTAGAATTGCATCATATACGCCAAACTTTGTATGTATTACGCATGCATGTAGCATCCTTTTATCTGAACAAATATTTGTCTTAAATTTACATATAGAAAATTGAATTATCATGTATCCCCCCACACGTTTTTGGTGTTGTCAGGTAAAAATCCCCGAAGTGAATATAAGGAAATTAACAGTGAAATGGCAAGAGACTGCTCCTCCCTCCCCCTACCCACTTTCAAAAACGATGCTAGGTGCCGGCTACACGTCATCATAAGTGATATACATTTTGTAGAACTACAATAGCTAACCAATTTTTATACCTAAAATCTGAATAATTAAATAAGGCTATCAAATTCAAAAATTCAAATAGAAAAAGAAAATGTATGTATTCTTATTTGCATTTAATCAGAATTACTGAGAAGGAAAACTAACTAGTGAAAAACGGGTAAGTTCAGTCATGGATATTGTTGTATTGTCAGGCACAGGTACAGTCGTGGATGTACGTTGTAATGCATTTATTCGACAGGTACACTCATGGATGTTGTCAATCAGGCACAGGTACAGTCGTGGATGTACGTTATAATGCATTTATAGGACAGGTACACTCATGGATGTTGTGAATCAGGCACAGGTACAGTCGTGGATGTACGTTATAATGCATTTATAGGACAGGTACACTCATGGATGTTGTGAATCAGGCACAGGTACAGTCGTGGATGTAAGTAATAATGCATTTATAGGACAGGTATACTCATGGATGTTGTCAATCAGGCACAGGTTCAGTCGTGGATGTAAGTTATAATGCATTTATAGGACAGGTACACTCATGGATGTTGTTAATCAGGCACAGGTATAGTAGTGGATGTAAGTAATAAAGCATTTATAGGACAGGTACACTCATGGATGTTGTGAATCAGGCACAGGTACAGTCGTGGATGTAAGTTATAATGCATTTATAGGACAGGTACACTCATGGATGTTGTGAATCAGGCACAGGTACAGTCGTGGATGTAAGTTATAATGCATTTATAGGACAGGTATACTCATGGATGTTGTCAATCAGGCACAGGTACAGTCGTGGATGTAAGTAATAAAGCATTTATAGGACAGGTACACTCATGGATGTTGTGAATCAGGCACAGGTACAGTCGTGGATGTACGTTATAATGCATTTATAGGACAGGTACACTCATGGAAGTTGTTAATCAGGCACAGGTACAGTCGTGGATGTAAGTAATAAAGCATTTATAGGACAGGTACACTCATGGATGTTGTTAATCAGGCACAGGTACAGTCGTGGATGTAAGTAATAAAGCATTTATAGGACAGGTACACTCATGGAAGTTGTTAATCAGGCACAGGTACAGTCGTGGATGTAAGTAATAAAGCATTTATAGGACAGGTACACTCATGGATGTTGTTAATCAGGCACAGGTACAGTCGTGGATGTAAGTAATAATGCATTTATAGGACAGGTATACTCATGGATGTTGTCAATCAGGCACAGGTACAGTCGTGGATGTGAGTAATAAAGCATTTATAGGACAGGTACACTCATGGATGTTGTGAATCAGGCACAGGTACAGTCGTGGATGTAAGTTGTAATGCATTTATAGGACAGGTACACTCATGGATGTTGTGAATCAGGCACAGGTACAGTCGTGGATGTACGTTATAATGCATTTATAGGACAGGTACACTCATGGATGTTGTGAATCAGGCACAGGTACAGTCGTGGATGTAAGTAATAATGCATTTATAGGACAGGTACACTCATGGATGTTGTGAATCAGGCACAGGTACAGTCGTGGATGTAAGTAATAAAGCATTTATAGGACAGGTACACTCATGGATGTTGTTAATGAGGCACAGGTACAGTCGTGGATGTAAGTAATAAAGCATTTATAGGACAGGTACACTCATGGATGTTGTGAATCAGGCACAGGTACAGTCGTGGATGTACGTTATAATGCATTTATAGGACAGGTACACTCATGGATGTTGTGAATCAGGCACAGGTACAGTCGTGGATGTAAGTAATAATGCATTTATAGGACAGGTATACTCATGGATGTTGTCAATCAGGCACAGGTACAGTCGTGGATGTGAGTAATAAAGCATTTATAGGACAGGTACACTCATGGATGTTGTGAATCAGGCACAGGTACAGTCGTGGATGTAAGTAATAATGCATTTATTCGACAGGTACACTCATGGATGTTGTGAATCAGGCACAGGTACAGTCGTGGATGTAAGTTATAATGCATTTATAGGACAGGTACACTCATGGATGTTGTGAATCAGGCACAGGTACAGTCGTGGATGTAAGTTGTAATGCATTTATAGGACAGGTACACTCATGGATGTTGTGAATCAGGCACAGGTACAGTCGTGGATGTACGTTATAATGCATTTATAGGACAGGTACACTCATGGATGTTGTGAATCAGGCACAGGTACAGTCGTGGATGTAAGTAATAATGCATTTATAGGACAGGTACACTCATGGATGTTGTGAATCAGGCACAGGTACAGTCGTGGATGTAAGTAATAAAGCATTTATAGGACAGGTACACTCATGGATGTTGTTAATGAGGCACAGGTACAGTCGTGGATGTAAGTAATAAAGCATTTATAGGACAGGTACACTCATGGATGTTGTGAATCAGGCACAGGTACAGTCGTGGATGTACGTTATAATGCATTTATAGGACAGGTACACTCATGGATGTTGTGAATCAGGCACAGGTACAGTCGTGGATGTAAGTAATAAAGCATTTATAGGACAGGTACACTCATGGATGTTGTTAATCAGGCACAGGTACAGTCGTGGATGTAAGTAATAAAGCATTTATAGGACAGGTACACTCATGGATGTTGTTAATCAGGCACAGGTACAGTCGTGGATGTAAGTAATAAGGCATTTATAGGATAGGTACGCTCATGGATGTTGTGAATCAGGCACAGGTACAGTCGTGGATGTAAGTTATAATGCATTTTTAGGACAGGTACACTCATGGATGTTGTTAATCAGGCACAGGTACAGTCGTGGATGTACGTTATAATGCATTTATAAGACAGGTACACTCATGGATGTTGTGAATCAGGCACAGGTACAGTCGTGGATGTACGTTATAATGCATTTATTCGACAGGTATAGTCGTGGATGTTGTGAATCAGGCACAGGTACACTCGTGGATGTACGTTATACTGTATTTATACGACAGGTACAGTCATGGATGTTGTTAATCAGGCACAGGTACAGTCGTGGATGCAAGTTATAATGCATTTATAGGACAGGTACACTCATGGATGTTGTGAATCAGGCACAGGTACAGTCGTGGATGTAAGTTTTAATGCATTTATAGGACAGGTACACTCATGGATGTTGTTAACCAGGCACAGGTTCGGTCGTCGATGCAAGTTATATTGCATCTATAAGATAGGTCTAGTCATGGTAGTTTTTGATGAGGTATAGGTACAGTTACAGATATTAATAATTTGTTTTTTAAGACCGGTACAGGTGGATGTAAATAATAGAATTGAATTCATATCATGGACATGTACAGTCATTAATGTTAATTATGTACATGTACAGGTACAGTCATGTTTACTAAATATATTTGCAGTGTTTAAATGACAGATAGTAGGGATATGTAAACCACAGGTACGGTGGGTTTTTTTTTTTAAGGTTAATTCTCAGTTTACTCGTACTAATGTACGCATCTTATTATAGGTTTTTTTAAAGGTGAAAATCAATTTACTCGTACTAATGTACACATCTTATTATAGTTCAAGACATAATCAGTGTTACTATTTTCTCCATTATTCCACATGCATTCTTTTGTATAAATAAATCAACTTTTTATTTAATTATTAAGAAATTGGTTTATGTTAGCCTTACCGGTAGTAAAAAAACCACCTTTACTTATTTGTTTTTGATTAGCGATTACGTTGATACATATATAAATTTAATTTCCGTATTATAAATGATTATATTTAATATACAGTTTATGTTCATTTCCGTATTGGAATTAACGGCGTTCCATACAGCAGGCAGATAACCCCAGACCATTATTTGTTGTTGGTAAATATACAGAAGAGAGATGTTTCTCTAATAACAATTCATAAATATATATCTTTAATAAAAGGATAATAATCCGGAAAACATTTCTCTGATATTCCGACTTTAACATTAGCGTGCAGGTACAGTCATGGATGTCCGGTACCAGCATTGCCGAGTACAGTCGCGGATGTTAGCTGACAGACACTGTTGCCCAAACAGGCACTATTTATATATTGTCACATGCGCGTAAATTATGCGCGTATGGTTGGTATCAGGAGAAAACGTACCCAGGAAAAAACGTACCCAGGAGAAAACGTACCCAATTTCTAGGGTACGTTTTCTCCAGGAGAAAACGTACCCGGGTACGCTTTCTCCAAGATAAAACGTACCCTATGAAAATCATAGATATACTACTTAATAGTTTTTAATACTATTTTACATAATAAATATACAGAAATGTATGAATTTTATAGATATATGAATTTAATACTGTATATTTTTAAAGGGTTTGGACATATTAAATATTTTTCAAATGCTACTTTAATGCATATTTCAATGCATAAATATATAAAGATTTATTCATTTTATAAATAATATCTTTATAATAATTGTAGCAACTTTTATTTTAGTACGAATTAATGACCTGTCAAATGTGTTATCAATCTACTTCTTCTAAGTTTTCCATTTACCGTTAGCCTTACCTATATGAGTAACTCTATGCGAGATCCCCTTATCGACTTCTTGAAATACTCATAATTTAATTAGTTCTCCAAATTAGATTGCAATAAAAACTAATTTAACGGTTTCGTTTATGGTGGATTAATTGCCAAGTAATTAAACTGCTCAGGCGATGTTCGCGTATGTGTATATGTAACAAATAATTGTCTAATTAAACAAAATTATTGTCTTAAAAATTTATGTACGTGACTATGTATTTAAAAACAACAGCAACAAATGATACAAACGGTTATTGTATATTTTATTTTGTTTCATCTAAGAATATTTATGAAAACTATTATTTATTTACCCGGGTACGTTTTCTCCTGGAGAAAACGTACCCTAGAAATTGGGTACGTTTTCTCCTGGGTACGTTTTCTCTTGGGTACGTTTTCTCCAGCATTCGTACGGTTCGCCGTAGAATTAGTCTCGTTCAACCAGACGCTCGACTGTCTCCGTAAATCTCCGACGAGCAGAGATTTACGGAGACAGCCGAGCGTCTGGTTGAACGAGACTACCGTAGAATTCACGTCATTCCTAAAGAAGTCAATTATGCGTTTGAAATAATTCGAATAAATAAAGCGTTTATCAAAGCGTGCAGCCGAGTATGATTAATTAAAGAAAACAAACGACAACCCAAGCTGAGTTCAAGCTCGACAACAAGGAAAAACATGCTTGCAGATGTGGAACAGTCCCAAATAACAAAACTGTTAGATGAGAAAGAATCTATTAGTACTAAACGTATTATAAAGAGGTCTGTCAATCTATTCCGCGCCTTTCTGATTGAAAAAAGAGGAAGCGGGGAATTTGAAGGTCTTTCCAAGCAAGAACTGAACGAGAATCTGCGACTTTTTTATGTTTCCATTAGGACAAAAACAGGAACGAACCTCAAAGTGAGTTCATTGAACAACATAAAATATGGTCTTTCTAAATATTTAAAAGACATTTGCAAAATTGACATTCACGGTCCAGAATTCAACGATTCAACAGAAGTGTACAAGGCAGCCCTCACGGCCACGAAAAAGAAGGGATTCGGATCCGTGGATCATAAACCAGCCATTTCCACAGAGGACCTAAAAAAACTGTATGATTCTAAGAGCATTGTATTCAATGTTAATACACCATGGGGATTACAAAACAAAGTCTGGTTTGATATAATGTTCTACCTATGCAGACAAGGTCGGCAGAACCTTCGGAGAATGACAAAAGAAACGTTTGGAATTGAAACTGATGCAACTGGAAGAGAATATGTGTTCCAGGCAATTGACGAAGCTGACAAAAATCACGGGTAAAGATTATTTATTACTTTTTGTAAAGGAAGCGGCGATGGTTTATTATTATGTAATTAAAACATGTCTATTTAATGTATGTATAAAATACATGGTTACTCTCTTGAATAATAAGCTATATTTGGGCGAGGGTAAGAAAACATGACAGAGGCTGAGGCTTGTCGAGCCCTCTTCACTTTTTCGACCTGAGCCCAAATATAGCTTATATTTCAAGACAGTTATGATCATGTATTTTATATATCCTGCAACACGTACATATACCCTATTTTGCGCCTCAAACGATCTTTAATTGAGAAATTTTGCTGATGTCCCCGAAAGACCTTTCACGCTGAGACGTTTCGCGGTGTTAAATTATGGGGTGATAATCACTTGTTAACAGTAAATTAATATTAACTTCTTAAAAGGTCCTAGATATGATTTTTGTTTTGTATTATTATTATTCCAACAACTAGTTTTCATAATTAACTAACACCTGTCTCATTATCTATTCTCCTCTTTAGCTTGACATGGAGTCTTAAAATTAGTTATAACACCCTGCGGTAATTAGAAATCTGAATCAGACACTAATTATGATTGTTGAATAAACCAGAATTTTAACATTCTGCTAAATAAACATAGTTGTATCTACGCATGGATAATTGTTTTATACATTATTTAAGTTATTAGTCACTGAGTGAATTTGCAACAATAAGCTAGATCATTTGTAGACAGTGTTTTAAAACAGTCAATATATATCACATATATATGTATATACTAGATGATTACCCGCACAAGCGCGGGAATTAACACTTTACACATCATTATGATATAATGCTTAATATGTTGAACCATATTTTTTGTGCATTTTTGAATAATCTTTGTCCGAATTTTCCTTATTTTCTTATTCTTTGAAATTAAAAATAGATATTTAGAGGAGCGGACAGGGATGAAAAATCTAAACTGAAATGGATAATATATACATGTACGTGGCCTTAATCCTGTTAGTTGCAGCTGACTGAAAAAATAAACTTTTTTTGCTGTATTTAATTCAAACCAGTGAATAGGTATTTAGTGTATCTCTCTCTAAATTTGGTTTTTAGGTCAATTTCCAAAATAATTATATTACTGTTCCAAATAAGAATTTCAAATAAAGGCTATTGAAAACACAATTTGAAGAGGGGGGGGGGGGGGCATCCCCATTAAACTTACCTGTTTTATGCATACGTCATTTATCCATATAGACGTAGAATACAATAATCTGTTCATTTATGTTTAAAAATAAAAAATAACGTTTACAACCAATCTGTTGTGGAATGTATATGTATGAAATTAAAACACGCTAGGTTTTGCATTATTATCCATTTGCATGCATATTTTTCACCAAAGTTGTCAGATTCAAAGTATCTGCCCGATGGCTTTCTCGCCCTACACTTTCCACCATGATGTCAATTAGTCAACCCATTTCTAAGCACAACGTTCTGGAAAGTTCTTATCATTAATACTAAAATATTGCATTAATTGTTCCATTTTATTTATCATATTTTTTGTATCATTCGAAGTCCGATCAAAGGTATTTGCCCGCGATGCATGATGAACACGTCCTACATTTTTCGTTAATTAGTCAATTCATGTTCTTGGTTACCCCGTTCTGAAAATTCTATCCCATTATCTCACCAGAGGTCGTGCTTCGCAAGCGAATGAGTATCAAAACTAAAAACGCAACGAATTGACTCATTTTATTTATTAAACATTTGTCAAATCTTAACTTTAAATCTATGTATTCTCTAAATATTCTCACAGTAAATATATCCACTCTTTACTTATCCATTCAATATTATTTCATTGCAATTATATATTTTGATCAAGACTGTCCCTGACTTGGATCCGCCAAAGCGTGTCCACCACCTTACTCTCATTTTTGCTATTTCGAAAGTAGGTGTTTGATTAAATTCACAATAATAATTTATATCAGTTAAAATTCAATTATACCTTACGGACATCATCTAACGTGTTGAAATACCGAAGATGTAAGCAAGTACTCTGGTGCAGGTATTTTGTAGTTTATTTACAAAATGCCTTGATTTATATATGTGTGTGTGTGTGTGTGTGTGTGTGTGTGTGTTTATCTTAATAATTAAAACAAAGCAATATATATATATATTTACATTTTCCAGTGTCTTTGCCTGTAATAATTTTAACACTACGTATCAATTTTGTACTATATAACTCATAACTTCAAATGATGCCAATTTGAGGCGCCAAAGGGGTTTGCTTATTTATATTTACATTTTTAATTGTACGATGGCTTAAAATTATGTAAATATAAATAATAAGGAATCATTCTTTGAATACTATGAGGTGATAATTTCGGTCGGGGCGTGATCAAATCTATCATAAAGCCCTTCGGGCTTTATTAGATTTGATCACGCCCGACCGAAATTATCACCTCATAATACTCAAAGAATGATTCCTTATTCCTTAAATCATTATGAATTAATGATTTAATTCTGGTTGTAACGTGCTTTCTGATTGGATAAAAAACTATTATCATATTATTATATCGTATAGAGAATGTTGCCTATGTCATAGTAAGACATTTTAAAGGTCAAATGATCGTTTTTAACTACAATTGAGAATAGAAAAATTAATTTAAAATTATAAGCAATGAAATCAATATTTATTAGTTTTATATGATATAAATGGTTTGAAACAGTTAATGCTTTTTTATAAACCGTTTTGTGGTTTATAAAGCGTAAACTGCCCCAAACCATTATAATATTGTATAAAACAAATAAATATTGAATTCATTCCTTTAAAGGTATATGTGGCATATTTGGAGTAAAATTTTTGATATGAGTTTGAGTAAAAATATACATCATGCTTCTTATAATTAGACGTTTCACAAACTTTAGGCCCATAAAAAATGCTCTGTCTTTAGTTATTTGTCTCTAAACTTTGCTACACGTCTGATGAATATTAATGTATCCGCCATTTATAACGCCACTGCGCATGAGTGCGGGAAAACCTAGCATTGAAAACACGATGGAAGAACAGTCTGTTTACAAATTAGAATCACATTTTTCATGTCTTAAATTAGATGATCCTTTTATCAGATGATACTTAAAGCAGTTTTATTCCGATATCCATTAATGTAAAACGATATAAATTGTTAATTATGTGTAATAAAGATGAAACATGATTTTATCATCATCGACACGGTAAACGGAGTAAATACCCCTCTTCCTGAGGGATGCTTGTACTGAGAGTGTTTATTCTTTATTAAAAAATTCCTCTAAACGAAAATCCACTTGTGGTTTAAAACTTATAAAGTAAACAACGGAACACATGGAGCACGAACCTGACTATAGCAAAACCCCTACAACTTCATGATGAAAACTTAAGTTTAATTCGGCTTTAATTCCTAATCCATTAATCTACATGGTCTCTGATGACAATCTTCCCGTTGATCCTATCCTTGTCAGTCTCTCTCTTTTTTTTTTCATAGCCAAATCTGTCAAACTTAACAGTATACCTATCTTCTCGTCGTCGCCATTGTTGTGATAGACCGAGATGGATATCACGTGACCCATTTAAGGCGGGGTTATTCAAATCTTTTGTATTTTTTACCGTGCCGGTAAAAAATAAAAAATATTATTTTGATTTCTTGTATCTTTGTTATGCGATTGACTTATAAAGCGTAATTTGTGTGAAAGTCCTATCTTTAAGTAAAGAAATGAAGCAAAAAATCAGATCTTATTATTTTTATTCACTAAAAATACGCCACATATACCTTTAATAAATAATACTGGTGCAAAATGTCACAGCGCGAAAAGTCTTTAGGAGCAAATGGTCTCGGCGCAAAACGTCAATAGGAGCGAAAACAAAGCCAGCAAGAAGACGTCACAATGCATTCAATTAAAAGTCGGTTAAAAATGCACGAGACTATATTGGGGCATTGACCAAATATAGCTTTGGTTAATTGGGTTACATGTACCTTTATTTGGTCAGTGCAAGGGGTAGTTGCAGGATAAATATAAAATACATGGTTACTGTCTTGAAATATATTAAGCAATATTTGGGTAAGGTTAAAATAAAATATTACATTTTCGACCCAAGCAATAGAATACCCCAACACAATACTCTATTTTGCACCTCATATGAGCTTTAATTAACAAATTTTGCTGATGCCTGCAGTTGAAACCATGACATTATGGCGAAAACGAAGCAAAAAAGAAGACGTCACAATGCATTCAATTAAACGTTGGTTAAAAATGCACGAGACTATATTGGGGCTTTGACCAAATATAGCTTTGGTTTATTGGGTTACCTTTATTTGGTCGATGCAAGAGGTAGTTGCAAGATAAAATGGTTTTCATGATTGTTAATACTTATATTTCAGATCCAATGCAGCACCCAATGAAACAATTGAAGATGGAAGAATGTATGAACAGCCACACTTAGGAAGTATGTGCCCAGTGAAATCATTTAAAAAGTATTTGTCAAAGCTTCACATGAAATTAGATGCATTGTGGCAGCGTCCATTAGAGGCTTTTTCAGAAGAAAGTCCAACATGGTACAGTAGTTCTCCATTAGGAAAAAACACTCTAGCTTGCCTAATGTCTAAAATTTCCAAGGCAGCCAAGTTGTCTCGAATATACACTAATTATTCAATTCGAGCAACAGCTAACGTTTAAAGGGAAAGGTCAGGCAAAAGTAAAGAAGAGTTGAAATATTTATATTTACCATAAAAATAATGTCAACCACTAAATTCTTCTTAACATGATCATAATTCAGCAACAATCACTGATTGAATATTTAAGTTTGACAAAGTCATGTGAGCTGCCATTTTGATGCTCTCCACTGTTTAGAGTTAAATATGTTGTGGCTTATGATCGGGTTTTATCGCAGCATCCCAATAACTTCCAAATGTTCTGTGATGTCAGCATACCCATTCACAGTTCTTATCAGTTCACATGTGTGGTCAGTGTCTAGGGAAGTTACACATCATTGTTTCTTAAACATCACAAATTGAATAATAGTAATGGAAAGAACAACTGGATTAAGAATTAGAAGATCAAATTGGTCATGGTCAGTTATACAACCTATCTCTCCCATATTTTCTATTGTACAATCGCAATGTTTACAACACATGCATTCCTCGGCAGCGGGCATGACCTCAAACTGTCTACAGGAACACCATTCCTCTAATGATGGAATAATTGGACTTAATGATTTATTATCGGCAGGGAGATTTTCAACTTCTTCAGTAGATTCAGGTTTAAATGCATGAGGTCTATCCCAAATATATTTTCTTGCGCCATTCTTGCAGAGTTATGTTATACAATAAGTGGGTCAGTTTATCGAAGTGGTATGCTGACGTCACAGAGATGCTATCATGGCAGCCTCCATGCGCTTGCAGGAGATTGAACACTGACCAGATAATTAAACCAAGTTTTATGGCTTAAGATGAGATCATGAGATAAAGTATATGGTGGGTGTTTTAAAACAAACTTTTGTTTATCTATTTCACTAGAGATGTGTTATACCTGACCTTTCCCTTTAAGAATTGGCGACATGCAGAGAGTTTGAGAGAGAGAGAGAGAGAGAAAGAGAGAGAGAGAGAGAGAGAGAGTTTCAACTATTCATTTGCAAGTTAGTAAGTGACAATGCATATTGAATGCACTGGTTTTCCCAAGTTAATTTTCTCTTTAAAAACATCCAACTTTTTAATTTTATAAATGTGTGTTATATACAAATGTATTAGAAACTTTACGATATTGTATGATAAAAAAATTAATATTGTATCTATTCTGATAAATATCTGGCCTTTGTTTTGTTTGCAAAAATCTGTTCTAGAACGTGTACCTACTCCCATTGTAACAAAATAAAAAAATTTCGCACCATTTGTGTGTTTATAGTCTGTCCCAAGATATTTTTGCCGCATATTTTCTTAAATTGTTCGTTATTTATAAATACCTCTTGGTTCAGACGATGTTCATTCAATAGTATGAAAAAATCCCAAGATTTCCCCTTTGAAACTCCCCCTCTAGCTTGTCAGAGGCGAGTTCAACAGAGCGAGCGCCCGCGATCGCTCGCCAAAATTTGTGTTGCGGGAATGGGGAATTTTGGCGAGTGCTGGCTTTGTTGAATTCGCCTCAGGTTTCAATACACGGCTAAAAATAAAAAGTCTACGGGGATTTTCCATTGCTAAGGAGATGAAGACGCCCGGATGATAACGTTGAAAAATTGTGCGAGGTATTCCGAGTGACTTCCGAATGGAGAAAAGATGTCAACATTCCCCATTATAAATCTCCGTAGGAAATCTGTTTTCGTTCCTGTGAATTTTTACGAGGGAAAAATGATAATGTGTGAATGAAGTTATCTTGGAAATTTTCCCTTTCATCGATTTCAATTGCACTTCTTTCACAGGTATGTGTGTTTTTATTAAAAATCGTCTAAATGTGCAGCATAAATATCTTGGGACAGACTATAGTTGTTATTCTGAGCTGTCAGACTATTACTTCCAGAATATGCAGTGCATCCATGTGTAAAGTGCTTGACACTTTTCAATGTGTTCATAATTGTTATAAAAAAGAGGAATCACGCAGGTGTTAAAAACAATCTTATAAGTCTGCCCCAAGTTATTGCTTCCATCACTTTTTGATAATTTTTAATATAAATACACATACCTGTGAAAGAAATACAGTTGAAATCAATAAAAGGGAAAATGTCCAAAATATCTTCATTGACACATTGTCATTTTTCACTCATAAAAGTTAATTCACAGAAACGAAAACAAATTTCTTACGAGATTTATAATGGGAAATGTTTACATCTTTTCACCACTCAGAACTCACTCAGAATACCTCGCACAACTTTTAAACGTTATCATCTGGGCTATTTCATGACTGATGCAATGCAATCCCAATAGACTTTCTATTTTGGGTTGTGTATTGAAACCTGAAGCCGTAGAGGGGGCGTTTCAAATTGAAAACAGATAATCTGGACATTTTCATATGAGTGAATGAACGTAGATTGAGCACAAAGGTATTTATGATTTTTGAAATTTCAAGTGACAAGTGGTGATAGCAAAAACTCGAGACGGAGTATAGTTAATTTAATAAACTTCTTTTCTCATCATGCTTTTAATAAACGAACCAATATTTATTTACACATTTGATGAGTTGTTTCAACGACTGCAATATCATTGCAAAAACACTCAAAGGACTACATATGATATTATCTTTTGGCCCCCATAATTAGCCAATTTTTAAAGTTTTTCAGGTTCATTAAATTGTTGTGTTATTTTCAGAAGAGTTGATATAAAATATATTGTTCATCTATTTATTTGATTTATTTGCACTCACTGGCAGTATATGACGTCAGAAGTGACGCTTTATGTATAATTTAATCAAAATCAGTCGTTTTTAGACGTTTTTCTCATCTTTTTTCGGATGGGAAATATAGAGCGACGCTTTGAACATATAAAGTTCTTGTGCGTACCCAAATGCTACGCATTCAACGGTTATACCTGTACAGGTAAACTGCAAAACGAAATCTGACAAAAAGAAATGAGCCCCAAAACAAACAAAACGAAACCAGAAGAATTTTTATTATAATCATGTTGAATTGTGCTGAGCATTCAGTGATTGCTTATTGGAATAAAGGGAGTAATACAGATCGGGCGTAGTCTTAACTCAGTCTACCAAGTCCACGTAATACAGAGTGGGCATAGTCTTAACTCAGTCTACAAAATCCATGTAACCCAGAGTGGGAGTAGTCTTAAATCAGTCTTCCAACTCCACGTAATTCAGAGTGGGCGTAGTCTGAACTCAGTCTACCAAATCCAAGTAATACAGAGTGGGCGTAGTCTTAACTCAGTCTACCAAATCCAAGTAATACAGAGTGGGCGTAGTCTTAACTCAGTCTACCAAGTCCGTGAATACAGAGTGGGTGTAGTCTTAACTCAGTCTACCAAATCCACGTAACCCAGAGTGGGAGTAGTCTTAAATCAGTCTTCCAAATCCACGTAATTCAGAGTGTGCGTAGTCTGAACTCAGTCTACCAAATCCAAGTAATACAGAGTGGGCGTAGTCTTAACTCAGTCTACCAAATCCACGTAATTCAGAGTGTGCGTAGTCTGAACTCAGTCTACCAAGTCCGTGAATACAGAGTGGGCGTAGTCTTTACTCAGTCTACCAAATCCAAGTAATACAGAGTGGGTGTAGTCTTAACTCAGTCTACCAAATCCACGTAATACAGAGTGGGCGTAGTCTGAACTCGGTCTACCAAATCCAAGTAATACAGAGTGGGCGTAGTCTTAACTCAGTCTACCAAGTCCGTGAATACAGAGTGGGTGTAGTCTTAACTCAGTCTACCAAATCCACGTAATACAGAGTGGGCGTAGTCTTAACTCAGTCTACCAAGTCCGTGAATACAGAGTGGGCGTAGTCTTTACTCAGTCTACCAAATCCAAGTAATACAGAGTGGGCGTAGTCTTAACTCAGTCTACCAAGTCCGTGAATACAGAGTGGGTGTAGTCTTAACTCAGTCTACTAAATCCACGTAATAATCCATTCCTAGAGTTGTAACTACATTGTATAACATATAATTGATAATGACAGAAATATATTAGGTTTGATTTTATTCTGAAAATATGCACGAACTTACATAAAAAAAAATTAAGGCAATCATACAATCACGGCGGTGTTGTCGGTGCCAAGCAAATTCAAAAGTTCTAGTGTTGGTGACATTTTTTCTTCAAAATTACGATCATTCATTTTATGACTGCGCATGCAAGTCGTAAAACTTTGAAGATCTTCAAAATAATGCTTTGCTTTTGGGATAATCAAACACTACAAATAGACGATGCCTTTAAAACACGCATTTTATTTTCAATATGCGTGCATAATTTTACATATAGTATTGGATTTTCTTAACTCTGCCTCTTTTGTACTCAGCCACGAAGAGGTTGTCTTTGGTGTCTATACTTAAACCCCATGGACTGCGCAAGTCACAGTTATCAATGTAGCGGAGGAACTGTCCGTCCTTATCCAGGATGTGGATACGGTGGTTGTCACGGTCTGCTGTCAGGATCCGACTCTGGCTGTCCGTCGTGATGCCGTATGGTCTAAAAGGTCTATTGATGAGAGAAAAAGGACCAGTGTAGGTAAACCGGAGTTTCCCGGCCTGATTGACCACCACTACTGCGCTGGCATCACAGTCAGCTACACAAATATCTTCATTTCTGTTCTCACTGATGTATTTTATGTCAAATATCCCACCCGATGAAAAGAGAGGTTGGCCTTTGTTATTGAATTGAATTGTTTGTTTCTTTGTGGAGCCAGAGTAACGGACAACTTTTGTTTGTTCATTAGTATCATCGTGGTCACTTTCCATGACAACCAGGATGTCGCCAGATGAGGTACTACAGACATTAAGAGGTCTCCACCCCCAGAGTCTGATCACTGTCTGTATCTGTGTATGCTTCACTTTGTTCACAGTTCTTTCTCTGTAATCAGTATAAACTAGATCCCCACTTCTTGTCACTGCTATGTCTCGATGAATATTTTCTGAATTGGTCTCTATTGACTTCACTAGTTCCCCCCGGAGGTTGTAGAGTCTCAGGATTTTGTCACCACCACACGTCCATATTTCTTCATCACTCAGACAGGACAAAATGCTTAATCCACTAAAGCTTCCATAATCCGTGTCCATATCTGAGATGATCCGTGGTTTATCAATGAACGGTCTGTCCGGGGGAGAGGACTCAGCAGCAGGAGATTCCATGGTGTAGCCATGTTCTTCTGTTTTGATAGATAACGCTGACAGAGAACCAAACTGTTGATAAAGCTGTTCTTTGTTGATCTTCTGAGAGGTAAAACTTGGTAAGAACACTGTGAGTTTAGGAGGCAATCTTCTGAATTCATCATTCCTGGATTTGTAGGCAGAGACACGGCTGACATCTTTATCTTTTGAATAAAATAATTTCTTCAAATCTAAAATACTTTGTTTAATTTCAGAAATGGTGCGTGTGATTTCATCTTCCTGTTTGTTTAGGACAGCCAGGTGTTTGGAGTCCATTTCATTAAGATCTGATTTTAGGTTTTGGACAATGGCGTTAATTTCTCTGTGCAAGTCCTCTCCATGTTTGTTAATAGCTGTTGTCAATTTTTCTGAGTTTTTATTGAGATCAATTTTTTGATCTTGGATGCTAGATACAATCTTCTCGTAATTAGGATAAATATATTCCTCTAGTTCTTGTAAATCATTTTGGATTTCTTCTGTTTTGCTTTCAATATTTTCAATAATATCGAGTTTATTGTGCTGATCATGTTCACCAGAGGACACACAAAGGGCACAAATAGGAAGTTCACACTGTTCACAATGAAGTTCACATATTCTTGTTAAATGTTTTGAACATTTTGTAGTAGATCCTCGCTTTGTAGATGACACTATTTTGTGATCTATGGATTCATCAGAGAGATGTTCCCCAACACAGGCTTTACACAGATGTATGTGACAAATGTCACAGTACATAGAGGGGCCCAGGGTCTCACAGAGATGACATCGTACCACATCTTTGGAAGCGATCATGGTCAGAACTTAGAAACCTTAAGCTATTTACTTTAAAAAAAATAGCTCTGGAAGAGAAAAAGAACTTGTTTAATTTTATCGTATCACTAATACTTTGTTCCGCTCGTCCAGTTAAAGGGACATGGCCACGATTTGGGCCAAATTCTATTTTTCTGTGTTTATTATTTACAATGCTTTAGGAATGCATTTCTAATGCTCAAATGATATTTTAGAGTCATTCGTTGAGTTATAAGCAAGATACAGGGCTCACAGTTCTTTGTCATGTAAACAAGGCTCGTGCCCTGTTTTTGTTTACGTAGGTTCAATAAACCAGTAAAAATCTTTTTCAAGCTGATTTGTCTATATTCTTATTCATTTCAAGCATCGATAAACAATTCCTTACGTTCAACACATTCATTTTAGGTCTAAAACTGGAATTTTGACTTAAACATTCAGAATGTAAACAAAAACTTTGTTTACATAGCAAAGAGTTGCAATAACTCAACGAATGACACTCAAATTTTGGTTACCTATTAAAATTGCCTTACTGATGCATTGTAAAGATTAAAATTGATAAATAATTTTTTTTCCAAAAACGTGATCACGCCTCTTTAAAGGGGCATGGTCACGATTTTGGTCAAAAATTATTTTTTCGATTTTAATGTTTAAAATGCTTCATTAAAGCTGAACACCGCTCGTAAACAGGCACTGTCCGCCATATTTCTCTCATATTACTTCCTACAACCCCTATATAAGCCACAGACCTCTGAACAGTTCAAAGTATATTGCTGTTGAGGTCTCACCTGTGTGCACGTACATCTTGCCTCGCCGTGTTACTCGGTCGCGATGAAATTATCAAGTATACGCATTTTTTTCAAACCAGGAGAGTACTAACACCAAATGAACTGGCCAATGCATTATTTACAAACATAATATGCACTATTCTCTTTTCAGAAGTGGACAGGCATAGCCTACATCCACTTCTCTTCGCAAGCCCTCATATTTTGATTCTGGAAAACGTGTAAATATCGGAACCGAAGACGGTTTACGCTTCGACCCATGTTTCGACTCCAGTTTCTCTGAATTTTCGTAACAGACCTAAAATTTCCTCAATTCAAACATAAATGCACACATTAATCACAAAACATTCAACACTAACCCGCTGTCAAATCATTTTCTCAACTTCTACATCCCGGGTTTGAATTATGTGAGTGGTTTAAAAAGTAAAAAATTGAAAGTCGGAAAAATTGGAAAATATATTGTTTTGCGTGTATGATTGTAGACTTTAGATAAAACGTATTCTTCTTATAATTTAAAGAGATATAAAGAATTGTTTAACTATTTAAAGAAAAATTAGCTAAAATAATTGTGTCACGAACACAAAAAACTTGATTTTAATCTTTCCTGCTATATTAATCAGTTTGTTTTAATGTTTAAGAATAGATCCAGAGCAAATTTTGGATATGTCACCAAACGAGATGGTTAAAAAGGAAAGAAATACCACTGTGTAATTTTGTGACTCACTGTTTTTTATACATTGTAAGATTTAATTTATTCAGTGACGTTTTCGGCATTATTTTCTTTAATATATTATCAATTTCACCCCTGCGAATGTGTTCGGAATGTTTTCTTTATCGTTGCTAAGTATGTAATAAATCTAGAGGTGCTCGAATGAAAGTTCACGAGACTTCGCCGAGATTTGTTCAGTTCCTGTGAAATTTCGAGCGGAAGTATAAGTGTTCGGATAATATTCTCTAAATACGTAAGTACTGGCCGTTTTTCATATCATATTCTACTTTGATTTATGTTATAAACATGAACATCTATTAAGATATATGTCTAATTTCATCATCTAGCGGTTATTTAAACTAAACGATGATATTCAGAAAAGAGTTATCGTTCGTGTTCAACCACTCTACACGTGGTTGAAAATGTAAACATTAGGTTGCTTGATAAAATCATAGCCATGTTTTATGCTCTTGGTGTGCAATGCCATGCTTTAAAAAAAAAAAAAGAATGGGTGTCTGTTTTGTATGAAAACTTAGTATATCGAGCCATTTTCAAGTAACATTCTGCATAAAATAGTATAGTCTGTTTCACTATTGATGCTATTACTAGGTCAGGCGCGGATCGAAAATTAATCCTTAGGGGGGATCGCTACTAAGCATGTCAATTGTTGCAACAGCAGAAAAAAAACCTGACAGGTGTTTTCTAATGACACACTTATTTCAAGAACTCATTTGATAACACGAATTAATGAAGATAAAGTTTAAAATCAATCAACGTCTAGATTTTATATTTGATTACAAGTATCTAGATTCTAGAAAATGGACTATAAACACGAGGCACAATTTTTACTGCGAAACTGAAAGGGTCAAATAAAACCACATGGTCTAAATTTAAATGACAATAACATTCGCAGAGGTGAATTTTATCCGAAACACAAATATTTAAGCTGGACTGACCTAGATAAACGATGCGATACACAAAATTTAAACCCGGGATGTAGAAGTTGAGAAAATGATTAGACAGCGGGTTAGTGTTGAATTTTTGTGATAAATGTGTGCATTTATGTTTTAAATGAGGAAATTATTGGTCTGTTACGAAAATTCAGAGAAACTGGAATCGAAACATGGGTCGAAGCGTAAACCGTCTTCGGTTCCGACATTTACACGTTTTCTAGAATCAAAATATGAGGGCTTGCAAAGAGAAGTGGATGTAGGCTATGCCTGTCCACTTCTAAAAGAGAATAAATATGCACATAAATAAGAATTAAATGCATAAAAATCCAAAGACAACGAAGGTAACACTACACGTCGGCCACGAGTTTCAGATGTGCAATCGGGTGTAACGAAATCGAAGGGTTTATTATACCAGTTACCTGTGTGACGGTGCCTATTTACGAGCGGTGTTCAGCTTTTTTAGGAATTTTTAATAGGCACCCAAAATTTGAGTGTTATTCGTTGAGTTAGAAGCGAGTTACAGGGCTTATACTTCATTTGCTATATTAAATTTCATTTCATCATTAGAAATGCATTCCTAAAACATTGTAAATTAATACATGTAATAAAAACAGAAAAATATAATTTTACCAAAATCGTGATCATGCCCCCTTAATATGCGAATTTTTTATAATTATTATGGAACTATATGTATACTGGTAATTATAATTCCCATATGAATTTTCATCATTCTTATATATACTAGCGGAAAAAAGAAACTGTGCATTATTTAAAGGTATATGTGGCGTGTTTTTAGTGAATAACAATAATAAGATCTGATTATTTGCTTCATTTCTTTACTTAAAGATAGGACTTTCACACAAATTACGCTTTATAAGTCAATCGCATAACAAAGATATAAGAAGTCAAAAAATATTTTTTAATTTTTACCGGCACGGTAAAAAATACAAAAGATTTGAATAACCCCGCCTTAAATGGGTCACGTGACATCCATCTTGGTCTATCAACATAAAATGGCGACGACGAGAATGATAGGTATACCGTTAAGTTTGACAGATTTGGCAATGAAAGAAAAAAGAGACAGACTGATAAGGATATGAACAAAGGGAAGATTGTCATCGGAGACCATGTATATTGATGGAACAGGAATTAAAGCCGAATTAAACTTAAGTTTCCATGATGAAGTTGTAGGGGTTTTGCTAGTCAGGTTCGTGCTCCATGTGTCCCGTGTCTTTTTTTCGGATTTTCGTTTAGAGAAATTTTTGAATAAAGAATAAATACACACTCTCAGTACATGCATCCCTCATGGAGAGGGGTATTAACTCCGTTTACCTGTTTACCGTGTCGATGGTGCTAAAATCGTGCTTCGTCTTTATTACACTTAATAATAAACAATTTATATCGTTCTACAATAATGAATATCGGAATAATAATGCTTCAAATATCATCTGATATAAGAATTATTTAATTTAAGACATGAAAAACGTGATACTTATTTGTAAACAAACTCTTCTTCCATCGTGTTTTCAATGCCAGGTTTTCCCGCACTCATGCGCAGTGGCGTTATAAATGGCGGATTACATTAATATTCATCAGACGTGTAGCAAAGTTTAGAGACAAATAACTAAAGACAGAACATGTTTTATGGGCCTAGAGTTTGTGAAACGTCTCATTATAAGAAGTATGATGTATTTTTTTTACTCAAACTCCTGTCAAAAATTTTACTCCAAATACGCCACATATACCTTTAATATATGGGAAAAACATTTAAAAATTACAACGAACAAATTTTATTTTTTGTAATAATGTTAACACATGTATTCGTAACAACATCTCATAACACATTAATGTCAACGTCGAATAACGTCAATTTCAGCACACTCGAAAGTCACTGTTATTTGAAATTGAATTAACAAAATTAATAACGCGTGTGACCACCATTTGCGTTCAAGCATGCTTGACAGCAACGCCTCATTGATGCCACTAAAGTGTTCAAAAATGCTTGAGGGATGTTGTTCCAGATGTTGGTTAAAGCCTGGCCTAAATCAGCCAATGTCACTGGCTGATTTGGTAAACGGCGTAAACGTCTTTCCATTTCATCCCAGTCGTGCTCGATCGGCGACAAATCGGGGGAAACAGCTGGCCAAAGCAAGACATCGACATTCTGTTAAACAAACAAGTCCCTGACTACACGTGCAACGTGTGGCCTTGCGTTGTCTTACTGCAGAGTGATGTGATTTTGATGTCTCTGTATGAAGGGTATCACATGACGCTGAATAATTTCATCTTGATAGCGTACGCCGGTGAGATTTCCATTTACAATTTGTAAAGGGGTCCTTCCACGTGCTGATATTCCACCCCACACCATAACGCTACCTCCACCAAATTGTCGACGTTGCACAACACAAGCGTCCTGGTAACGCTCCCCAACGCGACGATACACCCTACAACGGCCGTCACTGCTATCCAAATGAAATCTGGATTCATCAGTGAACAGAATATTGGCCCAGTCCTGTATTCTGAATCACAGATGTCGTGTGCACCACGCTAGTCTGGCGATACGATGACGTTGAAGCAGTACTGGGCGCACCGCTGGACGTCTTGATCTGATGTTTTGCTCACGCAGACGATTACGCACAGTTCTTGGACTAATTGGTCATAGCCCTGGAATGCTACGGACAGTCAAACTTGCTGTCTGGAAACGAATTTTCAGATGCACAAGGTTAATGTGGTTGTCCTGTTGACGTGACGTCACACGAGGTCGCCCAGAGCGCGGTCGATCCTGGGTGTTGCCAGATTGTTGAAAACGTCTCCATAATGTCTGGATGGTTCCGATGAACTCCAAAGTGTCTTGCTACAGTATTTTGTGCCATTCCAGCTTGCAGCATCCCAACAGCACGATTACGTTGGTTTTCGTTGAGTCGTGGCACGACATAAGGGTAAATTTTGTTGAAACTAAAGTGATTTCCTTGATGGCCCGTACAAATTCTTCAATAAACAACAGGTGCTCACTTACCATAAAAAAGTCCGTGCACCCGGACGGTTACCATCCGATATTGTCAAAAACAATACCATTATCGATTGTTTAAATTTTATAAATACAAACAATAGATACGGTATAGAAAAATTATGCTAAATTTTATAATGCACAGTTTCTTTTTTCCGATAGTATATTTACATCCACCAAATATGATTCCCTCTATAATTGTAATTCATAGAATTGTAGAAACTGACATGAATGAAACCTACACGCCCCGTTTATCGATTGGTTTAAACTCCCATCAACCATAGAAAAATCACGAACTGCACGACACAGTCATGATGATGTCAGAATCAAGTTCCCATAAAAGACGATTCGGCTGTTCCTTTTATCTAACGTACTGATGTTCATTAACGATAATTTAGTTAATTTTACTTACTTTTTACGACCAATTTATTAATTTAAATTCTTTCTTTGATGATTCGTGCTGTTTGTGAAGGTAGTTATCATTGCCAAAAAAAAAAAAAAAAATTACAACATAACCCGCACATTTTTCTGCAATGTCGACACCTTCATATCCCCATGAATTACAAAAACATGCATTTTATTGTTTTATTCGTAATAACTCTTTCCTTTATAATTTTTAAAAATCACGGTAATGACTAATAATTGTCAAAAGGAGTTCCATAATAATGCTGAGAATCTCTTCATAGAAACAGTCTTACTGCAAATTAAAATATTGAATTTGTTGTGTCCAACCAATATCGGAGAAAAATTAAATTTTAATTCGATACTTTCGTAGAACAGTTTTATTTATTTCATTTTTATTGTTATCATTTTTTGAGTTCACGGAAAAGTACTGTCCTTTCCGATATATTTCATTTTATCAAATAAAATATACAGTTCCTGACTACTTTCTTTAAAACACTTGAAAAATACAATAAGAAAAAAGGAAAAATTTAATTTTTTGATTTTGCCTAACTTTGAAATCATTATCGAGAATAAAAAACAAAACATTATATTTAAAAAATTAATTGAATTTAAAATAAAATACCTTTAAAATCGATCCGGTTACTTATTCTTCCTGGTCTGGCTCAGTGACCGCGTTGATTAGTCAAAAAAGATATCAGATATGAATGTGTGTACTAACGTAATGATTGACAGATACACCTAAAACAAATATATAGGTGATTATCTACAGAATCATTAGGGCAGGTTTTTGTGTACAGTATATCCATGTCAAGATACTAGTAGTCCAGTACTTAGTATATCACCGAACGTGACCTCCATGTATACTTCGAGGAAGATGATGTTGTTCCACCAAGGAAGAAGTCCTCCCCCCACTCCCAGCTCCTGAAATGAAAAATCAGACATGATTTTCCATATTAATTTCATAAATTCTGAAAAAATAATTGAAAATGAGTTTCCAAAGGATAATTCAAAAAAGTATTTATTTTTAATATGCTTTGTATACCCTAAAACTTGTAGTAGCCCACAATGGCTTGCAACTCATTCATCTGTCGATAAAAGTAAAGATATAGCGAATTTAGAATATGCAAATTTATGCCGACGTCACAAAATCTAGTGGTTAACAAAGTGTTCAGGATTTATCAAATTACAGTGTACAACGCATTAAAGTAAATATGAGAAGGAGACTCAAAGAATTCAAACTTTGTACATGTTCATAAAAATCCCATTTTGATCAGGAAGAAAAACGTAATAAAAATGCTCGTGACAATCAATTTAAAAAATACTCCTTTCCCGGAGAAAAGAAAATCCAAAGGTGAATTAATCAATAATATAATTATTTGATAAACCCTTTATAATCATACTTAGATATAAGTGATAAAACTAACAATATATTAGATAAAAAATATGATAGCTATAGATGAACTGCCTTAATTGCTATTGTCACGTGAACAGAACAAAACGTACCGAAGTGGCAACGATTTGAAGTTTGGCGGGAAATCACCTGTGGGCAGTCGACCGAAACACTTCCGCATGAACGTATCTGATGCTCAACAAGCAAGCAGGCCTGCCGGTTTGTATCTCCCGACATTGTCTAGGAAGGAAGCGTACGGACGAGTTCAACGACGACCCCAGGGTAGGTAGAAATATACTTGTATACTTATATGGTCAAGTACAAGCACGCGGGCGACGCACGTGTTTTCTCGTGATACCCGTATATTGACATTTTGATCTCCTTGTAAATATCATGGTTCACGCCCTTTTTTATCGACATTCCCAGCGTGGCTATGATACATCTGAACACTAACTGTTTTACCGTTTATCGATAAGATTGTATATATAGATAGTTATATCCATGATACTTTTAATTATAGTTTGTAAGTGATTTTCAAAATAAAATTGAAAATTTATTGTGGAATTTATGCGAGTGAGATGGATGGAAAAACAAAGTTATCATCCAAAACCACATATAAACTGCAAAATTATTTCTTCCAGTTTATTGCTACTATATTAATACACATGTATATATTTATTATATTATATTATGCACTTTTAAACCAAAAATTATGTGTAAATTAAAAAAAAAAAAGTTTTACAATTTTTATGTAACTTTTTAAAATGTGTTCTTAGGAAGTTGGAACTTAACTGATAAAGAGAAAAAAGAGAATAATGTTAATATCAATCAGGAAGGTATCTTAGTTGAGTGGATAACACAAGAAATGCAAACATGCAAGATACAGGGTAGCTAGTAGAATTATCATACGACCCAACTGCATGATTCAACTTTTTGCTTTACCTGTCGGCCTTCTTGTGGGCCTTCTAATGTGACTTCATTTTTACCTGTACGCAAGGGAGCGATTTGGTCATGTTTATTACTACATGGGCTTGTCAAATTCTCTATCAATGATAAGGGTCACAGGAAAGGTATTTAATTCATCCAAGTGTTTTATGAATGAATCAGGCCTGTGTTTGACATTACTTTTTTATTGGGGGTGGGGGTAATAACGACGCTACATAAGCTCTGATTTTTTTAATGTTCTGACCTCACAATTTTTGCCCAGTATAAAACACTTTGTTTAACATTATTTGTCTAGATGTACTCTATGCGCACATATCAGCATAATACATGTCATCCGCTGAACAAGAAAATTTTTCTGAGGGGGGGTTTTCCGACGGTTATTTGAGTTTGTCGGGTGGGTTCGAGGGCTCAGGCATATATTTTTGGTAATTTTATAATGTAATTTAAAGAAATTTGAATTTTGCAGGGGGGGGGGGGTCTGGTCTGGACCCCCCCTAACCCCCCTCTTGATCTGCGCATGCATGTAGTTAGCTGTGAGGCAGGCATGTGCAACAATACATTCATTGTGGGAAACAAAGATGTAATATAACCTTGATGTAAGACTGTTATTAACCAGTTAACAGCTAGAGCTATGTACTTATAATATATCTAAATCTACCATATAAAGAATAACTAGTTTGCTGAAGATACCCCCCCCCCCTTCCTCCCCCTATTCACATTCTGATGATTGGTGCACTGGTGTACACATATTGATCCTGTGAAAATTACCCCTCCCCCCTTCCTCCCTCCACATTGAACCCTCTCTTTTTGCATGCATGGTGATTTCTCCCCCAGTGTACTGTAACCTCGATCCCTGTGAAAAATATACCCCTCCCTTCTGCACTAGAGTAAATACACGCCTGTGTGTAGACATTCCACATATATTAAACCAGCTCGAGCTCTTAGATCTGAGTCATCCAACCAGCCCCCTCTCCTCCTACACTCGCTTAGTCTTCTGCCCGGCTGGCTGGTGAACAGGTAAGGTAAGCAAGGTTTTATTTCTCTCCATTGATAAACAAAATTATCTTCATTCACAAGTTGCCTAAATAAATGCAGCTAGACTTTTAAAGGTGCCCATGCATGATTTAGTTACTGTGTTATTTCATGTATTAGTGTATTGCATGATGCATTGAGTTTATAGAAAGGACACACCCATCCTTATCACTTTGATGACTATTTCTTTGATTATAAAAGATTTATGCAGTAATACATTATTTCTACTTTTGAGTATTGGAGAGTATATATAAGGATCTAACTTGATCTGGCCATACTTAGTTTTATCTGTACGTAAGTCTAAGCCGCCTGCTATTTCCAACTGAACTAGCCCTGCATCAATATAAATAAACAGTGTAGTGTTTGTAATAATTTGCAGACATACTGGCTAGCTTGGTAGAGGGTTTAGTTGTGGTAAGGCCTGGTTTGTTCCAGGCATTATATTTAGTTGCTGGCAGGCCTGGTTTGTTCCAGGCATAGATTTAGTTGTGGGCATGCAGGCCTGGTTTGTTTGGGGGTGAGTGGTGGGGTGGGTTGTTTGCTAGCTTAATTAGTAGAATATTTAGTTGTTGGAACTAGGCCTAATTTGTTTGGGGGTGAGGGGTGGGGTGGGTTGTTTGCTAGCTTAGTAGAGGATTTAGTTGTTGGAAAGCCTGGTTTGTTTGGGAGTGAGGGGTGGGGTGGGTTGTTTGCTAGCTTAGTAGAGGATTTAGTTGTGGGTGGGGATCGAGGGGGATCGAAGCGGTAGAGGTTGAATGGTTTTCCCTATTTCTATTGGCAGTTGCGGGCAGACATTCTGTGATATCACAGACAGACAAACATATGTAGTAATGCCATTAACGTCAGTACGGGTCTCTCCGTAGTAGCTGGTCTGTGTTATACAGTGCTAATTAACATGCCCTGATTGGCTTTATCACTGCTATTAATCAATAATTAATCACTCGTTATCTTAAGTATATCTACAGGCTGACGATCTGAGATATATATTTTTAGAATGATCTTGCTTGTAAAATGCACTTGTGTCATGTATGTTAAAAATTGTTCTAAACTTGTTTATACTGATGATTTGGAAGAGGTTGGTTCGCTCATGAATATTTAATGTAGGTATATATATAACTGAGGAATGTACGGTATGTTGTGGTAATGATTCTCTGTGGAGCTTGAAATGTTTGATGTATAGAGAGCTATATGTTAGGGCTATAATGCTTGTATGAAGTGTGTATTATCGCAGAGGAAGTCAGCATTTATGTGTAAGTTGCTCATTTCTTGTTTTTAAAGTTGCTCTGTAATTAAATTACACCTCATGTTTATCTTTGCTGGGTACCCATATACATAATTGAATTGCATATTAAGGCTTTGTTACGTATGAATATTTATCGTCAATGTTCTCTCTTTTTTTCTTTGATTTGTTTTGCATTGATGTTTGAAGTTTTTCCTTTATATTTTAATTCCCATTTTGATATATTGTATGTTTAAGAACGAGCTATTATTGTCTTTTTATTCATTACTGAGTTGGTATATTTAACATAAAACACCAAAATTTAATCTTTGAAATGAATGAAAAGTTTTAAAATATTTTACAAAATCCTTTGATTTCTATTGTATTTTCTAAACAATCATTTAAAAAAATTGAATATCTCAGTGGTGTGATCTTTAATTAGGTCAAATGACTATGTGGGTCATGATTCAGCCCCAGGCTTGTTACTCACTGTAAACCTAATGTACAGAATGCTTTCTTTAGATCACAACCAGGAAACCATTTATGTGTCTAATGGTTTGTTTGAGATCACCATCTTTCAGTTTTCTAGAGGAAGTTTGAGACTTATAAAAAACTTTAAATTATCTCATTGAGATAGCTGTGAGATTTTGATCTCAGACTTATTTCGTAGTTGTGGTTTAGGAAACAGGACATAAGATTTTCCTGCATAGTTATATATTTTAGATTTCTGGTTGTTTTTTTGTTGATCAAATGCTTTTTTTTATTATGTCTGGTGCATTTGAAATTTAAGAGTCCTACACACCCCCATTACTATAACTTTTTATAAAAGCACAATTTAGTACATAAATTCGGCTTCTTGAGATTAATCAATTATTTATTAAAGTTTTTATTATAAAATTACATGGTGTACTATATTATATATGTTTGGTTTTTTTTAGTGATAATTTTTTTTCTCCAAAGTGTTTCATTTTTTAGGGCGATTTGCAATTTTATACACTGAATGATTGTCAGATTATTCATCCCTCTCAAACTTGTTTCTTGATTTCAATATTAGTTATAAAATATGCCACTAAATTTGTATACACGTTGCATGCTTACACATCCTAGATACATCAAAGAGACTGCATGATGGCCACAAGATGCTACTGTGTTGTTTTTGGAATACTTCTCAGAGATGCTGTGGCTTTAATATTTAACCTGACTGACCAGTAGTGAATGCTTTTATAAACCCCCAAGAAATACCAGACACTCAGTTGTTTTTTTCCTCGTATGACTACACATGCATTTGTTTTCCATATTGTCAGAAAATAATGTACTTTGAACACATTCCAAAACTTTTCTTACTATATCAAGACCACATGTAATTCAGAAATGATCAGCAAAGTGAACGGGAAATGATTTTTCTTTGTGGACGAACAAAGCAAGAATAAAGGGGGTTTCTGTGTTGTGGGACCTTGATCAGGCTGAATAGATTAACACATGGATACAATATCTTCAACCTGCTTCTACCTGAATCATCACACAATTCATATACAGCTGTTGTCTTCATGATGCATGAATCAATCCATCCATCTATAGGTTTTGCAGAATGTTATAGATATGTATAGAGAGTCTTGGATAATTAATAATTGTAGTGACTCTTGAACAGATGTATACAATTTGACTGACTTTTGCTGCTCCGAGGCTTTACTGTCCAAGAAAATCTGATTTATATAATTAATTAAGCAAGTTCTGAGTTAAATATGTGTTTATCCATTTGACTGTCCATCTATCCATCCATCTGTCAGATCTGCACTTAAATTCAAATCAAACCTGAGACTACAAATGTCTTATCTTTAGGAGGCAATGAACATGTTTTAAAACACCTTTCACTCCTATGCTCATCCATCTCTCCATCCATTGATTGAATTTGAATTAGCACTGTGCTGTGCTTAGATTTATTTCTAGCATGTCAGTTGTATATCAGTGTGTGTTAATATAAAAAATATAATTGTTATTTAGTGTCATCAAAATAAGGCAATTTGGATGAGCAAAACATGCCATACCTCTTGCAATTCTCTCTCTCTCTGATCCATCTCTCTCCCTCTCTCTCTCTGATCCATATCTCTCTCTTGGATCCATCTCTCTCTGATCCATCTCTCTCTCTGATCCATATCTCTCTCTCTCTCTCTCTCTCTCTCTCTCTCTCTCTCTCTCTCTCTCCGTATGTACCTGGGTAATGCTGATCTCCTCAATCAGATCCCAGATCGAAGACAACAAGTCATAGATTGGTTGAGTCATGCATGGTGACAGCTTATATTGACGCATTGTAGCCTGTGAACAAGGATTCAGATATGTTGATTTGTATGTTGTTTCTGAACATATATCGAATGCGGGGGCCATATAAATATGTGTACAATAAAAAGAATTTCAAATCAGATGATATATGAATAGAAATGCATGCTCTGTGTCATCATCTTGTTCCTATCAATAGCACGGTGCCAGAATGTGTAGCCAGAGCAACATTTACAAAGTTTCTCCTGGATTTGTACATTGGTACTTGTTTTTGTCTATTGAATCATGAACAAAAGGATATTGTTTCAGCATTTTTGAGTCCAGTGATGAGGGGTGTTACTAAAACGCGAAACGGAAAGTGGAACGGAATGGAAAATATCAAGTTTATTGCTTTAAAAGGGTATAGGTTGGACAGAAAAGATGTGCTTTGTAAATCATCTGTTCATATCTTAGACTAAGATATGATTATTAACACATGGGGACTTTACACTTATTTTAATATTTCAAATATATGTACTCTCATCCACATTGGACTTTCAGTGTTTCAAAAATGATATAGACTATCTTTGAGATAAAAAATTACGACTTACAAACAACATGGACGCGCCATGATCATCTTTCAAAGTTTTGCTGAATCATCTGTTAACTTTGCTAACCTATGTCCCGCTAATTTAAAAGTAGTTGTATTGTTTATTGGTCATATACATTTCAAAGGCAATTACTCCAAATATTTAACAACTTACAGAACATGGTTTCAGTATTAAATATTATAAAATTTTGTGATGAGTAGGATAAGCGCCCATCACATTGCCAAATAATAATTCTCACCATACGGACATATAGAGATATATCTAGCAGTCACGTGTCACATATACATTTAAACCAATGAAAGTGTGACATTTCAGTTTGAGGGAAAAACAAATTATACTGGCAGACAAAATGTGACTCATAATTGATAACACTGATTGCAGATGTCTTGTTATGTCGTCTTCTTTCTTCTAATATTAGCGCTTGTTGTCTAAATCTTCTACCGTTTAAGAATACATGGTACTAATATTTTTTAGCAAAGCACATTTGTTTGCGTTTGCTGAAGTGCATTTGTACATTCCTGCAACTTCAACAACTGACCCGAATAGAGAGTCTTGATTGATTTTTTGATTAAAAATTTGGACTAGCAGTCCATGCATGTATACTGTTAACTTATAAGGAGACCGTACATTTACTTAATAACTGAACTCATATTGATAATCTTTTTATATATTATAATTATAGGTAAAATTACTTAAAGTATAGCACATTTAACGCTTATATAATGTAAATATTGCATAAGATTTTCAGTTCCGTTCTGCTTTCTGCTCTGTTTTCTGTTCCGCATTTTAGCAACACCCATTAATAAGTGTGCTAGCGCTGAGATGGCAGTTTCTTTGTTGTGTGATGTGGAGTCGGAAGATTGCCACATCAAACTGCGTCGAGCTTTCAAACTCCTGCCGTATATAAGAGCTGAATATGTTTCCCAGTGCACATGCAAGCTGGTGCTTTAATTTATGTATAATCGTAGACAGACCCCTAGACTGTGTATGTATATATCTGAGTGGAAGCTAGCATATAGTGCAGCTAGCATTATAGCATTATACATTTAGTTTGGTGTATATGATTATACCTATAGAGGCGGTGCTGGTGTGGAAGTGTGTTTCAAGTTTCAAATTATCAAATTATATCTTTGTTCTGCAGATTATTGGTTTTTTGATCACCTGACTGTAGAGTTTCATCTATCGCTGTGAGACATATCTTGAAACAAGATGGCAGGTAAGACAGAGTTTTAACTTTTTTGGTTCCTATTTACTGTAATAATTGTAAATAAGAAAGACAAATTATTCCTGTAGTTTAATGTTCAGCTCTGTATCTTGACTTCTGAGTCAATATGTAATATAAGTCAGTAAATTAAATTGCAGTAATAGTCACAAGTAAAAGATTTACTTTATGAATTATTATCTTTGAAGTGTTTATATTGCGATCATTTGGCCATCTTAAGTATGCATAAAAGTTCAGGGTCTCTTGCAAACATAAAATGAATCACTGAAGAAAAAAACTTCAGAGAAAAACGTACATTCAATTTGAACTGGTTTAACATTAGAATGCCTTAATGGTAGGTCATGCAGCCATTTTTATATGTCTGCTTGTCTGTAGTATGAATGAATACACATTCCAGTGTGTCATCTCACGCTGTCAAAGGCATAATATGTCAATAAAATTCAGTTAACAATAAATTGACGTGGCATTAGAGCAATGTTTTAAGACAATTTATAATAACCCAGGATCAGAAAATGGTGGATGTTAATTTATGTAAAATTTGAGCCCAAACTGATTCAGACATTGGATGGAAGAATTTTATGAATAATAAAATGGAAGGATCCGTGAAAATGATTAACTTCCTGTAAAACTGTCCAACTGTGAAATATTTTGAGGGTTATTTATTACAGTTTGATTTTTCTGATGTATATTATATAATTCCCTGCATGGAACCATTGTGCTGCCTTACCTCATTAATCCATCAAGTTTCTGTTGGTTTTTAGGATTAATCAAGGCCAAGAAATATGACTGGAAGGACTCCAACATGGCCCTATTTGGGTCAGACACTGAACGCCAGGTCAAAAGTAAGTTCAATACCAAAGGTCAAGGTCAGAGACAATGAAAGATTCTGTAGTTAATTAAAGAGTAAAGATGTTCATCATCATTCATGTTTGCTGGAGAAATCAGAAAGGAATGGAAATATGAGAATTAATTTTTTGGCATACTTTTTGAGTCACTGAAATGAATTATTTTAAAAATTTAAATGAGACAAACGTTTACTCTGACAACATCATATAGAATTTTATAGGTAGAAAATAAGAACCTATTGCATGTACTGATAACTATTGTCACTTTGACCTTGACCTTTTACCCATTCAACAAAATAGGATTAATTTTGACAAAGTGCTGTTTAGGATTTCAAATTAAGAGATTTTATACTGATTCAGATATGAGCAAAACTAAATCAATGAATTTAATTAGATACAAAATTTAGTGTAAACATTATAATCAAGAGAATGACATGACCTTGAACTCTGACCCAAATAAATTTTCTGACTGAAATGATTGAAATCTATAAGAAACCAGTCACTTTTCACACAACTTTTTTAAAGCACCATTTAAAGAATTCATATTACAGATTTCGTAAATCTGTTAAGTTAAAATTTAAAGTTAAATCCTTCTCAGAGCCATGAAGGCGCATGAGGGGATAAGAGTCATTGACTCCCTTTGGATGGGACACCAGTCCATAGCAGGTTACAACTCCCAGCTTACTGCTGGTACCCAATTTCAGCTGGGTGGACTAAAACAATGTAGATAAAGTACGTACAACACACAACATCGAGTGATCACAGCGGGGCATGAACCAGCGACCTTTCGTTACTGGCCTAACACCTATGCCACTGAGGCAATGTGCTCCACTTCATTAATCTGTAGGCTCCTTTCATTTACTAGATCTTGACCTTCACAACAGAAAGACTTTAAACTCTTAGAAAAAATTCTCTGACTTGAATGAGTAAAAGCTATAATACAGCAGTCACTGATGATAAAACTCATGAATGGTTTTTTTTTCTTTTTTTTTACAGAGGAGTCGGCCATGACAGAGCCAGCGTGGGAGGGGGCGGGGACAGAGGTGGGGCTCAAGATCTGGCGTATTGTGGTAGGTGTTTTCTTGGAATTGTTCAGTTCTCAAACAAACATATTGAATGCACACAAGTTGATTGGCCTTGAAACAGGAAATATCAGGAAACCTTTCGTAAATCAAGCTTTTCAACTTACTTTTACACTTTCAAATTATGGTAAATCCGGTAATTTTTGCGATGATCTAATTTTTGCTTTTTTTGTGGTCACATTTACAACACAAAATATTCAATAGGCAGAAACTATATCCAGTATTGTTTGCTAGAGGAAATTCTTTAAATTGTAAAAAATGACTGATGCAAATGAAAAAGTTACACATTTACATCATTTTCGCAAATTTTGTGGCATGCGAAAAAACCAGGATAACTATAAATGATAAATTCTTTTGTCTTTGTTGCTCTCAGAGTAACAAGAATTGATATATTTAACATGAAAGTAATATATTTAACAGAAATTTGAAGTCACTGATTGGCCGGTGGAAGATTACGGAAAATTCTTCACTGGAGATTCCTACATTGTTTTAAAGGTTTGTGAATATCTTCAAGATCCATGGATTTGTATTTGTTGTGTTAAAGAAAGAGAAGAGAGAAATTGTTTACTTTGTGTTCATTCAATTCAACCAGTAAAATTTGAGAATTTGAAATGATTGATCTATTTGACTTGATTGATTTATTTGACAGAGCTACAAGGAGGGGGACTCGGAGGACCTGAAGTATGATCTCCATTTCTGGATTGGAACACAGAGCACACAGGTATGATAACACTCAGGTATATTACATACAGGTGAGAATGATAATACTCAGGTATATTACATACAGGTGAGAATGATAACACTCAGGTAATATATTACATACAGGTGAGAATGATAACACTCAGGTATATTACATACAGGTGAGAATGATAACACTCAGGTATATTACATACAGGTGAGATCTCTCAAAAATAAACCACATTGGGTGTATATATATGTACCTGTTGTATACAGTACACAGGTGCATAGGTATGATACCACTGAGGTATATTACATACAGGTGAGATAAAAAAAAAACCCACACATTGTGTGTCTCCCGCCTACCGCTTTTATTAAAAAATCTACCGCTTTTCTTCAAAATACTTCCTTGTTTTGATAGATAGCCATTTTGGAAGCCATTATGGTAAAAAAATCTCGTTGGGTTTGAAATTACCGGTACATTTGAGGAACACAAACGCTTTATTAAGTTGCGTGTATGAGATGTTTTCAAGCATGTGTTTTACATTGAACGATGAAAGAAGCCACTTCCCGTTATTACATTAGTTACAAAACGTCGATATTATCCTCGCCAAAGAAAAAGAAGCTTTGCAATTCCACACGTGGCTTTAACGATGACTGAATACATCTTTTAACTTGGCCATAACAGTAAACTTGAAGTGCAGTTTATTGCAATGCTGTATGATTTGTGATAAGCATGTAAACATCATTTTGATATTGAAAAAGAATATACAATTTCCTACTAGTTCTTACTTCTCTTTTATGTTTTATGTTAAATTTTGGCAACATAACCTATTTTTTCTGAACAAAGGCAATTGTTAAAGTCTCTGCACTCAAATATTTTTTCCTAAAAAAAAATAGCTTACCGGTAATCAATATGATGATAAATCCATGCAAACATTTTTATTGCACGTGTTGATATTATGAAATTTCAAAAGTCTTTTATATTTTAGTTGATATTGTTAATTACTTATCAGAAACCCTTACTACATATGTAGTACATAGAAATACCAGGTATGTGCTTTGAAATATATGCGAAAAAGGCCGCGCGCAAAGCTACCGCTTTTCAGTTCAAAATCTACCTCTTTTTCATCACTGGAGGTTAACATGTATGCTACATTTATATTGACGTTGCACAAAGGATCATAGAGCATTGCAGTTCAAAGGTTCATATCTACATGAACATGTATTGTTTGTTATATTACATAGCAATAATACATGTATATACATGTATATACTAGAAAATACTATGGACAGGTATATGTCAATTTGAGAGTTATTGCAATGTTTGTGCCTGTATCTCAAATGACTGTGTAGTGCGCGGCCAGCGCTCTAGGGTCTGTTCATCATCAAAAGCAAGATTTTTGTCTTGCCTAGATGGCTGAGTGGTTAGAGCGGTGGACGCTCACTGCTAGGAGAGTAGGTTCCATAGGTCGGGAGTTCAAGCCCTGGCCAGGGCAGAGGTGGAGCTCCAATAAAGTGGATTTCTTTGTGCTGTATGTATATTGATATCCTTCACTATGAGCAGGTATATGTCAATTTGAGAGTTATTGCAATGTTTGTGCTTATTATATTAAAAAATACTTGTATACATTGAGCTCATGTATGTTTTCTTTCTGCCCCCCTAGGATGAGTACGGAACTGCTGCCTATAAGACAGTAGAACTGGACACTTTCCTGGACGACAAGGCTGTTCAACACCGCGAAGTTCAAGGTCACGAGTCAGAGAAGTTCAAGTCATACTTTCCAACCTTGCAGTAAGTCTTTTATAAGTTAGTAGTCAGAAAAAGGACTATATTTGGTATGGTCAAATATCTGCCCCCAATTTTAACCAATTTTTAAATAGCATCGTATAAAAATCAAATCTTCAGAAATCATTGGACAGATGATGCCTACCACTTAAATCTTGATTTAAGTCATCATTGCTCATTCGCAGTTTATCTATGACGTCACCTAAATGACCCATTTCCCACAATTTTGCAAACAAATGAAAATATTGTAATTTTAAATTTATATTTTGCATTCGAAAGTAAAGAGCGCAGGTCTGCTCAAGTACGATATTAACATATGTTAAAATCGTACTTGAGCAGACCTAAAAAATGGTACTTGAGCAAGCCTGTGCTCGATGTTTCCCAGTCGATAAACCATCCGAAAACACCCATATTTTTGCTACAAAACATCAATTTACCAAAATAAGACAATCTTTATGACGTCATTTCTTCAATATGACTTCACTGTGGTAATAACCTTTTACTCACTTATTTTCAATATGATTTCAACTATCTCCCACCTTATTTTTAAAGCTCTTTAAAAAACTTTAATTTTGAGGGAGAAAAATGCATAATACCACACATAGTCTTTTATGTCTGGTTAACATCTTAAAGCAAGTCAATCACACAAGTTCACAGCAAGTTCAAATTTTAAAGAAATTCAAAATCTTACTTCCCTACCATACAATAATTACCATGACAAAAGTTTCTTGTCTGTGTAATTCAAGTATTATGTCTTGACCTTAATATATAGTATGTCATTTACAAGTACACAATTCAGAAAAGGACATACATTACTTCTTACTTTTGACAAAGTCATATCTATATTCACAAGTCCAAAACTAATCATTTTCTAGTTAAAGTTCACATTTTATTATGATAAAACAACTGATATTGTTATGAAAGTTTAACATGAATGGAAGCAGGAAAATACTGTTTAAAAATTAGGAACTCTAAATACAAGTTGTCTCTCTTTTCCATTAGGTATTTGGAAGGCGGAGCAGAGACAGGGTTCCGCCACGTGGAACCAGTGGAGTACAAGCCCCGCCTACTCCAATTTAACGGCAAAGGACGCCACATCACCGTCAAGGAGGTTCGTGGTTCAATAATTTTACACTGGCATTAGTCAGCAACGAGTACTGTGTAAATAAAGGAATTTTTGTACAGCTAATTATCTCTGGTATTGAAAATAATAAATGTAAATCATTTTGAATGCAGTTTGTTTTATGCTCTTGATTGAAAATTGATTGTTTTAGGTTCCTTTTACGGAGAAGAGCTTGAAATCTGATGACGTGTTTGTTTTGGATAAAGGACTGGAAATCATTCAGTGGAATGGTTCTGGGTCCAATGGAATGGAGAAAATCAAGGTCAGTTAACTATCTGAAACAAATAAAACAAACCTAATTATCAGTGACAAAGGATACAAACCTAACAAACTGTAATAAAGGATACAAACCTATTTATCAGTAACAAAGAATACAATTGAAACCTATTTATCAATAACATAATAAGATACAAACCAAAATACAACAAAAGAAAACATACCGTAGTTTTCTTTCTTTTACAAAGGAAACAAGGCTAACTATTATTTGTAACAAAAAAAAAATAAAAATCAAATGTTGCTTCAAGTCCTTTGACAATGAGGCCAACTAAAAAAAAGAATCGCAATTTCCACTCCACTTAATTTTATGATTTTTTGTCATTCATGTACAGGCCCAGCAGTTCTGTCAACAGTTGGAGGCTGAGAGGTCAGGGGCAAGTAACTCTGTCGTTGAGGAGGGATCCCGTGCTGCTGCTTTCTACGATGGTCTTCCTGACGATGACGTTGATGCTGATGAGGATGAGGGAGTTACCACAGGGGAAACTACCTTGATGAAGTAAGGGGTATAATAAATGAAAAGATAGAGGCAAAAATGGGATTTTACTGAAGGAAGAAAGTTAAATAAAGTAATTAAGGGTGATTTACATGTATATACTGATGAACTGTTTACTGCTAAAAACCAGTTTACTGAAATAAAATAATGATAATAAATGTGAAGATCTCTCTCAGGGTGTCTGTACTGTGTCTGTTGTTTCTCTCTCAGGGTGTCTGATGCCAGTGGAAAGATCGAGATGACAGAGGTGAAGAAAGGATCGGTCTCCAAGGACGATCTCGCTTCCGATGTAAGTAAACACTTCAGAAATGTAGATACAGCTCATAATTTACCATTGTGTTTGTTTATATACATATATAAGCCAACATATGATTTACTTTATTTGTGTACATATGCAAATTATTAAATGTACATGTAATTACCTCTTATGTCATTCCAAAAGAACCCACTCAGACAATTTTGAGTTCCTGATACAGAAAGTTATAAAAACTAGATCGTTCTCATTGTGAGCAACGAGTGGGTCTTCCGTCCAATTTTTGAATAGATGAGATAAAACCCATTTTGTTAAAAGATAAAATCGTAAACCTAAGCGAAAAATGAGTGGAAAATTTTTTCGGCTCTTGGGGCTTGAACCCGGGTCGCCTGGGCACATGTCCACGACTCTATCGACTGAGCTACTCGGACTCTCGCTTCAGAACTTTGATGCTTAATATCTGGAGAATGCGTTCATCGATTTTAAAACAAATTACATATTCTGAATCAGTAAAAGGGTCACTATCAACCATACAGAAAAATTATAAAAAAAGATAAAGTTGAAAAACTCGATTTTTTGTCTTTTCTTCCGGTGACGACCGGAAGTGACGGTGGACGTTTATATGACCATGTTGCAGCAGGAAAATGGGATGTCTATCATCACTGAAAATTTCAGTTCTCTATCTTTACTCGTTTTTTAGATCTCTAGCCGACAAAATTGACTTTTAAAAATCGTAAACGGATGATAACTTCCGACCGGAAGTGATTATCGAAAAATTGAAACGGCGGTACAAACTTCAGATGCCGACACATCAACCCTAAAAATTTGAAGAAAATCAAACGAGCTATCTCCGAGAAATCGCCTGCACAAAATTTGTAAGACAAAAAAAGAATAATAATAATAAGAAGACTAGATACGATCTCGTTACGAGTAACGAGTAGGTCTTCCGTTCAATATGTTAAACGATACGATTAATATATTAATGAAATTTCAGAATTCCCAATCAACCTCTTTCCTTTCAGGTAATCTATACGACTGTCAATATCCTGTACAATGCTTAACAAAGTGTTTTAAGATTTTAGTGCCTTAAAATCCCTAATTATGTCATCAGTGGGTGTGGCAAATGAGTTTTACAAACTGATATTGTAACGATCAACAACTTTGCATCTATAATGCATAACAAAATCTTGATCATTTTTTAATTATCTGTAATAGAGTTTACGAGTGTCTTGGCCCCTAATTAAAAGGTCCAGCCCCTTTTTCTTGATTTTATACGAAAGGTTTTATGAATACTTACAATTTTTGTTCTTACACCTATCTAAAATTTTTTTTCATTTTTTAGATACAAATGATTCAATATTTTAGGGGCCAGCCCTCTAGATCCTTGATGGGGACAGACATTGGTTTTTTTGATTAGTGGAATCGATTATAATCATCAATGCAAGAATTTTCTCTTCTACAATGCCTAACAAAATACGTTTCCTTCTCTAGATAAATTACGTCAACGTTTAAGTACTTTGGCCCCTAAGAATCCCTAATTACGTAATAAATGGGCGTGGCAATGATTTTTTCTGCTAGATATTGTTACGATCAACAACTTTGCTTCTATAATGCATTACAAAATCTTTATCGTTTTTAAGTTATTTGTAAAACAGTTTACGAGTCTCTTGGCCCCTAATTTAAGGGGCCAGCCCCTTTTTCTTGATTTTATACGAAAGGACTTATGAATACTAACATTTTTTGTTCTTACACCTATCTAAAATTGTTGTTCATTTTTGAGATACAAATGATTGAATATTTTAGGGGCCAGCCCTCTAGATCCTTAATGGGGACAGACATTGGTGTTTTGATTAGTGGAATCGATTAGAATCATCAATGCAAGCATTTTCTCTTCTACAATGCCTAACAAAATATGTTTCCTTCTCTAGATATATTGCGTCGAAGTTTTAGTACTTTGGTCCCTAAAAATCCCTAATTACGTAATAAATGGGCGTGGCAATGATTTTTTCTGTTAGATATTATTACGATTAACAACTTTGCTTCTATAATGCATTATAAAATCTTTATCGTTTTTTAGTTATTTGTTATAGACTTTACGAGTCTCTTGGTCCCTAATTTAAGGGGCCAGCCCCTTTTTCTTGATTTTGTTGGAAAGAACTTTTGATTCTCTACTACATTTGTTCTATATGTCTTAACGAACTATCAACTAATAAAAAGATACAGATCAAAACGTATAAAAATTTTGAATGAAAATTAGTGCCCAATTTTCGTGCCTAGGCGAGCTCCAATCAATGGCACCACCGGCGTATAACAAATACATGCTGCACAAGTTCAAACTATAGTCTACCTATCCTAAAAATTTCATAGTGATATCTCTAAAAGTATCTGAGTTTATAGGTGCACAAAATGAGTCGGCAAAAATTACAAAATGGCCGATAAATCGGTACCGGAAGTGACGACAAAAAAAATGAAAAATATGTATGAAGTTTAGATTACGTCCAATCATCTGTGAAAAAATGACCGAGATCGCTCGAATAGTTTTCGAGAAATCGCTTGCACAAAATTTGGAAAAGAAAAATAATAATAATAACTAGACTCTTGTTGCTATAGCAACAAAGAGGTCTTCCGTTCTTATATAAATGTATTATTCTGTACATGAAAAAGCTTTTTTCAAATAGAAAATATAAGGATATCATATTTATTTTGAAGAAAACTTCCAGACCGTACTTCAATGTCAAACAACAAAATGAAAAAAAAAAATCATTTTTTGACTACTTCTTGTTGGGACGACAGGAAGTTCCGCCGATTCAAACAAAACATGTTTAACATATCTTAATGCAAAAGTTAATCATCCAACAAAGTATGGTTGTTGAATTCTTTACTGTTCTGAGACCTTGTTGAGAGGAGATTTATTGTCTTGGGACAGGAAACGGACCAAAGGAATTGCTCTATGAAAATAAAAGTTAGTATATCTTTAACATTTGCCTTTTGTACATTTCTGTTTATCATGCTTACTAAAACAGTGCAAGAAAAATAGTTAAACTTATAAAAATTGTCATTTGATTGAACCCTTCCGGTGAGGACCGGAAATGACTGCCGACAAAATGAAACACGATAAACACATCTTCTATCAAATGTCTACCATCTATGTAAGTTTTGTGTTTTGATCACTTACAGTTTCTAATATCTACCGGGTACAAAATTTAGTTTAAAAAAAAAGCTACTTCAGATTACTAACCGGAAGTAGATTTTTTTGTTTATTAAACATCGCATACTTCACTTATGCAAGGAGTTATACTAATATAATCATTCTTTGTAAAATAACTAAAACTAGGTTTAAAAAATAATTTTTGAAGTGCTTCCGGTGACGACCGGAAGTTACGCCGAACAAAACAAAATAGTGTAAACACATCTACATTCATAGGTCTATCATCCCTCAAAGTTTGAATGTTTAAGTTATTACCGATTTTGAGATCTCGAGGAGTCAAGGTTTTTTGTCTCGGGACAGGAAACGGACAAACGGAAGTGCTCAGTGAAAAATGAAAGTTAGGAGTTCTTTAACATTAAACAACATGACTAAATTGCCTGTCAATTTATCTAAAATTGGCAAATATAAACAGCTAAACTTATAAACAACTTGATTTGTTTGATCTCTTCCTGTGTGGACCGGAAGTGACGGTCAACAAAATTAAACCCGTTAAACACATCTTCTATCAAATGTCTATTATCCTTGTAATTTTCGTGTCTTGATCACTAACAGTTTCCGAGATCACGCGGTGACAAAATGTCTTAAAAAAAATTCATGAGATATTTGAGATATCTCACCGGAAGTATATTTTTTTTAATTCTTTAACATCGGATTGATGACATATGTAAGTATTTTTACTTATATTCTAATTCTGTGTGAAATAAATTAAATGTTAAAAAAAACTTTTTTTGAAGTGCTTCCGGTGACGACCGGAAGTTACGACGAACAAAACAAAATAGTTTAAACACATCTACAACTATAGGTCTATTATCTCACAAAGTCTGAATACTCAAGTCCCTATCGTTTTTGAGATCTCGAGGTGACAAGCTTATTTGTGGCGGGACAGGAAACGGACGACCGGAAATGAATTTTGAAAAAATGAAAAAAAACCACTCTAGACTTTTTCATTCTCTATCATTCCTGAAAATTTCAAGAAAATATATTCAGTCATCTCTGAGAAAAATGGGGAAAAAAAAAATAATAATAATAATAATAAACATTACAATCACTATAAGGTCTTCCGTTGGAAACGGAAGACCTTAATAATAATAAGAAACAGTACGAAAACAATAAGGTCTTCCGTTGGAAACGAAAGACCTTAAAAAGTGAAAAAGAAACAATAGAATAATAGTAGGGTCTTGACGGAAGACCCTAAAAAGAAGCATTTTGATTTGTTTGTAGGATGTTATTTTAAAGACTGTTAGTACACTGAAGGTTGTTATAACAAAGACTTTGATTTGTTTGTAGGATGTCATTATTTAAGCCTTGAATTATTTTAGGATGTCATTAATTTAGCTTTGATTTGTTTGTAGGATGTTTTCCTGGTTGACACTGGTCTCCAAGTCTTTGTCTACGTTGGAGGAAATGCTTCCAGTGCAGAAAAGAGAAACGGCTTCCCCTATGCTCATGTAAGTTTAATTGTCGCTAGTTGACCAGAAGTTGGTAGGTTTCTTACCCAGTTTAAATCACTTGAGTCTAAGACCCTCCCAAGGAGGAAATAATTAGGAAAAAATGGGAAAAAAAACCCACATAGCCAGTACTATCAAATCTTTTACGTAAACATGATCCCTGCTCTGAAGAAGAGGGGGATATACTGTTTTACCCTTGGGTGCCTGTGTGTCTGTCTGTTACAAATTTCTGTCGCATTTTCATTTTCCTCAGAAATTATTAATTGCAAATGCTTGAAATTTTAACACAGTCTTTGTTTAGGTGTGCAATATAGTAGGATCAATTTTTGTACCAATCAGACGTTAACTTTCTGTTGAACAATGACTGTTTATTTTAAGCTTAATTTTCGAACAAGTTTTTGTCAACAATTTCTCAGTAAATATTAATCTCATATGCTTGAAATTTTAATACACTTTTCGTTCAGGTAGGTAATTGCATGCCATATGGTGGGATTCATTTTTAACTTTCTGTTAACGACCGTTTATTTTAAGCCTAAATTTTTGAACAAGTTTTTGTGTGTAAAAAATTTCTCAGCAATTATTAATCTCATTTGCTTAAAATTTTAACACACTTTTTGTTTACGTAGGTAATTGCATGCCATATGTTGGGATTCATTTTTGTACCAATCAAACGTCAACTTCCTGTTAAATGACAACTTTGTTTATTTTAGGCATAAATTTTCGAACAAATTTTTACCATTGATTTCTCAGCAACTATGAATAGCAGATGCTTTCAATTTTAACACGCTCTTTGTTTAGGCATGCCATATGGGATCTGTTTTTGAACAAATTCGTCAACTTGCTGTTAAATGTTGACTTTGCTTATTTTGTTTATTCACATCACAGCGGGGGTATTACTATAGTGATTATAGTCTTTATTCAAAGACGTAAGGTTCAATTTCACATATGAATATAAAAGAACATATTTTTTGAATGGATTAAACATCCTGGTAGATATTGTTGCTTCGGTGTATAATTTGATCCCATTTTTGGTTTGTTTGTATGAATTGCTTATGAATTTGCTTGAATTTTCCAATTTACAGATACAGAATATAAAGATGAAATAAATGCATTCAACATTGTTCTAGTAAATCAACATAATATTTTTTGTTTATTAATAAATAAATGTGTTCTTCATTAAATTAAAACCAGTACAATATGATATTATCACCAGAGGTTAATCATCCAAATAGCAGAGGATATTTCTAGTAGAGGATATGTTATATAGAAATTAAATAGAAAGTGATTTTTTTGTTTGTTACAGAAATACATCCAAGAAAACAACAAGAAGCCATTCATCCACGTCACAGTCGTCAAGGAGGGACAGGATTCCGAGCTGGAGACCCTCCTCCAGTAGACACTTTGACCACACCCACTTAGTCACATGACCGCCTGTAACTGTACGCAACAGCTTGTAGCAAAACACGGCTTAAAAACATGGCAGTTTACAGTCAAAAGATGACTTTGAATTCAATTTGATTTGTTTTCAATTTGAGAATTGTGTACAAATTTGGATGGAATATTGAATTTAACAATGTGGACATGATTATCAAGACTGATGATGATACATTTTCAGATAAAATTTTAGTGGTGGTGATTTTTTTCTTCTTATATTAGAGCTTTGATGTGGATTGATTTATTTGGTTTAGAGAAAGCGCGGAGCCTTGGTTGGTCTGTCACATTTTTCTTCACCGCTAGGCTAATGTTACAGCTAGGGCATCACTGATTGATTGTGGGTTCTTTACGTTCAAATATTTCATTATGTTGTAATTTTTGTATTATATATTACTTACATGTTGTCTTGAGATAAACATTAGACTCTAAACCCACATAGCATGGTTATGGTGCTTAGGAAAGGAGATGCCATTCAATTGTTTGATGTTTTGTTTACATAGTGTTATTACATGAAAATGGTATTTGCAAAATTTACACATTTTGTTTTTTTCTATTTATTGTTTGTTTTTTTTCGAACTGCTTTTCTGACATGATCATTTCAAGATTTCGGGAACTTTTTTTTATACTTTTTATAAGTGTTACATATTTTTGTATGTTTATGTTTACAAAGTTGTTTTCTGAATAAAGCTGCAATAGAAGTGGTCACGTGACAATCATGTGACTCTCTTCCTGGTAACCACTCTTGCTTCCTATAGATGTATAATTGACATATCTTTATATAAATAAAATGCAACACACATTGATACTTGTTTTGTTTATATTTGAAAGAAATGAGAAAAAAGATCTTTGACAATCGATCAAATTAAAGATTATGTGAATAAAAACGTTTTTATTTATACTTAATTCTGCTGAGAGTTAGCTTAAACTGTTTAAAAATACCTGTCGTATGAAGTAGAAATAACTAAAGTGTTTAATAGATTGCAAAATACTTTTAAAATTGCATGATTTTATTTATCCTGGGCATGGTGTGTATTGGTTACATGTATGGGCTTCCAGCCAATTTTTTGGAGGGCAGGTCAAAATGACTTGGCCAAATCAAACTGAAAATAATTTTGTTTACAAAGTTATCTCAGGTATTTCCAATTACGAAATTAAAAAAAAGGAAATAAAGAAAAGACCACCTTCAGTTTTTTTTTGCTAGGTTCAAGTGTATATGACATTAAGCTTATGTTCGTTGTTAAAACTATATATTAATTATTATTTATATAGATTAATGTTTGCACATAGTTCTTTGCATTATTTACTTACTTTGGTTTGCATGGGGGTGGGGTGGTTGGGTCAGGGGTAACTTTAATAATTAGTACTTTACATCAGAAGTAATTATTTAGTCATAGGCACTAACAAATGCAAGTAGTATATGCCAACCAAAGGTCAAATTTGGGATTGAAGCCCAATAAGAATTTTTTTGTGTCTTTCTATAATCTTCGAACTTTACATAATTATATATTTTTTCACCTAAATTAAAGTTTTAAGAAGGCTAGGATGTCAATAATTAGGTTCATACATGTATACTTCAGTTTAAAATGATAACTATTGATATCCCAATTCTGTGAAAAGCGATTCCGTTATGTTCAGAATTGATTATTTACCTAATATAATACAACGTATAGATAGTTATAGACTTATACACTGTAATTAAGCAACATCTCTTTTATCTAACTATAAAGATACTGGAAGGATAATATAAAATGTTAACGTCCACACATCCTCGATAAAATCATTATTTACCTAAAGACTTTATTGTATCAAAATCATGGTGCTAAGAAAAAATAACCACACCATATTTATAGTTTTGTCTATTGGGTCATGTCACGCTTTCACTTTGAGCATCACATTCCTCTTCCAACCAGGGAGTGATTGAAAGATTTATTATTTAAAACAAAGACTGATTTTCATCGACAAATTGACCTTCATTTAAGAAATAAACAGCAATTTAAAAAGTTCACCGGGATATTCAGTTGGTTGGTCACGTGATCAAATCTTGTGAAGCCCGAAGAGCTTCTCAGTAGATTTGATCACGTACCAACCAACTTCATATCCCGGTGAACTTTTTAACATTGCTGTTTATTACTTATATTTACGTTTGAAAAAGACAAATCGTTCAGAACTGTTAAAATAACCGAGATTTTATGTTTACAAAAATCCAAGCGATAAGCGCGTGCTATGATCATTGTGACGTCATGAAAAAGTTCATACAGAATTGAACGTTTTCGTTATTCTGTAGGTTCATATAAGGAAACATATTTGCAAATGTAAATATATAATGATCTTCATTCGGCGTCATGAGTTATGCCTCATTTTTATGTAATGGAAACTTTCGTTTACAAGTATGAAATTTCAATTTTCTCTACAAAGTTATTCAATTCCATGGATAAGTTATATATTTATTAATATCAGTTATAGACAAAAAGGTTGTACATGCATAGAGGAGACAAGTAACGTAATTATGTTCAGTTTATTAAAAATCAAAATCAAATTTCAGTACACAATTGCTGATTGATGATTTTGATACGAAATAAATTATTATTGTGACATGAAATGATAAAGACATGAAATTGGGATGCAAGTTTTCTGGCAGAATAAGTTCAGAATTAATATGCTGTATGATATACATGTATTGTACTTAAGGAATGAATTTAATTTTGACGTTTGTTATACGATATAACATAACTTGGGGCAGTTTACGCTTTATAAACCGCGAAGCGGTTTATAAAAAAGCGTAAACTGCCCCAAGTTATGTTATATCGTATAACATACGTCAAAATTAAATTTATTCCTTATAATTTAATACATTTAACAAAACTAACTCTCCGTACGATTTTCATGCTTTTGTTTTAACCGTAAATGACATTTTAAACTACCCGCGCATTAGTACAACATCCTTAGTAACAGGTGACCCAGATTAGAACGAAGCGAAGGGTGGCGGCCATATTTGAATTTGGTGTTTGGACGCTGGTTCGCGTCTTCACAGTTTACTTCTCAAATGTAAAGGGACAGTTGTTAAAAGTAGAATTAAACATAAACTCAGAACAGAGGAAGTGTGAAGATTGCAGAGGCAGGCCTCTTAGGGCCGTGGATGCAGCACACGAGGCAAGTTCATGTTTGGAGATCGACTCGGGATTGGGAGCGGTGTGTGAAATTACCGAGCATGCTGAAAATGGATTGTTTGTATTTTATGGTTTTACAGTAAGTACACTAAGAGTGTCGCTCATTTGTTTTCTATGAGCTGTCGAGCTATCTCGATTGTAACTGCTCACAGAGGATTCATATTTACAGTTTATGTTTTAAGTCCGACGTTTAACGTTAGTATAAGGGAGGGGGGGGCTATCTCAATCAGATGAAAATGATTTAATCTGTTTGCTCGTCAAATGTTTTTACGAAAAGAGGCATCAGAATATTAAAACCACACCAAAACACCATCATAAACCTAGATAGCTTAAAAGTAAAGCGCTCTGAAAAGAGAGATTTGGGTGCAAATCCCTTTCTGGGTTAAAATCCTGAGGTGTTTTGGTAAATAATGCGTTTATTTTTACTATGGTATAAAATTTATTGATATTTTTTTTATCTCTCCTTAACATACCTTGAAAAAGATTCAACTTCCCTCCTCTCATTTTGTGCTTCTTTTCGTAGAAATTCATTTTTTCTGTCTTGAAGTTGTTATAAGTTCAATTTGTGAGACATTTTTAAATTATTTTTTTTTTAAACTTGGAAAGATTGGAGCAGAATTTAATAAAAAACTAAATTATTTACATTTATTTTAAATTTATATTATGCAAATGAAAAGAGATAAACTTAATCATATTCTATTTATTCACTCTGATATAGGCCTACACATGCATGCATGTGTACATGTAAGGTTTACATGTAAAACAAAAGTAGTTCCGGATAGATGTTGTCAGGGGGTGTGTCCCCATACCAAGGTATGTTATACAATATAATACATGTCCCTCCATCTGTATCAGCCAATCAAATGAGGCGTTACAACCAAAATTAAATTATAAAAAACTAATTGAGGAATCAACTAAAAAACAAGAACATGCGCGGATCTTGGGGGGGGGGGGTCAGGGGAGTTTAGACCCCCCTCCCTACAAAATTCAAATTTCTTTAAATTACATCATAAAATTACCAAAAATATGCCTCGGACCCTCCTTGGCAAACTCAAATAACCGTCAGCCCCCCCCCCCCCCCCACGGGGAAAAAAATTCTGGATCCGCGCATGAGTTGTACACGTATTACGTTTGAAAACTCCGAAATATAATCCAGTGGAATCTCCATGGTGGTTTGTATCAACAAATTAAAGTGATTTAAATGATCTATTAAATCCTCATTACGTAATTAAATTCAATTCAGATATTCATTTACAAATTAAGAAAGTGAAAGTAGAATATTTGCATTTTCCAGTGTCCTTGTCTGTGATAACACTACGAATCAATTTTGTACTGTACAGTTCAATAAACTTAAATGACGTATTGTTGGGGCGCAAGCGGGGTTTAATCGTAAACTTGCTGAAAATTATATAAATATTTAATAAGTTATAAGGAATCATTCTTTGAATATTATGAGGTGATAGTTTCGATCGGGGCTTGATCAAATCTATCATAAAGGCTATATTGGATTTGCTCACGCCCCAACCAAAATTATCACCTCATAATACTCAAAAAGAATGATTCCTATAATTCCTTCAATAAAAACCAAATATATAGGGGCACTTGACATTTTCAACATTTCATTGAGATTGTGAGTAGATGGTTCACCCATTCCTGTAAATTGGTTAAAACAATTACACACGTAGTTATAAATGAAAACTATCTGCTTCTGTGATTTAATAACAACAGTACCTTCAATATATAATAAACTACGCCTCAAAATTCATAACATTTTATCTATTTTATTTACATAGGTACAAATATACTGGTCAACATTTTTTTAACGCCCCACTCTTAATATTCAATAATTAAAAAAAAAAACAAACAAACTTTAACATCAGTTTTAAAGTCGTACTGTTTGTAAAAATGCTCGATCAACTGTTCATGTCAAAAAAATTGTAATCGAGGCAGCAATTACATGAATATGACCCTATTTGTGGAGCGCGTTTTCGAAATGTTTTTTCTTACGTGTTTTTCAAAACGATTCGATTCGATCGGTTCCCTGCTTTTAACTGCTCATAAAAACACAAAACCAATTAGGAAAATGCGGCGCATGTCTGCCTAAGAACCATCAAGATGAAGATCAGTTTCCTTTCACAATACTTGTTTTATTTACTTATAACCTTTTAAATTAATCTCCTAAACGATGAAGCTGCTGTTCTAAATTCATAATATTCAACACAGATCGCTACAGTTTTTAATAGACACCACAAAAATAAAATATTCTAAGGCCTATCTGGAAATTCAATATACCCGGAAGTGTTGAAGACCTACCATGAAGGCCAAAACGTCATACTTATAACGACACGTCAACATGACCGTTTCAATAGGGTAACTCACCTTTCTGATAGACACAGAACAGCACGCGAACCGTATGCGCATAATTTACGCGCATGTAACAATTCGTTCTATCGGCCCGTTGCCAAGCATGTTGCTAGCGCTGAGGGTAACAGAACGGATTGTCAACTGCGTCTAAACCAATCAGATTTCAGTATTTAACATGAAAGTATAATAAATAAGCAAATGCAATAACCTTAGCTTCCACAAAGGTTTTGATTCAGTTGTGGTATCTCTATGAGGAGCTATATTATTAGGGGGAACGCACGAGGCATTAATGTTGTGATTTTTATGTCGTAGGGTATCTTTACCATATTATTTAAAAAAAAGACCTTAAATAAATTTGATTGAGTTAAAATAATGTTTTGTTATTCTTCATTCTTTTTCCTTCATCATTGTTATGGTAAAAATAATAAAATTAGGAACAGTGTAATACAAACACTTGCCTGGGGCGTTAAAATTTTTGACTAGACAGTATATACACACAGTCAGTTAATACATAAAAAATACACACCCAATCTTCACAATATACACTCACAATCTATACACATATACACAAACGCTGTCACAGAATAAATTATATAATTTAAACACACAAATGAAAAATTATATAATTTAAACACACAAAGGAAAACACAATTTCTTTAATAAAAAATACACATTTAAAGAAATATAAAACACGTAATTCAATTCTACACAATTTGTTTACGTATAATACTTAATTTTCTTCACTGTACCTGTGTTGTACTCAGCTACAAAGAGGTTGTCTCTGGTGTCCACACATAAACCCCACGGAAGCTGTAAATCACAGTTGTCAATGAAGCGGAGGAACTGTCCGTCCTGATCCAGGATGTGGATACGTTGGTTATCAAAGTCTGTTGTAAGGATCCGGCCCTGGCTTTCTGTTGTGATGCCGTATGGTCTCAATGATCCCTTGGTAGTAGAAGGAGGACCGGTGTATCTAAACCGGAGTTTCCCGGCTTGATTAACCACCACTACTGCACGGGCTCCATAGTCTGACACACAGATATCTAGGTTCCTGTTCTCACTGACGTATTTATATCCACCAGATGAATAGAGAGGTTGCCCTTTGGCATTGTACTGAATACTTTGTTTCTTTGTGGAGCCAGAGTAGCACACAACTTTTGATTGTTTATTATCATCACTGACCATGACAAACAGGAGGTCACCAGACGAGGTACTACATACATTGCGAGGTCTCCATCCTTGTAGTCTGATCACTGTCTGTATCTGTGTATTCTTCACTATGTTCACAGTTCTATCCTCTCTATCAATATAAACTAGATCACCACTCCTTGTCACTGCTATGTGCTGAAGATCGTTCCCTGACTTGGTTTGCACTGACTTCACTAGTTCCCCCCGGAGGTTGTAGAGTCTCATGATATTGTCTCCACCACACGTCCAAATCTCTTCATCACTCAGACAGGACACACTGCGTAGTTTCCATACACCATACTCGGTCTTAATCTGTGTGATGATCTGTGGTACATCAATGAACGGTCTGTCCGGGGGAGAGGACTCAGCACGGGGAGATTCCATGGTGTAGCCATGTTCTTCTGTTTTGATAGATAACGCTGACAGAGAACCAAACTGTTGATAAAGCTGTTCTTTGTTGATCTTCTGAGGGGTAAAACTTGGTAAGGAAACTGTGAGTTTAGGAGGCAATCTACTGAATTCAGCATTCCTGGATTTGTAGGCAGAGACAAGGCTGACATCATTGGAGTCCAGTAACTTCTTCAGATCAGCAATGATCTTTGTGATTTCAGAAATGGTGCGTGTGATTTCATCTTCCTGTTTATTTAGGACAGCTAGGTGTTTGGAGTTTATTTCACTGAGATCTGATTTGAGTTTTTTGATCATGGTATCTATTTCTGTGTGCAAATCTTCTCCATGTCTGTCAATTGTTGTCATCATGTTCTGGGAGTTTTTATTCAAATTAGATTTCTGAATTGGTATGTTAGATACAATTTCTTGATACTTAGGATAAATGGTTTTCTCTAGTTCTTGTAAATCTCTTCGTAAAACGTGCTTTTGACTTTCAAGTCTATTCACCATATCAACAAATTCATGACCTCTGTGTTCATTTGAAGAAGCACATAGCACACAGAGACGAATGTTGCATTGTTTACAGTAAAGTACGCTGATATTCGAGGAATGTTTTGGGCATTTAGGAGTAGACCCTCTCTTTTCAAATGGCACTACTTTGTGTTCCATGGATAAATCTGAGAGATGCTCCCCCACACAGGCTTTACACAGATGTATGTGACAAATGTCACAGTACATAGGGGGGCCCGAGGTCTCACAGAGTTGACACCTTAACACATCCTGGGCCCAACTCTGGTCCATGGTCAGACACCTTATCTTTATTATTATTAAATTTGGAATCTGAAAAAAAATTGAATTTGTTATTATCTAAAGCTGTGCATCAGGCGAGGATCCCTGGGTTTTTTTTCTGGGAGGGGGGAGGGGGGGATAGACGTCCATCCTCACCAAAATTTTGACAAGTAAAGAAACTAAAGAATTTAATCTTCTCGCATGAACTTTTCATACTCGATACTTTTTTTATATGTATCATACATGTTCCGGTGTTCTGATCTACTTTGCGATGATTTATGTTATTTCATGAAAGGGGACCAATTCAATGTCTTTTTGCTATAAGTTTAATAATTATAACTTTGCAAATCTATTGGGGGTCTGGTCACCATAGATTTTCACACGGTCATGCACAAAGTAAATGGACAGAATAATGTGATACGGCGAAATAAAAATATGAGAATACCAGCATGTGACAGTCTGGTAAATCATATTTTCTCTCTTGTCAATACATTGAATTAATTTGACAAGTTTTTATGCAAACAATATGAATGTCTATCATTACTGATTTCAAATTATGAATTGTTGATTCATAACCAAAAAATTTTAATCAGTAAACAGTATTTGATTACTATTCATACAAAAATTTATTATTATACATGACAAACCTGTAGCTAGCCCAACTCACTCCATAGAGTTCGGTTCTTTTCTTCCTGATCTAGAAAATAAACTTGATCACGGGATGAATTTAACAGAGACCAACAGGTCAAACAGATTAGATTGTGCTTATCAGTGTTTTTAATACACGTATCAAAACATGTTTTACTAAGTATTACTAAAAATATCTTATTAAAATGAATCATAGAAAAAAGAAATATGATTTGGTTTTTTTAAAATTCGACCTACAGTGCAAAAGAATTGAACTCAATTACACGTACGCGATATCATCCAAATCCGTGGATGTAGTGTAAAGACGAATATACTCAGTATACCCGGGTTAAAATTTCATTTTTTTTTCAAAGTTAATTTTATTGACTGGGAGTGTTTTTCTCATTAAAAACTGAGTACAATTTAAAATCTTTTTTCATATTTCCAATGGCCTCAACAATGGTCTGACGCTTTTTAAAACTGACTCCAACCACAGAGTTTGTAATTATTTTTAAGGTGGTTCACTACGCCTTGAAATATTTTCTCAAACCAGCAGAAAATTATTTAATTATGATAGATATCATAATGGATAAAAAGTATTTAAGGCAAATAGGCGACAAAATGTGCAATTTTGGATGAAAAATTACATTTTCAAAAATCTAATTCAGTAAACATTAACAAAAGCTTCAGGCGGATTCTAACTCATGATCTGCAGTTCAGAAGCCCAATACTTTAACAACTGAGCTATGACGATATACATCCCAGTCGAACGATATAAACAACATATAAAAACATTTAAATTGCCATCTTATGACGTATTCTCTTAAAAAGTTTAAGTCTAGGTGTAGTGAGATACCTTAAACTGGAAAAAGTGCATCTATTTTGTAAACTTCAGTTTTAAAATATTCATCTTTTATACTGTCCAATATTTATGCTGACTTGGCTTTTTTGCGCTGATTTGTACGATAACATTGATTAAGTACGATAACATTGATTAAGTACGATAACATTGATTTGTACGATAACATTGATTAAGTACGATAACATTGATTAAGTACGATAACATTGATTAAGTACGATAACATTGATTAAGACTAAGAACTTGGTATCCTGTTACTGAACTATGTTAATACAAGTAAGAAGAAATTTATTTGATTTTAATATATCTGGACAGACTATTGATTTTCTATCAGTCATAGGACATGGTACCTTTTAAAAGGTGAGAGGAGACAAAATATTTGACGTTTTTACTGGAAAAGTTTCAAAATATTTAAAAAAAAAAACCCTCGAAAGCTACCCAAAATGTAAGGGTGGGTTGCACACAGATAAATTAAAAATTGGTTTTAAAACTTTTTGGGGGGAAGGGATGTAAATGTAGGATTTTATAGATAATTTATTAACTCACTCCGCACTGTGGGTCTTTCTAGATTCATTATATAGTTATTAATGTTTTCAATATAGTTAAATTAATCAAAGCCATAAACTCTGTTTGCTTAAAGCGCCTTGCGGTGAAAAACACTTTGGTGTCAAATCTATTAAATTAAATTATATTAAATGGATATCTTATATGCAGAAACTTCTGAGATGTATATAATTTATTTCGTTTGAACTCGGTGAATTAGAATAAAATTATTTTCTATTGTGGGAACGCCAATAAGAGTAAGGGGCGGGGCATAAGGTTTCGTCGTTTAGTCGTGTTCGAATTGTATTCAATCTGGCTTTGCACGGAAAAGTTTTAACGCGTATGGTTGTGGTAATCAGTACTTGATTAAGTTCTTATTGAGTATACCTGTATAATGGTCATGTGCTCTTGAGCTTACATGACAAGCTGCTTGTCAATTGAAAACTTCAGAAGTTTTCAGATATGGTTGATGTTGAATATTGCAGAATATTGATGTCAAATATTTTTGTTGTTGGTGTTTATTGTTCTTATGAAGTGCAAGTACAATAGACGTGTTTTTATAAGAATTACCAGTGTATATTTTTGTAACGAGAGGCAATTTTGTTCTATGAATGAAAAAATGACAATAACAAACCGTCAACCATCTCAAAGATCCAGAAAATGAAATACAAATTCAAAGCAGAGCAACACGGACCTCCAAAAAGATAGAGGTAGGATCAGGTGCCATGGAGGAGGGAGCATCCTCTGCTCCTCTGCTTCAAATAAACATTTCAATAATTCATTACTAGGGTATGTTAGAATAATATGTTATTATTATTATTTTTATACAGAAAACGCTCATACTATATATAGTCTTAACCTGTTATTATTCCTAAAGAATATTGCCTAATTTACAATAGCTTTGCGTTTGTTCATTAGAAAAAAAATCTTCCCTTTTTTCGTTGACCAATATTTCTATTATCTGTTAAGAACTATGAATACATTTTACATGGTATACCAAATATTTCTAACTCGGTTAAAGAGAGAGTTTTGTGCTATTATAATAGTTAGTTGTCTGCTCTTTAAAGCATACTGCATTCTACATAATTTATAATTAAGCATAGAATAATCAATTTGGTATAGGTTTCACATAACAAAATATTGATGTGCAACTCTAACTTTCATATATAATGACCTTCATTCGTGGTCATGAGTAATGACACATCCTTATACATGTAATGAACACTTTCGTTTACAAGTATGAAATTTCAGTTTTCTATATGAAGCTATTCAATTCCATGGATAATTTTACACATTTATTCATACAAGTTATAAACAATAAGGTTGTACATGCATATAGAAGACAAGTGACTTAGTCATGCTCAGTTTATTAGTAAACACAAATCCAATTTCCGTATACAATGGTTGATATATTTTGATATGAAGTCTTCATGCAGAACAAGTTCAGAATATACAGTATTATTATATCACAGACTCGTAGAGATATCCACTTAAAACAAGAAGCAGTTAGACCAAATCTGAGATCTCCAATATAAAATTAAGTGGAGTATCCATGATGATTTGTATCAACAAATTAAAGTGAATCAAATCATCTATAAAACATCATTATGGAATTATATTCAATTAAATTTCTACCGAATAGTTATGTTTTACTAGAAGTTCATTGCACTTGACATTTCAAGCATTTTAAAATAAATTTATTTGCTTTTTTCATTTTACAATATAACACATTCACACACACACACTACATACAAGCCATGATCTTATAAACACAAAAGATGATATATTTTTTTTAAGAAATTTAAATTAATAAAACTATTGAAGTTATAGAAAAAAATTACCATTATGTTTATCATAAGAAGAGTTTCTGATAGCAACACATTTTTCAATTTAATATCTAAGGTTTAGATGACATAATTTGAACTTTTATTTGTTACAACTTTGTTGTACATTGAAAGATTGATTTTGTTTAAAAGAATCAAAAGTCAATCATTTTATTTTATGTATCTATATGGTTGTCTTTCCTGTAAATTGGTTAATAAAATTACATTGCAAATGTCTGTGTAATGAGCTTCCAAAATGCAATGCACCACACCTCAAAATTCATAATATTTTGTCCATTTTGTTTGTTTACATAAGTATATGTTTATATGAATACAAAATACAGACCCAATTTAGACACCTCTACACAAACGTTGTTTACAATATAACATAAATGATTAAAACATGTCATACATACACAGAGGCAATTTGTTTCCCATAATATACACAAGGGATGGCAAGTTCTTACCGATTAACTGGTTACTCGATGGAAACGATGTTTACAAAATTAGTAATCAGTAAAAAACAAATCATATATTTTAAGACATATTTATTACAATTTGATTTTGCATATTTCGAAACATTGATTTCTAACTAAGTTTAAATGGATGATAGGTAGGACCCTGTAGTCTAGTCAAAATATAAAAATATAAAAAACATCACACTCTTTTTTAGTTCACTTATTTAACCAATAAAAAGTTGGCCATAACCAAGTTTTTGAAGATTTTAAAGCGCACTTTGTGACAGGTTAAAGTGGTAACTCGTAGTAAATAGCGACGCCAGCGTTTGAGGCGGGGCACCGGTATGTAGTAAATTTTGAAAAGACCTTGTAACTAATCCTAAACCGACTTTAAAGTTAGTAAGCTTAACAAAATTGCTTATAAATGCATTTTGTTGTTTAATAGTCTAGCACCATTGAACGAGTATGATGTATTCAAGTGAATAAAGAAACCCAGCATTGGCGGATCCAAAGAGGGTGGTGGTGGTGGTCCACCCTTCCTCTTCTCTGGGACATATTTTTCCTTTTTAAACTTAAAATGCTTTAGGCGATTTCATTCCATCTATAATCGAAATACTATAATGATTTAAAATAAATACTTATTATAGCATATTTCAAAATATTTCGTACAACGGACCATAATTTATTTATATATACAAAATCCAATATTTTATTGAAGTTAAGAACTCATCCTCATCTCCGGTGTTAATTTCACTGAGTAAGCATGTGGAAATATAAAGATTTACACAAAGCAGTAAACTGATTTATATTTTATATTAACACTCACAATAGGTATTATCTAAACAAACACATAATATTCTAATCGAGCTTTCGATGGCACTTATAACATTAAACAAAAGAGAATAATACAGTATATTGATAAGAGTAATCGGTCGAAAGGAATAGCGATTACACGGTTAGCTATTCTGTAATCAATTCTCATCCCTACTATAAACACACACAATATAAATACACATTTAATATTATTTAAACCTTTACACATTTAAATATAGGTACATCACTACATGTAATTCAAACTTACATAGTTTGTTTACTTGTAATATTGTATTTTCTTCACTTTACCTGAGATGTATTCAGCCACTAAGAGGTTGTCTCTGGTGTCCACACATAAACCCCGTGGACCTAGTAAATCACAGTTGTCAATGTAGCGGAGGAACTGTCCGTCCTGATCCAAGATGTGGATACAGTGGCTGTTACCGTCTGCCGTCAGGATCCGACTCTGGCTGTCTGTTGTAATGCCGCGTGGACTAAATGATCCTTTGGTTATAGAAGAAGAAGGACCAGTGTAGGTAAACCGGAGTTTCCCGGCCTGATTGACCACCACTACTGCTCCGGCTCCATTGTCTGAAACACAGATATCAAGATTTCTGTTTTCAATGATGTATCCACCAGATGAATAAAGAGGTTGTCCTATGTCATCGTACTGAATAATTTGTTTTTCTGTGGAGCCAGAGTAAAGCACAACTTTTGTTTGTTTATCATCATCACTGTTCATGACAACCAGGAGGTCACCAGAGGAGGTACAACAGACATGGAGTGGTCCCCACCCCTGATATCTGACCACTGTCTGTATCTGTGTATTCTTCACTATGTTCACAGCTCTATCCCAGTAATCAGCATAAACTAGATCCCCACTTCTTGTCACTGCTATGTCCCATGGATCGTTTCCGGACTTAGTTTGGATTGTCTTCACTAGTTCTTTCTGGAGATTGTAGAGCCTCATAATTTTGTCCTCACCACACGTCAAAATATCCTCATCTCTCAGACAAGACACACTGCGCAATGGATTATCAAATCTTCGATACTCGGTGTTTATTTCTGTAATGATTCGTGGTACGTCAATGAACGGTCTGTCTGGGGGAGAGGACTCAGCACCGGGAGAATCCATTGTGTAGTCACGTGCTTCTGTTTTGATAGATAACGCTGACAGAGAACCAAACTGTTGATAAAGCTGTTCTTTGTTGATCTTCTGAGGAGTAAAACGTGGTAAGGAAACTGTGAGTTTAGGAGGCAATCTTCTAAATTCAGCATTTCTGGATTTGTAGGCAGAGACAAGGTTGATATCGTTGGAGTTCAGTAACTTCTTCAGATCAGCAATGATCTGTGTGATTTCAGAAATGGTGCGTGCGATTTCTTTTTCCTGTGTATTTAGGATATCCAAGTGTTTTGAGTCCATTTCATCAATATCTGATTTCAGTTTCTTGATCACGGTGTCTATCTCTCTGTCCAAGTCTTCTCTATGCTTGTCGATTGCTGTCATCAAGTTCTTGGAGTTTTTATTGAAATCAGATTTCTGAACTGGGATGTTTGATGCAATCTCTTGGTATCTAGGATAAATTGATTTCTCTAGTTCTTGTAAATCATTTTGTAAAACATGCTTATGACTTTTAAGTTTTTTCACTATATCAACAAATTTATGCCCTCTGTGTTCTTCAGTAGAAGCACACTGCACACATAGAGGAATACCACATTGTTCACAGAAAAGTACGCTTATGTTTGAAGAATGTTTTGGACATTTTGTAGTAGATCCCCTCTTTTCAAATGGCAGCACTTTGTGTTCTTTTGATAAATCAGAGAGATGTTCTCCCACACAGGCTTTACAAAGATGTATGTGGCAAATGTCACAGTACATATGGGGAACCGGGGTCTCACAGAGATGACACCGTAACACATCCTGAGCCCAACGCTCGTCCATTGTCAGACACTTTATTTCATTAAATTTTGAATCTGGAAATGAAAACAATATATGAACATCAATTGTTGAATTTGGTTTTATCTAGATATGTGTCATCAGTCATTAGGGGGTCCAACATTACCAAAAATGTTCAATAAGCAAAAGACCAAAGAATCAATTCTCAAATATTCTCCTATGGCTCATCATTTTTTTTACATATGTATATTACAATATACATGTTCCAATATCCTATATTCAGGATAAATATGTCAAGTTTTGTGGAAAGTGGGGGGAGGGGTGGTCAATGTCTTTTTGTTTTTAGTTTAATGTGGATAACTTTGCAAATTCAAAGGGGGAAATGACCCAGCCCATATCAAGATTCACGCACTATTATGCACAAATCTTTAATTAATGAGTACGATACAGCTGTTTATAACAGCATGTGACGATTTTGTATAAACATTAATTTATCATTTAACAGTGTTTTTGCAAACAGTATAAAAAATATTCAATGTTGATTTAGTATTATGAATTGGTAATTATTAAACACAGAAAATTAGAACATTGGATAACACGTATTTGTTGTCTACTGAAATATAAAATTGTAAATGGCAAACCTTTATCTAGTCCAACATGGCGATTTCGTGCATTTACTCGTTTTGAAGGGCCCAGACTTCCTGGTGTTGAAAAAATTTGATCACGTGATGATTTTAACAATTCAGCACTTGATCAATAACGGATCGGGACAAAATGTGTAGCCGAAACACGTACTATCACGTACATGGTTCTACAACGAAAACACGTACTATCATGAACATTGTTCTACTACTAAAACACATACTATCATGTACATTGTTCTACTACTAAAACACGTACTATCATAGACATTGTTCTACTACTAAAACACGTACTATCATGTACATTGTTCTACTTCTAAAACACGTACTATCATGTACATTGTTCTACTACTAAAACACGTACTATCATGTACATTGTTGTACTACTAAAACACATACTATCATAGACATTGTTCTACTACTAAAACGCGTACTATCATGTACATTGTTCTACTTCTAAAACACGTACTATCATGTACATTGTTGTACTACTAAAACACATACTATCATGTACATTGTTCTACTACTAAAACACGTACTATCATAGACATTATTCTACTACTAAATCACGTACTATCATGTACATTGTTCTACTAAATCACGTACTATCATGTACATTGTTCTACTACTAAAACACATACTATCATGTTAATTGTTCTACTACTAAAACACGTACTATCATGTACATTGTTCTACTACTAAAACACATACTATCATGTACATTGTTCTACTACTAAAACGCGTACTATCATGTACATTGTTCTACTACTAAAACACATACTATCATGTTAATTGTTCTACTACTAAAACACGTGCTATCATAGACATTGTTCTACTACTTAAACACGTACTATCATAGACATTGTTCTACTACTAAAACACATACTATCATAGACATTGTTCTACTACTAAAACACATGCTATCATAGACATTGTTCTACTACTAAAACACATACTATCATAGACATTGTTCTACTACTAAAACACATGCTATCATAGACATTGTTCTACTACTAAACCACGTACTATCATAGACATTGTTCTACTACTTAAACACATACTATCATAGACATTGTTCTACTACTTAAACACATACTATCATAGACATTGTTCTACTACTAAAACACATGCTATCATAGACATTGTTCTACTACTAAAACACGTACTATCGTGTACATTGTTCTACTACTAAAACACGTGCTATCATAGACATTGTTCTACTACTAAAACACATACTATCATGTACATTGTTCTACTACTAAAACGCGTACTATCATGTACATTGTTCTACTACTAAAACACATACTATCATGTTAATTGTTCTACTACTAAAACACGTGCTATCATAGACATTGTTCTACTACTAAAAACACATACTATCATAGACATTGTTCTACTACTAAAACACATACTATCATAGACATTGTTCTACTACTAAAACACATGCTATCATAGACATTGTTCTACTACTAAACCACGTACTATCATAGACATTGTTCTACTACTTAAACACATACTATCATAGACATTGTTCTACTACTTAAACACATACTATCATAGACATTGTTCTACTACTAAAACACATGCTATCATAGACATTGTTCTACTACTAAAACACGTACTATCGTGTACATTGTTCTACTACTAAAACACGTGCTATCATAGACATTGTTCTACTACTAAAACACATGCTATCATAGACATTGTTCTACTACTAAACCACATACTATCATGTACATTGTTCTACTACTAAAACACGTACTATCATAGACATTATTCTACTACTAAATCACGTACTATCATGTACATTGTTCTACTAAATCACGTACTATCATGTACATTGTTCTACTACTAAAACACATACTATCATGTTAATTGTTCTACTACTAAAACACGTACTATCATGTACATTGTTCTACTACTAAAACACATACTATCATGTACATTGTTCTACTACTAAAACGCGTACTATCATGTACATTGTTCTACTACTAAAACACATACTATCATAGACATTGTTCTACTACTAAAACACATGCTATCATAGACATTGTTCTACTACTAAACCACGTACTATCATAGACATTGTTCTACTACTTAAACACATACTATCATAGACATTGTTCTACTACTTAAACACATACTATCATAGACATTGTTCTACTACTAAAACACATGCTATCATAGACATTGTTCTACTACTAAAACACATGCTATCATAGACATTGTTCTACTACTAAAACACGTGCTATCATAGACATTGTTCTACTACTAAAACACATGCTATCATAGACATTGTTCTACTACTAAATCACGTACTATCATGTACATTGTTCTACTAAATCACGTACTATCATGTACATTGTTCTACTACTAAAACACATACTATCGTGTACATTGTTCTACTACTAAAACACGTGCTATCATAGACATTGTTCTACTACTAAAACACATACTATCATGTACATTGTTCTACTACTAAAACACGTACTATCATAGACATTGCTCTACTACTAAAACACGTACTATCATGTACATTGTTCTACTACTAAAACACATACTATCATGTACATTGTTCTACTACTAAAACACGTACTATCATAGACATTGCTCTACTACTAAAACACATACTATCATGTACATTGTTCTACTACTAAAACACGTACTATCATAGACATTGCTCTACTACTAAAACACGTACTATCGTGTACATTGTTCTACTACTAAAACACGTGCTATCATAGACATTGTTCTACTACTAAAACACATGCTATCATAGACATTGTTCTACTACTAAACCACGTACTATCATAGACATTGTTCTACTACTTAAACACATACTATCATAGACATTGTTCTACTACTTAAACACGTGCTATCATAGACATTGTTCTACTACTAAAACACATGCTATCATAGACATTGTTCTACTACTAAAACACATACTATCATAGACATTGTTCTACTACTTAAACACATACTATCATAGACATTGTTCTACTACTAAACCACGTACTATCATAGACATTGTTCTACTACTAAAACACGTACTATCGTGTACATTGTTCTACTACTAAAACACGTACTATCATAGACATTGTTCTACTACTTAAACACATACTATCATAGACATTGTTCTACTACTAAAACACGTACTATCATAGACATTGTTCTACTACTTAAACACATACTATCATAGACATTGTTCTACTACTAAAACACGTACTATCGTGTACATTGTTCTACTACTAAAACACGTACTATCATAGACATTGTTCTACTACTTAAACACATACTATCATAGACATTGTTCTACTACTAAAACACGTACTATCATAGACATTGTTCTACTACTAAAACACGTACTATCATAGACATTGTTCTACTACTAAAACACGTACTATCATGTACATTGTTCTACTACTAAAACACGTACTATCATGTACATTGTTCTACTACTAAAACACATACTATCATAGACATTGTTCTACTACTAAAACACATACTATCATAGACATTGTTCTACTACTAAAACGCGTACTATCATGTACATTGTTCTACTTCTAAAACACGTACTATCATAGACATTGTTCTACTACTAAAACGCGTACTATCATAGACATTGTTCTAATACTAAAACACGTACTATCATGTACATTGTTCTACTACTAAAACACGTACTATCATAGACATTGCTCTACTACTTAAACACATACTATCATAGACATTGTTCTACTACTAAAACACATGCTATCATAGACATTGTTCTACTACTAAACCACGTACTATCGTGTACATTGTTCTACTACTAAAACACGTACTATCATAGACATTGTTCTACTACTAAAACACATACTATCATGTACATTGTTCTACTTCTAAAACACGTACTATCATAGACATTGTTCTACTACTAAAACACATACTATCATAGACATTGTTCTACTACTAAAACGCGTACTATCATAGACATTGTTCTACTACTAAAACACGTACTATCATAGACATTGTTCTACTACTAAAACACGTACTATCGTGTACATTGTTCTACTACTAAAACACGTACTATCATGTACATTGTTGTACTACTAAAACACATACTATCATAGACATTGTTCTACTTCTAAAACACATGCTATCATGTACATTGTTCTACTTCTAAAACACGTACTATCATAGACATTGTTCTACTACTAAAACACATACTATCATAGACATTGTTCTACTACTAAAACGCGTACTATCATAGACATTGTTCTACTACTAAAACACGTACTATCATGTACATTGTTCTACTACTAAAACACGTACTATCATGTACATTGTTGTACTACTAAAACACATACTATCATAGACATTGTTCTACTACTAAAACACGTACTATCATAGACATTGTTCTACTACTAAAACACATACTATCATAGACATTGTTCTACTACTAAAACACATACTATCATGTACATTGTTCTACTTCTAAAACACGTGCTATCATAGACATTGTTCTACTACTAAAACACGTACTATCATGTACATTGTTCTACTTCTAAAACACATACTATCATAGACATTGTTCTACTACTAAAACACGTACTATCATAGACATTGTTCTACTACTAAAACGCGTACTATCATAGACATTGTTCTAATACTAAAACACGTACTATCATGTACATTGTTCTACTACTAAAACACGTACTATCATAGACATTGCTCTACTACTTAAACACATACTATCATAGACATTGTTCTACTACTAAAACGCGTACTATCATGTACATTGTTCTACTACTAAAACACGTACTATCATAGACTTTCTTCTACTGCTAAAACACGTAATTTCATAGACATTGTTTTACTACTAAAACACGTACTTTCATAAACATTGTTGTACTACTAAAACACATAATTTCATAGACATTGTTTTACTTCTAAAACACGTACTTTCATAAACATTGTTCTACTACTAAAACACGAACTTTCATAGACATTGTTCTACTTTAAAAACACGTACTATCCTAGACATTATTCTACTACTAAAACACATACTATCATAGACATTGTTCTACTTTTAAAACACGTACTATCCTAGACATTATTCTACTACTAAAACACATACTTTCATATACATTGTTCTACTACTAAAACACAAACCGTTTTTTCGAATACGTCTCTTATCTACAAATTTGTTGTTTCTATTCAATAGTATTCAACTCGTAAAAGTAAAACCATTTTTCAAGAAAGAATTTTATTCATTAACGACAACGTCCTAGTTATGTGTTATTGTTTTCAAAAAGATCACCAGTAATTATGACAAGTAATAGCTTTCCAAAAAGCTTGACTGACCAAACAAAATTATTCAATGGAAGCATGCATATTAATTAGGCTATCTTATCCGAAATAAATTTAAATTTTCGCTGCTGATCATAAATTCATATACGGAACGTGCAGATTTAAGAAGAAATTTCAGTCTTTTTTTTTCGATCTAGTGAATGTGCATCTACATGTTAATCACTTGAAATCAAATTATTTAATGAATTCAAATTATTTAAGGAATGTACATATATCAAATGATAACATGTAAGCTTGAAAGCGGAAGATAAAACAAATTTTAAAATTTTATTTGTTATATTAAGATGCAAAATCAACTGAGAGGCAATTTTCAACCATAGGAAATAGGAAAGAATACAATTCAAGCACGTAGCATTGTTTTTAAAGTGTGTGGGGGCAGCTTCACCCTAAACATCTTGACTAGCAATTAATTAAAGGGTGAATTTTCAAAATCATAAAAGAAAATTCAATTCCATTATAATCCTTTATTTTCAGTTTCACTTATTACATGTTCCGGCAAAAGTGGAGAAAGGGGAGTGGGGGGCAAATCCATGTTATTTCCATTTATCATATGTAAAGTTAAGAAAAGTATCTGCTGCAAAAAAAAAAGTAGGGGGAGGAATCCCCCCCCCCGGAAGCTAAGTGCCTGTGATGTGTACACGGTGTGCTCTGGAGTATTTTCACGATCCCAATTTGGTCTCGTCCACTAATCGGCGAGCAAACTTTATGAACTAGACATATTATGGCGCGAAGTCTTGCTTTCCCATTCATGCAACGGCTGAGATCTCGATCCGATGGTTTGAATGAACTCATCCATGGGGATGACACACACACACACACACACACACACACACACACACACACACACACACACACACACACACACACACACACGTGTAGTAATTGTTTAATGTTCATTAAGTAAGAAGACGCGAGTCATGTACCCTTTTCAAGATGAATGAATTCGCCCAATGATCGAAAATCGGGACACATCCCGCTTCGGCGATTTAGTTCCATCAGTAAATATTCCAGCTGTTTGAATATATACATGTGTGTATTTGTTTTAATCCAAACTGAAGATTCTTTGGTAATGATGATCATCCAACACCAATTATTACTTACATTGTACCGGTGCCGTAATAGACTATATGTTACAACTTGCTGCGATGACCCCTCCACCAAACATGTATATGGCTAATCTATTTTTAAATCAGGATTACAAACGTGCATGGTGAACAACCCTTTTACTTGAAAACTCTTGTTCACTGTTGCTTATTATATTCCATATAACATTTCCATCAATTGTGAATGTTAATGCTGACACATTAAACATGTATCGGTTCATCTTTTTGTGAAAAATCTTGAAATTGCTTGCTCCCATTGTCTGCACTGTTTCGGAGAAGGTAACTCTCAAATCTTATAAATGCCGTCAAGCAATAATTGTAAATTCTAATCTGAATAAGTCAACATTTTGAAAAAAATATTTGGTTATTCAGATGTTTATGTAATATGCTTTTTTTGCCCTTTTACTATACGTTTACCCGTCTCTTCGGACGGTTCAATACACTGTAAAATACTTTGCCTTTCTGCAAGGCACACTAATTTTTTCGTTCTGTTACACAATAGTTTTATAGTAAGAGTAATCTGTCTGCTCTTGAAGTTTGACAAAATATTTTTACTTTACAAAGTAGTCTCTTTTATAAATATAAATATAACAAATAAAAGTCTAATAAAACCCCAATAAATACAAGTACTTGACATTCCAGCATTTCTTTAATAAGAGTAGATGGTTATTCCTTTAAATTAATTTAGTAATTACACATATACATGTAATATAGAGCGCTATCTATTTCCGGAGAGTCCCGCTTTATAAAGAACCATACAACTCATAATATTTTCATTACCTACATTGTATTCAACTTTACAGATTTTGTTCACATGCAATATTGTATTTTCTTTATGTTATCTAATCTTAATTCAGCCACATAGAGGTTGTCTTTGGTGTCCACACATAAACCCCATGGCCACTGTAAATGACAGTTGTCAATGTAGCGGAGGAACTTTCCGTCTTGATCCAGGATGTGGATACAGCGGTTGTTCAAGTTACAATCTGTTATCAGTATCCGACCCTTGCTGTCTGTTATGATGCCCAATGGTTCAAATGATCCCTTTATAGTAAAGGGAGGGCCAGAGTAGGTAAACCGGAGATTCCCGGCCTGATTGACCACCACTACTGCACGGGCTTTACAGTCTGACACACAGATATCTAGGTTTCTGTTCTCACTGATCATTATGTACTTACAGGTACCACTTGACGAATATAGAGATAGTCCTTTTTTATCGTATTGAATACTTTGTTTCTCAGTGGAGCAAGAGTAACGCACAACCTAAGTTTGTTCATCATCACCATCGTGATCACCGACCATGGAAACCAAGAGATCCCCAGAAGAGGTACTACAGACACCGTGAGGTCTCCATCCCCGTAGTCTGATCACTGTCTGTATCTGTGTATTCTTCACTATGTTCACAGTTCTATCACTTTCATCAGTATAAACTAAATCCCCACTCCTCGTCACTGCTATGCCCACTGGATTGTTCCCTGACTTGGTTTGGATTGACTTCACTCGTTCCCCCCGGAGGTTGTAGAGTCTCATGATTTTGTCCTCACCACACGTCCAAACCTCTTCATCACTCTGGCAGGACACCTTACGTAGTTTATAATATCCATATTCGGTGTTTATAGTTGTAATTATATGTGGTTCATCAATGAGCGCTCTGTCCGATGGAGAGGACTCGGCACCAGAAGAATCCATTGTGTGGTTTGTTATTGGTGCCACTATGTGTTCTGTGGAAAGGTCTGCGAGATGTTCCCCTACACAGGCTTTACACAGATGTATGTGGCAAACGTCACAAATCATAAGAGGGCTAGGGGTTTCACAGAGATGACACCGTAACACATCTTGTGCCCAACGCTGGTCCATGGTCAGAAACTGTATATTTAATTCATGGAATAATAAATCTGAAAAATATTATTTGATTATAATTTTTTAAAAGAATATTTGTAACTATCTTGATATGCACAAATCCAGTGGATGGTGGCCTAGGAATGATTTCGTTTTTCTTTGGGATTCAAAGCCTAGTTTTGTAAATTTTCCGCCCTAATGTTTTAAAAATTTACCATTACAGGAAAAGGGGGAGATATCACGACATGTACATTGTGATCAGACACTTACATGATTTTGTATTCTGACCAACAATGTCATGGGTCGATGGGTTATTAGAAGTAGGGGATGGGGCATGGGACAATGTCTTTTTGTCATTAGTTAAATATTCATAACTTTGCAAGTTAAAGACGGTGTTCAGGATCCCATCCCCTTCCCCAGGATCCACGCGTGATCATGCACAGACCAAACTGATCAGTACATCACAGCATGAATATCGACATGTGACAATCTTTATTATTATACTTTCATGTTAAATACTTAAATCTGATTGGTTAAGACGCAGTTGACAATCCGTTCTCCATACCCTCGACGTTAGCAACACTTTGGCAATGGGCCGATAGAACGAATTGTTACATGCGCGTAAATCATGCGCGTACGGTTCACCGTAGAACTCACGTCTTTTCTATATAAAAGCAGTAACATTTGCTATAAAATTAAGACATTCAGTATAATAAAATAAATAGTACCTGTTTGGGAGGTTACCAGTTGAAATTGACACCCCTCGAAAACCATTGTCAACCTCTGCTTCGCGTCGGTTGACAATGGTTTCTCGGGGTGTCAATTTCAACTGGTACCCTCCCAAGCAGGCACTATTTATATAATATAATATTTTCTTTCTTATCAATGCAATAAATAGTTTCTAAACAGACTGTATAAACGTTGAGTAATATTGATTTTGTTTCATGAAATAGTAATTCAAAATCACAAAAAATTATAACTTTGATGATTACAAATACATAAAACGCATAATTGTACATGGCAAACCTTAAGTTAGTTGAACATGGCCACTCGCTCTTAAGAATCCGGCTATCTCTTCCTTGTATAGAAAAAAAGGCTGATCATATGATGAATTAACCTCAATCAGATGATAGTGTGCATCCATTGACGTTATCTATACATTGTTATACTAGCCTACATGGTATCTGTAAAGTGATTGTTATCGAATTTGTTGTTATGTTTACATTTTTCACTGTCTTTGCCTGAGATAACACTACGTATCGATTTTGTTCTACATGTATACATTCCAATAAATTCAAATTCATTGAACAACTGTTTGGTTATTTAATAGGCATATCATGTGAATAGACACAAATATTTTAAGTCATATAATCAAGTCTTTGTGAACAGGATAATTTTTAAAATTTTTTTTTCTATTTTGTAATGATCGTAAAAATATGTCGTAAGTATTTAGAAAATATTTTAAAATGGCAATAATTACACGCAAACATAATTTCCTTTTTTTTATCACTTGATCTCGTGGTTCACAAATAGGATCGATTGTTTTTATTATATTAGTTTTCACGGTTTTATAAATAAATAAAAAGTTAAACGAGACTTACCTAGAAGGTGAAGTTTGACTGGAATTTCTTCGACCCAATTGGGTGCCGAGGGATCAAATGAGATGATAAGATTATCGCGTGGTACTTCAGAGCACATAATTTGGATTAATTAACTTTTATACGGGCGGGAAAATATTTTTAAAAATATTCTTTTTTGGGTTGGGCATTTGATCCCTCGGCACCGAATTGGGTCGGAGACATTACAGGTCAAAAGCATTTCTGACACTATAGAGGAAAAGCTTTTTTTTTAAAAGCCAATATTTTCAACAGACAGTAGCTGCTCTTTGAAAATTAAAAGTATAATCAAGAAATTAATGAAAAAATCATATAGATATACCACAGAAAGTAGGATTCGAACCCCCTCCCCCACCCCCACACACACCAACTCCTCTTTGAAAATTTTACCGCTTATCCTTTAAACATTTTCCCCTTTCCAATGTTTGTGGCATGTAGCATAAATGACACACGATTAATAAGTAAGTAATAGAAAGTGTTATACTTTTATGCATCCCCCATCCTTTGTAATGTCTAAAACTAACCTACATTCTCACTAAAATCAAAGAAGGGACCCCACAAGTGCCTCTGAATCATCCAATCAATAAAGATACATGTACATTGATTTCTTGATTTTATATGATGGAGAGTATGGGTCTTATTTGACTAAAATCAGAATTCTTAGAAAGTCGAGCTATTACAATGAAATTATTTTGTACGTACATATAGACGTACAGTGTATATTTACATCAATTATTGAAGCGAAATATCTATGTATATTTTGATAATCTTGGTTGCAGCTCTCCCTTACTCTTAAATTCAGCTTCACAAATATCTAGATAGTTCATTAATAAAGTGGTAAAAACTATCCATTTTAATTTATATACATGGAATTATGATTAAATTATAGCGTATAATACAGCAACATTACAATATGTAACAATATAATATGTTTGCACTACATTTTATTTAGATTAAATGTCTTGATACGACTTTGAGAAAGCTCCATAGCTTACTCAGAAAATCGCCGTTTTGTACTCAGCCGGAGTACGAGTATGAGTATGAAAAAGTTTTATAACCTCGAGTACGATTTGGAGCATGGAGTACGATTTGGAGTATGAGATCGTACTCAAGAAAGTTTTATAACCTCGGGCCCAGATGTATTTACTGAGTAACTGATATTAAATGTCAGGGCCATTAACAGAAAGATACTTCCTATACAATAAAATGAAGCATAATCTAAAATATACGGATTTCTCTATAAGTTGGAAGCTGACAGTTATAAATAGCTATATTGATGTCCCTAAAATAAAAAAAATTCAATTTTTTTTATCGTATTTCCAGCGTTTACTTACTTACTTACTGCCCGTGACACCTTTGGCGTATAGGGCAGTAACGAGGGTTCTCCATCCTTGTCTGTCACTGGCTATTTCCAGTGTATTGCCATTTAAAAAGAGTAAACCCTTGAGTTTGGAATTTGTTGCGTTATGCTTTCGGATTATATATAGACACATAGAGAAACCAACCCACAACAAACACAATGGAATGAATTGAGATTTCCAATATTAAATCAAGCGGAGGTGATTTATAAGTTTGTATAAAAAACGCGTTGTCAACAAATTTACTTATATATATATATATATATATATATATATATATATATATATATATATATATATATATATATATATATATATATATTAGCTACTAATCATTTACTACAGAAGTATATTCAATTCTATTTACCACTTTAGTTCTCCCGAGTAACAATAAGATAGTACATTTATGCAAACAAATACTTTACACATACACAATAAGGAAGTATAAATGCAAGATGTAATACCAAAAAAATTTGCATGTTAGTTCTAAATTGCAAATAATCTCTTTTATTGAAATGTTACAAATAAAGTCTTAAATTAAACACAATATTATACAAATACTTGGCGTTGAAACATTTCTTTTTATAAGAGTACATGGTCCTTTTTCATACAAATTTAGTAAATACATACATGTATATACATGTACATGTAATACAGGGCATTATCTTCCTCCGGAGAGCGCAAATAAACAATGAACCACGCCTTACAATTCAAAACATTTATATATGCAACAAAATCAGTTTACATATACACAACACAAACTTTAGATGTATCTACACCCAAAGAAACGCTGTAAATAATATAATATAAACATTTAAACGCACTGCTTACATATGATACATGCTATTCAATCTTACACAAATTGTTTACATTTGATATTGTATTTTCTTCACGTTACCTGTGATCCACTCAGCCACAAAGAGGTTGTCTCTGGTGTCCACACATAAACCCCATGGACGCTGTAAACGACAGTTGTCAATGTAGCGGAGGAAATGTCCGTCTTGATCCAGGATGTGGATAAGGTGGTTGTCACGGTCTGCTGTCAGGATGCGACCCTGGCTGTCTGTTGTGATGCCGCAAGGATAGAATGATCCCTTGATAGTAGAAGGAGAACCAGTGTAGGAAAACCGGAGTTTCCCGGCCTGATTGACCACCACTACTGCATGGGCCCCATAGTCTGACACACATATATCGTGATTCCTGTTCTCACTGATGTATTTAATGAAAGGTCCAGATGAATAGAGAGGTTGTCCTTTGTCATCGTACTGGATACTTTGTTTTTCTGTGGAGTCAGAGTAACGTACAACTTTTGATGGTTTTTCATCATCATTGTCCATGACAACGAGGAGGTCACCAGAGGAGGTAATACAGACACTATGAGGTCTCCACCCCTGTAGTCTGATCACTGTCTGTATCTGTGTATTCTTCACTATGTTCACAGTACTATCACTGTCATCAGTATAAACTAGATCCCCAAACCTTGTAACTCCTATGTCACGTGGAGAGCTCTCCGACTTGGTATAGACTGACTTCCCTAGTTCCCCCCTGAGGTTGTACAGTCTCATGATTTTCTCATCGCCACACGTCCATAACACTTCATCACTCAGACAGGACAAACTGCGTAGTTCAAACTGTCCGAACTCTGTCTTAAACTCTGTGATGATCCGTGGTACATCAATGAGCGGTCTGTTCGAGGGAGAGGACTCAGCGCCAGAAGAATCCATTGTGTAGAACCACGTGTTTCTGTTTTTATAGATAACGCTGATGTTATTATAAAGATATGTGTCATCATCTAGATTTTTTCCCAGGGATCAACGCTAACTAAGTTTTTTTAACAAGCAAAAAGCCCCCCCCCCCCAAAAAAAAAAAAATCAAATTTTAACCCAAGGCTTCATACTTGTTTAATATGCTTATTTTGTATATGATAGATCTTACAAGTACTGGTATTTTGAACAATATTACTACCCAGTATGTTTCTGTGTGTGTGTGTGTGTGTGTGTGTGTGTGTGTGTAGTTTAGAAAAGCGGTTGGGTGAGAGTGGGCAGTATTTAGGTTATAACTTATAAGTACAATATTTATATAACTTTGCAAATTCAAGGGAGAGAACCCACCTCCCCCCACCTTCCTAAAGATCCATGACGGTTATGCACAGATCAAATTAATGAGCATGTTACTGCTGATTATAACAGATTGGTGATATAGGCATGTAACAATCTGATATATAATAGTTAAAACTCCTTTGTCCATACATTAAACCTCAGTCCATACATTAAAATGTCGTTAAATTTGTTTTGTTTGTTTCTATGCAGACAGTATAAACATTGATTATGATTGATCTGGAATGGTGAATTGATAATTCACAAATTTAAATTAGATTTAAAACATGTCATATATCCCTATAATATATCTATACTATTGTGACAAACCTTAAGTTAATCCACCATGGCAATCTCATGCATATACTCGCTCTGAAGGGCCCGGGTTTTCTCTTTTGTGTATTGAAAAATCTTGATCACGCGATGAATTAAATGGACCAAGGCATTTAAAACTTATGGTTGTTGAATTTTAAACAGTGCACGTTTGTAAACAGTGTTTTACTACTATCGACTTGAGCCTACACTGTATTTGTAAAGTTGATGTTGTTAATAGCTATAATATATATCTACATACATGTACCATGTTAATCAATGTTGTGTGTTTTTATTAGTTAAAAATTCAGAAAATCATTTATGTTTTGACATAACTAGTTTACAATGTAGTTAACAGAAGATCCTATCTAGGTGTTATAAGTTGTCTTTTAAGACATATCACCGTGCTGCATGCTTATCTTCACAGATTTAAGGTTAAAGGAATAGGAAGAAGTCATTATGACGGGTATATTACCAGATTTAAACCAGTTCATGTTTTTTTTCTTTTTATTCTAACGGTTTTGTTTAACTTATTTCCATGTTATTTACAAATTAAATATTTAAAGTTAATTCATAACTTTCAACAGCACTGAAAGAAAATGACTATAATTAAAATATTAATCAATTAACACACGAATTACAGAATCAACAGTTTTATAAAGCATTTCAGGTTTGTTATAATATTGTTATGTCTATTTTGAAGAAAACACTTAATATATCATTTATAGTCCTTATATGTTTATAATTCACAGGTCTGAAAGCAAAGGTTGTTTTGCTTTTCCTCTGTTCTTGCGATCTTATAAATATGTCCCTCCAGGCATGGTACATTGCAGAGTACATGTAGTTTTAATTACAATATATTTTGGTTAAATTCGAGTGATCTGTTTGTTCTTTGATGCTCAATGGAATATATAAAATTGCAATCTGCGTGATCTATATGATTTGTATTAGTTAACAATTTCTGAAACTAGAATTATTAACATTGCATACGCATTGCATTAGACCGAATTAAAGTAATTTTACTCGCTTCATTTGCATGAATTTTCCACGACGTGTATTATACAGAATAGATATAGTTTCTCAGCATTTCAGTCTATTTCAGTATTTTTCCTGGAATAAAAATCACGCACCCGTTTTGAAAAGCAACTTAGAAACTCAGTATGTAGAAATTTATTCAAGACGATTTTCCAAAATGTTTTTCATTAAATGGTATTAAAAAAATACACATGAATCTCTATAGGGAGAGAGATTCATATGTGTAATTTTTGTTAAATATATTAATATTTACATTTTTCAGTGTCTTTGTTTGCGATAACACTACGAATCGATTTGTTATTTACAGTCCAATAAATTCAAATGAGGTGTCGTTGAGGCGCAAGCTGGGTTTGCATATTAATTAAAAGAAATGGAAATCACATACAGTAAATATGTCAATATTCTAATATTTAATCGTACAATTGCTAAAACCATATAAATATAAGTATAAAGGAATCATTCTTTAATATTATGAGATGAAAATTTCAGTCGGAGCGTGGTCAAATCTATCGTAAAGCCCTTCGGGCTTTATTGGATTTGACCACGCCCCGACCAAAATTATCACCTCATAAAACTCAAAAAATGATTCCTTATTCCTTATATAAGTCTCGTCAACTTTCGTTAAAAATAAAATCATTTTGTAAATCCAGCGATTTAAAACGACAAAAATCACCATATTTAGTAACCATGAACTGTTTTACCGTTTAATTGCTAGTTTAGATACGCCCATGGCCGCTATCTTATTTTTCGCTAAACCGTAATTTTGAATCGGGCTCGTGATGGTACATTAATTAGGTCGGGATCAAGGTATTTTGATTCACGTTCGACTTTCCTCTATAACAATTCGACGGACGGTGTTCACTTTGTACGAGAAAATGACGGAGGAAAAAGCGGTGACAGTTTTCAGGGATTACCTAAGGATTAAAACCGTACACCCAACGCCAGCCTACGGTAAGTGACAGAGACTTAGTTGGGTGTTTGTTGTTTTTTTTTTTATCACTTTGATCAGCTGTTGATTTGCATTGGTAACATACTATATGACCATGCAAACTTCATACAGTTCTTAACAAGTGCCTGCAGTGATACTGTAGTTATGCAGTAATATTTAGCTTTTTGTTCTATAGATAGTGCTATACTTGATTGAAAAACCCCCCACCCCATAATACTTAATTCAGGGGCGTCGGTAGGTATTTCATAATATGTATTTAGTTATATCAAAAGTCATGTGGACAGATTCATTTGCGAACATTCATTTCTTTTATATAGTTTGATATTTTTTTGTTAACGGATGCGATTGCACTGTAATGCCATTACTAATGGCAGTGCAAATTGCTGAGAAGGCGTGACTTCATTCCTAATGTTTGATTTCTACACATGTACGCAAACTACAGATAAATTAACTGGGAAGTTGCTGGACACCCCCCCCCATTAAAATTTAATGAAATGCTCTAGATATTTGCCTATTTGGTATATTCCTGCAGAGATTCCGCAGGCTTAATATTTTGACTGTCACTTTTACCAAATCTTGAGAAGGTCAGGGGCTGACAAATCCGATTGCCCGACGCCCGGGGCAAGTGATTTTTTCGATCGGGCAAGTAAAAAATCGATAGGGACTTGCCCGTGGGCAAGTGACTTTTTAAACTTTCGCATATGTACTGGAAATGAAAATACCGTATTTCGCCGAATGTAATACACGCTTTTTTTCTAGAAAACTCTTTACGATCTAAGGGTGCTTAAATTATACACCACAATAGGATTTTGACATGTTTTTTTTTCCAGGTGCAGCACGGGCTATCATAATGAAATAAATTCTCTCTACCGTTATTCAGTACTACTGTTCTTCATTTCTTGTGTTTGTTTATCGTAATGTTTAAAACTAATTTAATCTTTGTTAGAGCGTTTAATTGCAAAAACTGTTTTGATTATAATCTGTTAATAGATAAATACTTATAAAATGGCAATTAACATCAATTTGAGCTGTTTATTGTATGATCAACTTCTTTGAGCTGTGTTCACCGTCTCCATGTAAGCCGCCATAACTGATGTTAAAAATAGATGACTGTGTGCCTGTTATTACTCGCTAATCGTAATCATAGCCTAGAACTTTTTAAAAACTAAAATATTACCAGGGTAGGCCTAATGTGATTATTTATAATTAGTTTAAATTAAACAACTCACTGAAGATTCATTTTATCTTTATTTTTAACACCTCTGCGGCCTTAATGAAACCATGGCCATGAACACGCGTTCGCGCTTGTCACCTATTATCTCGGACGTTCACCTAAGGTAAAAGAAGTTATAAAGACACCCAAAACTGTTAATAAAATGTTTGTTTTTTACCTTTACAACAAATCCAACTAAATATCAATATGTAATGTGTTGATTTTTTTAACACATTCTCGAGAAGCCCAAGAGGAAGCCATGTTGAATCAAAACTTTATATTATGAAGAGTATTAAAAGTGAAAAAATTAAAAATAAAGGGCAAAATCATCGTACGGTATGTGTATTGTATATTTTTAATCACAATAAAGAATTTGGTCGGGCTAGTAGATATTGAGGTAGGGCAAGTAAATTTTGCCTAGCCACTTGCCCGAGGGCAAGTACTTAAAAAATGTATTTGTCAGCCCCTGGAAGGTTTTTCATAATCCGACAATTCAGTGAAAGCGTCAGGGAGAGCCTTATCTCTGCTGAGTTTAGGTGGCAGGGGATAGTTTCGAACGAAAGACCCGGTCAAAATTTTGAAATAAAGGGAGAACCTGAGGTTTGGCTGGTTATTTGAGGGGTATAAATTGCTAGAATATTTATTGCATTCATTTTGTGGATAGAGGAGCTCATGTCCATTTCATTGATTTATGACACTTCAATACTGGTAGCACTTTTCAACAGATATGGAATGGAAATGCGAAACTGTGGCCAAAATTTTCACTTTCGGTTTTGTGCTTGAAAAGTAGGGTGGGTTCAGAACACGAAATGTCACTCGAAAAGAAGGTGATTGACCCTCCATCAATTGGTGATTATTTGCATGGGTATACATTAAGCTACAAATCCTATGGTAGTTTATGGCAGTTGCTCGGGACTGGAGCGTGGTGCTAGACCCGTGAAAATGTGAAAAAAGGGCAATTTTTCAGAAAATTTTGAGACCGTCCCTGGCTATTCTATACAGTGCTATATGTAAGTTGTACTTGTTTTATTCTGAAATGTATAAAAATTCTCAAGAGTCGAGACCATGTGTCCCCTGCATGCAAACCAATTTTAGCAAAATTAAAAATCCACTGAAAAACTAGATCACATATATGAGCACTATCTGCCTCACATTTCCTCGACCAAAAAAACTATCCCCTGCCACCTTCAAGAAAATGTCAATTTTTTGATAGGCTTTAAATTGAACAATATGGGAACAGAAAAGAAGTTCAATGTGTGTAAAATGGGAAACTGGCTGAATTTTTATAATTGTTCAACCATGTGATGAGATTTAGGGGCCAAAATGTAACAGGGGGTGGTCCTTAGAAAAAGTGCAATTTTCTAGTATTTTGGGGTTTTCCTTGTCTAATAAAACCCTTTATAGGCATATTATTCTAACTGAAATCAGATCCAGGGTTGAATTTTGATTAACTGATTAATATTGAACCATTTTCATTAAATTTTCTTGATATTAATTGATAGCCATGCAGTTTTATGAAGTTTTAAATCCTTAGTTTTGATAAGAAATTGTTAAATATTGTTCTTTCTCAAGCTAAAACAGACAAAAAGTAGATTTTATGGCTAAATATATATTTTACATGTTCTACATGTAAATTACACGTAATTACATGTAATTCTCAATAGTTAATATCCGCAATTTAAGGCATTATAAACAATTTTAAAATGTTTGATTGTCAAAAAAGCACCCCCCCCCTACGATTTTCTTCACCGACAATCCCAAAATGGGCTTTATTTCACATTTCTTTTGATAAAATTTCATAGATACATTAAATTGCTCCCATTTAAAACAAAACACATATGTTTGGTTTCTTCTTTATTGAAAATATATCAAGAAAAATTGAATTTGTGTGCATTTTTTAACCATTTGTCATTTGCATGTAATCCCACCTCATGATGGGGGTGTGGTCATGATGTTCAAATTTGGTATTTCTTTGAATGTAAAACATGTATTTCAATCTTTATAACAAATAAATCTAGATCTTTTGGTATTGGTTAAAGAATAAACAGAGAAATCAGGTTACATCATCATCTGTTCAGCATATTTGGGAAATTACTCCCTGGGTAAGATGCCTGATTGCCATTTTCTAGGTACCTGTCCCTTATGAAGAGATGAAAGTGAGGGTTTTGTGCTCCAAATAAGTTGCTTTTATGTTCCAGTAGACTTTTTAAACCTGTTAGTACCATTTAGAAACAAAAAGGTTGATTGCAAGGAGTAATAGTGTGTTTTTGCTTATTCCCATTTCCAGGGGGATAGGTGATACATATGAGTTGAATTCTCCTATATGTTGTTACTAAATGTGAATATTTCAATGTTTTTACATCTGAAAGGGATAAAGGTTTCTTGTTATAACTGATTTTGAAAGAAAGAATGTGTTTTGGATTGAAAAAAGTCATGATATATGTTAAAAACCTTACAGAAACAGGTTAAGGTGATTCAGCCGGGAAAGGGGGTAATACTTAAACAGCCATAACTTTTTTATTTTTCAATGAAATCAGACCAAATTTGAAAAGTTTTACTCAGAATTGCGTAAACTTTCTGATTTTAAAGTGTTTTGGTTAGAGAGAAACAAACTCAAAAAGTTAAAGGTGGCAGGGGATAGTTTCGAACGAAAGACCCGGTCAAAATTTTGAAATAAAGGGAGAACCTGAGGTTTGGCTGGTTATTTGAGGGGTATAAATTGCTAGAATATTTATTGCATTCATTTTGTGGATAGAGGAGCTCATGTCCATTTCATTGATTTATGACACTTCAATACTGGTAGCACTTTTCAACAGATATGGAATGGAAATGCGAAACTGGCCAAAATTTTCACTTTCGGTTTTGTGCTTGAAAAGTAGGGTGGGTTCAGAACACGAAATGTCACTCGAAAAGAAGGTGATTGACCCTCCATCAATTGGTGATTATTTGCATGGGTATACATTAAGCTACAAATCCTATGGTAGTTTATGGCAGTTGCTCGGGACTGGAGCGTGGTGCTAGACCCGTGAAAATGTGAAAAAAGGGCAATTTTTCAGAAAATTTTGAGACCGTCCCTGGCTATTCTATACAGTGCTATATGTAAGTTGTACTTGTTTTATTCTGAAATGTATAAAAATTCTCAAGAGTCGAGACCATGTGTCCCCTGCATGCAAACCAATTTTAGCAAAATTAAAAATCCACTGAAAAACTAGATCACATATATGAGCACTATCTGCCTCACATTTCCTCGACCAAAAAAACTATCCCCTGCCACCTTATGTGCTTGGTATTTTAGTTAAGTAGAACGGTGTCCTTGACTTAATGGCTGAGCACACGTCTGGCTCAAGTAATCTAACGTGTATTTTTAATTTCACATTGTATTCAGGAACAGAATGCTGAATGTACATGTAGTATATTCGGGTTTCTAGAAGGACGTTTCATATATTTATTTAATCATTGTTTGATAATTTATTTAGATCCCATCTTTATTATTCGTGTAGGTGTCCTAAGTCTTTAATGCAATATATTCACGTACATGTAGAATAGTCAATGTTTATTCTCATACACATGGAAGTCCACGATATGCCAGTGCATATGCAGTCCTTAAATTACTGAGGTAAATCATGTGCTGATAAATAAACAGGTCATTCCGTTGTTTACTTATGTGGGTCACCCTCTTATTTGTGTAAGTGGTCCAGAGTCACTGTCAGCAGAATATAGAGTTCCTAAAACTTGATTAAGGAAATAAGTGTAAACACTGTGAATAGAGACAAATTACAACAATCAATTTCATCGAAATATTGTGGGTAGAACTATTTGGAATATCTCTTCAGAAATTATAAATTTAATGTGTACAGTACCCGCAATTTGTTTTACAATTCTACTGCACATGTATCCTACATCTTAACTTGTATCATTCCTATCATCCGTGTATACTTTTCCTTTTGTTGCGATAATCCTATTCTATCGTTGTGTAAATCCTATTATACAGTGCGTTAACTCTATGATATCGTATGTAAATCCTATTAGGTTTATCATAAATCAGTTTATCAGTTTTTCCGTTTAATTACTGAGCAAGTGCAAGCCAAACATCAAGCTATCTGTACTTTAAAAAACATTATGTAGCAAACTTGAAATGGTTTTATTCCAAAGAAACGCCCTAGTGATAATCAATGAATTAATGAATTCGTATACATGTACGCCACTAGTTGTAAAGAAAATGAAATAATATGTATGTCACTAGTTGTAAAGAAAATGTGTACCTATTTCCACCATTGTTTACCGGACCTTTTTACGGTGTACCTGTAGCTGCAGGCTGATGTAGTACATTTTTGTACTGGAGATACAACCTTACAATTTCCGTACATCGATCGAACATCTAAAACTCATCGAAAACATATTTAGAGTGTGTACTAAGTAAGGTCCTCAAATTGACCTTTACATTATTCTGAAAATTTCTTCTTTGATCTTATTTATATTCCATCTAGATGCTGACTTTAATATCTCGCTCGTTTGTTTACCGCGATACATGACAATTCTTGGGTCTCATAAAATGTCATGCGATGTTGTTATAACTTTATAAAGACTCCATCTTGTCTTAAACAATAAAATGATCTATTATAATAATGTTATACTTGAAATTGTTTTGTTCTAAACTTTTATGAAGAGATCATTACGGTCGGGCACGTGGTCGATTCCAATAAAGCCCGATTGTCTTCATGATTGATTTGATCCGTTACCGACCGTAATGATATCCACATAAAATCAACGAGTGGTTCTTTGGTACAGCTCTTACATACATGGGTAATTTCGCCACGTATAATGATATTGATTGCCTTTCATATCAGAATGATTTTGAAATCACATACGAATGACCCAATCAATGCTTCCATGCATACAGAAAAAGTTGAGAGAATATATGCCTTTGAAGAAAACTAAACTTACTGTTCGACGACTATAAATTGAATAAATGCTTCTGTATTTTTTGTTGTACAAAGTATTACAATCTGTAGTCATTTTTTTAGGTTCTCCTATTTCTTTTAGTCTTTTCTAGCTTTTGTCATACCAAACTAATGTTAACAATGGCATTCTTATTTCTGACACAGATGAAGTAATTGTGTTTCTGGAGAATCTGGCGAAAGATGTGGGCGTTCAGTGCAGGACACTCGAGGTACATATATTTAAGCTGTCAAAAAACCTCAACAAGGTTAAATAAAATCTATCAAGGATACAGATATTAAACGGAGATTATTAAAAGTTCACAATTGCTTGACTGTTTTATAAAAATTACACCCTTTAAGGTTCCTCGACACACCAAAATTTTACTTGATGGACGATGAAGAGTCTTTTTTGAAGTATGATTAAACAAAAAATCAAAAACGATTCTTTTTCAATCCATCAGATAATTCACACGTTTGTCGGCCACCTTAAATGCAAAAGATTAAAAGCAAACCAAAAAAAAAAAAAAAACAAAAAAAATAAAGAAACAATACTTGCGTTCTTATACATGAATATATCCTTGATAAATGATTATAGTACACAAACTTTCAACTGTAATATGGTGTGTACAATAACATGTAGTCTGAATTGTTAAAAAATAAGCATTTATTTGGTCACTGTTTTTTTTTTTTTTTAGAAATTATACAAATAATGATTAAGTAATTTACTGTTTACCATATAAGTTGCACGTTATTTTCTAACTGATATTTTTTAATCTCCATTTTGGCAGGTGCATCCAGGGAGAGTTGTGGTGATTATGACGATTCCTGGATCAGACCCGTCCCTGCCCTCCATCATGCTCAATTCCCACACAGATGTCGTACCTGTCTTCCAGGTAGGTATAATCAGTATGTTTTGATTAGGTCTCACCTGTTTTCTAGGTAGGTATCATTAACCAATAAGCATATGTTGGAATTGGTCATTCCTCTACGTCCCCAAACTCATTGCTAAAATGAAGTCCTGGCAGACAAATCGTTTGTTAAAAACATTTTTCTTTTGACAAATTAAGATTGAAAAAGGGAGTGGTGGTGAGTGATTTTATACATCATCTTTTAATTAGAATATTTCACCTAAATTAAAGAGTCACTATGCTGGTTAAGTGCTGAAAGGTGTATGTTTTGTGTATGGCGCTATCTCAATAGGTACATTTTTTAGTAATACATGAAAGTTTTCATTATTCCGCTATTTAAAAGTGTTTGTTATGAATGACTTTGGGCGTAATGGGAGCTAAAAATATATCCTTTCCCGTGGTTTCAAATAACTTTGGAATGAGGGCTATCTAATTCAACAGACATATGAAAATACATTGGTTTTGGATGAAATATCGGTACATGTAAATATAGTTTAATCTTAAGTGTAATTGGGTAATTAGCATATGACCTTTAACACTTAAGCATCACATGGTGATTGGTTGTTACCTTTAACAGGATCAGTGGGTATGTGACCCGTTTGAAGCAAAAAAGATGGAGAATGGGGACATATACGCAAGGGGAACACAGGTATGGCATTGTCATTAACATTAAATTGAACGTGATGTCATTAGACCCTTAGCCGTGAAAAATATAATTCATTAAAAAAAATGTCAGTTTTATTAGTTTGAGGGTATAATTACCATAACATTTACGTGAGGTTTGTTTCATTGAGTCATTGATATAAAAAATATTTTATATCGTTTAATTTAAGAATTTGTTTAAATTCTTTTGAAAGGCTTCTTAAGAACCAAAATCAATATTGTAATCGCAAAATGATTTATGATTTTCAGGACATGAAGAGTGTTGGCATACAGTAAGTTTCATAAATCATACAGCAACTCTATTCTAATTAATGATTAAGTAATCAAAAACAGTAAACCACTGCCTATTATTTTAAGATATTACCAATATATGTAACGGAAAAATGACATGTTCTCTTGTTAGAGACACATGAAATTGAGACTTGCATGACTGTTGTTTTGTTTCAAATATCTTTAGTGATTAGATTGCTTTATTTATTCAAAGGGACTAAGACACGATTTTAGATCAAAAAATTATTCTCTATATTTTATGTCTAAAGTAATGTACATGTACTTGCTTATTTTGATTGATTGACCAAAGTTTGAACGTTAGAAGTCAAGTTATAAGAAAGATACTGATGTAAGAATTCATTGTTATGTAAACAAAGCTCGAGTCTTATACACGTTATTGTTTACAAATAAAGTAAAGTATGGAATTACTATTTCTCTTACAAAATGGCTCGTGGCAAACAACGTACACTGCTTCAATGTGTTCATAAATAATATTATCGACAGAAGAAGCAACATTTGATTGAAACTTATACCATTAAAACACATGTATAAACAATTACAAGGCCTAATCCTTGTCAACAAAACAAAGACTTTCAATATTTCAAACTATATATGTCTTGCTAAAAAACTCAATATTTGACTTTCAGACTTTGACTAAGCGTTAAAAATATCCATATTCACCATTCTAAACATCAAAAATGGAAAAATTAAATTTTAAGATGAGCTCAAATCGTGTCTAAGTCCCGTTACAGAGAAATATGAAATTAAAAATGCATTTGATACTTTGAGGTTAGAAGATGATGTGGGATGGGAATGGTTTATTTTAATTTGTTTTATGCCTTATAATATGAAGTTGTTAAATATACTGTAATTGCATGTGAATATGAACTGAATAAAATGTTGCCATTACTTTATACAGGGTTATTTTAGCTCATTTAAATATTTTCGCCCTTATGTACTTGCAAATGGTTGCCCCCTGTTGAATTCGCCCATACACAGATAATTATGTTAAAGCGGCATGGTCACGATTTTTGTCAAATTTTATTTTTCTAATTTTTGTTTGTCTATCAACATTCAAAATGTAAACAAAAACTTAGTTTACAAAACAAAGAGTTGTGAGCTCAGTATCTCGACTATAACTCAACCACTGACAGTCAAATTGTGGTTGATTACTATAAATGCCTTACTGAAGCATTGTAAACATTTAAAACTGAAAAAATAATTTTTGACAAAATTCGCGACCATGCCTCTTTAAAAAAAGACATTCGAATTGACTTCTCTCTAAATTCGCCCTCTGACAACGAGGGTGAAAGAACGAAAATGAAACGAATATATCCCTTTATATGATAATTGTCCTTTTTGATTTTGAGATATATCGTGTAAAAAATAATCATTACTGGCAATGCAGGAACAAAACCCTTTTTAAAGAAAACTCCATTGCATATTCATGGCATGTCAAACAATGCAGTATTCGATCTTTTCCATTTGTATTATATAAATTTTCATTTGTATTGTATATATTTCTATTTGTATTCTATAATTTTCCATTTGCATTGTATAAATTTCATTTGTATAATTTTCTATTTGTATTCTATAATTCTTCATTTGTATTCTTTAAATTTCATTTGTACTCTATAATTCTCCATTTGTATTCTATAATTTTCCATTTGCATTGTATAAATTTCATTTGTATTGTATAATTTTTCATTTGTATTTTATTAGTCTCCATTTGTATTCTATAATTTTCCATTTGCATTGTATAAATTTCATTTGTATTCTATAATTTTCCATTTGTATTCTATAATTTTTCATTTGTATTGTATAATAATAGAATACAAATAGGAAATTTTACAATACAAATAAAAAAATATACAAATGGAAAATTATAGAATACAAATGGAAAATTATAGAATAAAAATGAAAAATTATTCAATACAAATGGAAAATTATACAATACAAATGGAAAATTATAGAATACAATTAAGAAATTATACAATACAAATGAAATTTATAGAATACAAATAGAAAATTATAGAATACAAATAGACAATTATACAATACAAATGAAATTTATACAATGCAAATGTAAAATTATAGAATACAAATAAGAAATTATACAATACAAATGGAAAATTATACAATGCAAATGGAAAATTACACAATACAAATAGAAAATTATACAATACAAATGAATATTTATACAATAGAAATGGAAAAGATCGAATATTGCAACATTTGACATGCCATACATATTGGTATCTTTTCTGTTTGTACTTTCATCTTTAATTTTTTTCTGTGACAGGTATATGGAAGCCATTAGGAAATTAAAGAAGGAGAATAAACTTAATTTCTTAAGGACAATTCATGTTACATGGATACCAGGTACATGTATGGTATAAACACTCTGCCTTTATTTCTCTAACCCAATAATCCTGCATTTCCTGGACATCACATAAAATACACATGTTAAGGTATGATATAAATTAAACATGTTAAGGTATAATATAAATTAAACATGTTAGGGTATAATATAAATTAAACATGTTAAGGTATGATATAGATTAAACATGTTAAGGTATGATATAGATTAAACATGTTAAGGTATGATTTACTCTAGGTGTGGTTATACTCATGCCCCTTTTGATCCCCGACTCACCATATCAACCTTTTTGAATTTCAAATATGTTGAATTCTACCTTCTTTTATATATACTCAAATAAAGTACATAAACTTTCTGATTTGTTTTGTATATTTATACATTAAATGTAAGTTAGTATCACAAGTACCAAGAACAAATTAATATATATGGGAATTAATTGAAGATATCTTGCTATGTTACCTTTTCTTGTCTTATATCTAGATGAAGAAATAGGAGGAAAGCTAGGAATGGCAAAGTTTGTTCAACACGAAGAATTTAAGAAACTGAATGTAGGTTTTGGACTAGATGAAGGTACAAAATAAAATGTTATAAACATGTGAATTCAAATGTTATTCAAGTTATTAGATATTTTTCAAGAGCAAGGTTATTCCTTCAGAAATTTGGCAAAAAATATTGCTTCGGAAATGCTTAAAATCTTATAAGCTGATTGGATATTCCTGTTTTAATGACACACCTTTGCCAGTTTATTTGTCAAAGTTTTACGTTTGTCTAAAATAGTTTTAATGTCTTAAAAAATCAAAAGTTTGGGTCACAGTCAATCTTTGTGCTCCCATTAGCAATATCGTCCATAGGTTGTTTGTCTAAGTCTATGTTACTGATTATAGAATTCTACATTTTAGGTCTGGCCAATCCTACTGATGCTTTTACAGTGTTTTATGGAGAAAGAATTCCGTGGTGTAAGAGGGGTTTAAGGATTGAATCCCATTCTGATAGATAAATGCAGTCCCAAACTGTTTATGTTGGTTACATGTATTAATGTGAAGGATTTTGAATATATATACATTTAAACTAGTTATTTGTTAAATGGTGAATTTTTATCTTATTAATTAGAATGTTAGGTTAATAAATTTGTATAGTAATCTGACAATAGCATATACTGAGTAACTGTTAATAACATTGTTTAACTTTTTATCTTTTTTCTTGAATAATTTAATCAGGGATCCGAGTTCGATGTCCCGGAAAACCAGGTCATGGGTCAAGGTTCATAGAAGACAATGCAGCAGAAAAAGTGGTCTGTGTTCAAACGATTCTCCAACTGCTTTATATTATCATTGAAACTAAATTGATATTCGTATGTTTTCCATTGAAAAGGTTGTAAGTGTTTGAAAAAAAAACTGTCGTATTATAAGCAAAGAAAATATGGGAAATAACCATGCGTATATAAGCAAAAAGTATGCCACTGGAGCAGCTCATTTTGATTAGTCAACCTAACTTATCAGAAAATAATTGACTTGTACCTGAGAACAAACATACAAACAAATAAATAAATAATACTATGAGAAAAACCTTTAGTTATATCTGCCAAAAATAATTTTACTATAAAAATATTCTAAGTGGAGGCTTTTTTCATAACACTTGCTTATAAATTCAAGATTTCTTTTATAAACATGTCTTTAGTATGTAAACAATCTGAAATTTTCAATTGATAAACAATAAACTAAGCATAACTTAAGGAGGCTGCATGGTCAACAAATTAACCACTAGATTTGCCTTAAAGGGACATGTTCAAAATGTTGGTCAAATTTCATTCTTATTTTTATTGTTTACAATGCTTAGCTATGCATTTCTAAAGATCAACCAAAATTTGTGTTTCAGTCAAAGAGTTAGAAGCAAGTTACTAAGCTGACAATTCTTAATTATGTAATTAAGGCCGTTTGCCATGTTTTGTTTACATTGGTTCAATACACCGTAATAAGTTCTTTTTCAAGCTGATTTTTTTCAATCTGCTAATTCATTCTGAACATACATAAGCAGTTCCTAGCGGTTGCCACATTCATTTTAGGTCTTAACCTAGAATTTTCTTGTCAACATTCAAACTGTTAACGTAAACATGACCAGAGCTTTTTTTTTTTACATAATAAAGACTTGTGATCTCTGCATCTCGCTTTTAACTCGACAACTGACACTCAAATTTTGGTTGACTATTAGAATTGCCATACTGAAACAATGCAAACATTAAAAACGAAAAAAAAAATTTTGACCAAAATCGTGACCATGCCCCTTTAAATGAGCATGGTCACGATTTTGGTAAAAAAATATTTTTCCAATTTTAATGTTTACAATGCTTTGGCAAGGCATTTTTAATAGGCAACCAAAATCTGGGTGTCATTCGTTTAGTTATAAGCGAGTTACAAAGCTTACAATTCTTTGGTATGTAAACAAAGCTTTTGTTTAAATTTTGAATGTTGAAGTGAGAATTCCAGTTTTCGACCTAGAATGAATGTGTTAAACATTAGAAACTGTTTCTTTATGCTTAAAATGAATAAGAAGATAGATAAATCAGATTGAAAAAGATTTTTATTGGTATATTGAACCTATGTAAACAAAAACAGGGCACGAGCCTTGTTTACATACCATAGAATTGTGAGCCCTGTATCTTGCTTATAACTCTACGACTGACTCTCAAATTTCATTTGATCACTAGAAATCGTTGTAAGGCGTTGTAAATAATAAAAACAGAAAAATATTTTTTTACCAAAATCGTGACCATGCCCCTTTAAACTTTTTGCCCATAATCTATCGGTTAGTAAAGAATTATCCAATTATTTTAACATTTTGTTTTTATCTGTATATAGAGCTATTCGTCTAAAGGTGGTAAATACAGTCTTAAAATGACCTCAACCACCCAGCCGGCTAAATAAAGATTTCATTTTAATTATGTCATAGATATGTCATAGATAATAACTGCTTCAGATCTTGAGTTCCTAAAATAATATCCTTCGTTTCATTCCTATGTGTACAAAATACTATTAAAGCTAAACACTGTTTTTAGAGTAAACCAACCAATTTTTGAAATGGGCAAACATTTTTCAGTAAGATTTTCATTTAAAATTTCGAAGGATGAATCTCTGCAATTCACTGAACTGAAATGTGACTGATAGGTTACTAAAAGGTGACTTAATGACGTGGTTTCGTTATTCAGTCACCTGAGATGTGACTAAGGGTGACTGAATGTTATAGCTATGCCATTCAGTCACCATTCCAGACCTTTCAGTTGACACCAAATTGACTAAATGGCAAAGATTCACCCTGTGTTTGTTGCTACTAATCCCCAAACTAATCTAAAGATACATGTTAACTTGGTGAATAATGACAAAATGTTATGCAATACAGACACAAATATGTTCACAGTTTACAACTTTGTCATTGGCGATATGCAATGGAAAAAAAAAGTTTTAATTTATTAAGACTAGGGTTCTTTATTTTTTCTGCCTAATTTTTAACCTATATTTAGCATGGTTTTTGTATGAAACAAATATATAAAAAGTTTCATTTTGATTTGCAGAGAAAAGTAATAAACAGTTTTCTTTCATTCAGGGATGAGCAAGAAAAAAAGTAAGTTCATGAAATTTAGAATTTTGACAGAGAAATATTTGGAGAAATATTAGATCATACAATTACACAATCCTCATAAATTATAGTATAGTGAGCACATGCTTGTGAAGAAACTCTTCTTCAGTTATGGGATTGTTTAAACCTACCACAGAATTTACCTCTGCCATACAGTTAACTAAAAGGTAATTGTAAAGTGCCTAGAACGCAACTAAATGGCAAAGGTATGCTCAGTAACCTTTCCAGACATGTAGTCCACTGAATGGCATATGCTTTCACTGGTGAGCAAAAAACTGTGAGAAAATGGTTTTTAATGACCATTTGAATTTGTATCATTCATAATTTATCATTTCTAGAAACAACCTGAACTATTGGTGTTCATCAGAATGTTTCAATTCCATTAACTCCATTCAAATTACTGAGTATCAGATGTATGGGTTTTTTGTAATTCATCATATAAACGTATACTATAGTAAACAGTGACTGCTACTGACAAGTATTATTTTGGACCTTATTTGTCTGTGTTTAAACTATTTAATTTCATTTAAATTATATGAAAAGTCGAACATTTTTCTTTCTATGCAAACCACAATTTTGCCAGGACGAAAGATCACAGCTATAAATAAAGCTTCAAAGGCATTTTGCGCTGCAATTTACATATAAGGACTTCGGTGGTTATGTTCGATAGTTTTGCAATGTTCTTCAAAATAACTTCGAATGCATAAGAAGTACAGATTGCGGGTTTTTCCTTTAAAATTTTTCAGGAAATGTGTCAATTAGAAATCTTTGATTCTTTTATCTGAAGTTAACTTTTTTAACAAAAAATTTCAGTCAAGGTTATTTGTACTTTAGTTTGCAAAATTAACTTTCCTTCTATATCAGATAGTCTCATGATGGATCTCTGATTGTAGACTCAAGACTCATGGCTGCTTACGACTAGGTGATGTTACCACATTGAATCTGACCAACCTTAAGGTAACACATTCAGTTATTAACTGTCGATCATATACTAGAGAAAAAAAGGATGTATGTATTAACGTGGGAAAGACAAATGTTAAAGGTCGGTGCAATGGACCAATTGGGATGTTACTGTATATTGAAACTGTCTGAAAAGATGAGGAATTAATTTTTCCTCCTTAACGATTTTTTGGTTTATAAAAACAATATGGTTTTTCTTTTGCAGGGAGGATTTGAAGGTTCACTGAACGTTGTCCCAAATGAAATGTTTTTAGGTCAGTACAACTTTTTAAAGAAACATCATATTGAATTGAAGAAGCAAAATTATTTTCCTACCTGGTACCTTGCTACATCAAGACTAATACTTTTTAAGACACTCCGTCACAAGACAGCGATTTAAATGTTTTGTTAAATTGTTTGTATCAATCGATTTCGTTGTATGTCATCATAGCTCATCATAGCTCAGTGGTTAAAGTATTGGTCTTGTAAACTGAGATATTGAGTTCGAATCGGGACTTGTGTTCATGTTTACTGCATTTAATTTTTGAAAATGATAATTTTTTTTTATCCAAAATTGCATATTTAATAGCCTCTTTGAGTTACATGCTTCTTATGTATCATGCTATCTATCATAATCAAGTAGTTTTCTGCTGATTTGAGAAACTATTTCAAGGTGTATGAGCTGCTTTAGAGGAGACGGTTTCTGGTTCTCTTGCAGGGAATGCCCAAATATAAAATAATCCTGTTTAAATCGATTTTGTACATAATGATATAAATTAGTACTAAAATGTGAATGTTTGTTTTAAAGGGGCATGGTCACAATTTTGGTCAAATTCCATTTTTCTGTTTTTATTATTTACAATGCTTTAGGAATGCATTACCAATGACCAAATGAAATTGGAGAGTCAGTAGTGAAGTTATAAGCAAGATACAGGGCTCACAAGACTTCGTCATGTAAACAAGGCTCGTGTCCTGTTTTTGTTTACATTAGTTCAATATACCGGTAAAAAATCTTTTTCAAGTTGATTTTTCCATCTTCTTATTCATTGTAAGCATAAATAAACAGAACTTAACGTTTACAACATTCATTTTCGGTCTAAAACTGGAGTTTTCCCTTCAACGTTCGAAATGTAAACAAAAGCTTTGTTTACATAGCAAAGAAATGTAAGCTCTGTAACTCGCTTATGACTCAATAAATGACACTTAAATTTTGGTTGCCTATTAAAAATGCCTTACTGAAGCATTGTAAACATTAAAATCGGGAAAATAATTTTTGACCAAAATCGTGACCATGCCCCTTTAAGTTAAAAAGCAAAAATTGAAACATAAAACATTGTATGCTTAAGAAACAAAATAATGCATGTCCAAAGAAAATGAAAGAAACCAATTTGATGAAATTACAAACTGTATGATATTGACGTTATAAGTGTCTCTATCATTAACTTCAAGGTCATGAAATATAAATACAAATAATGTGGTTATTCATAATTTGAAAGGAATACATGTATATAGAGTAAGACAATTTATTGAGACCAGAAACATTATAACCGTTATTTAATTTCAATTCAGATAGTGATTGGACACTTATATGTGAAAAGTTATTAACCAAACTCCAAATTAAGTTTCTCGAAATTTGGCTCAATTTGAACATTGATATCGATACAAAAACAAGCGCCAGTACAAATAATAATCTTTTATTTGTTTAATATTAATATTTTTTACATCTGTCAAAATAACCTTCTATTCGACCTTTTTCTATGCTTTGACATCATAATAACACTCTTTTTGGTCTTTCTGTAGGGTATGACATCAGAATAATCATATATATTGTGTTTCTCAAGGGTTTGACATTAGAATCGCTCCTACTGAAGACTTGAACGATTTCAAAGCAATGATGGAGGAATGGTTGAAACAAGCGGGGGAAGGTATTACCTACGAATTTGTCCAGGTAAGTTGTCCTATGACGTTCATCAACAATATGACAGGCTTTACGGCCCCATAAATCGCAGAAAAATATCATTCAACATGAGACACGAGGGGAAGCTGTATACTGTAGATATGTCATTATATTTCGTAATTTTTGAGGGCAGGGAGCACTAATGAGTAGTTGAGATAGGAAATATTACACTGAGTTTCAGTCTATATCTCACTGAAGTACAATCTTACCTTTATTCTATTTTATTCTATTTTAACAGCCAAAAATATACTGATACAGTTTTCGTTGTTTACTTAAGCCATTGTTCTGTAGCAGTACCATCTTCAATCAATAGTTACTTTTATAATCAAAACCTGATAATTTGCGTTGCTAATGCCAGCCGTTGTTTCCAAGCAGAACGATGTTGTATAAAGAGATACATGTACAGACACAACCTGATCAAATGTGTCACTAGCATTAAGCCATCGTGTCTTTGTAGTACAACCCAGCCCAAGGTATGACCTCAACAGACAAAAGTTGTCCCTGGTGGAGCACCTTCACCTCTGTTTTTGAGAAACTGTAAGTATTAGTTCCACAGAAGCAGGTGAGGGTGAATACAATAGCTTTAATGAAGCGTTTTAAAAATTAATGATAGAAACATCTTGACCACACGTCTTTAATAGCAAAACCAATACACCGTAACAGTGCTTCATAAATCTCCATCAGAAAATTCAGGCTTCTCTTAAACCAGCTGGTGAATTTAAACCAAAATTGCATGAAAACGTATTTGGTGAAAAATGATTAAATCAAAATGAATTTAGTCCCTTGAAAGTGGGGATAATTTAAGGGAAAAAAACGAATTGGCAGAGAGGTTTTAAAATCTTTTTGAATGTGCCTTCTTGTGTTTGGAAGATGAAGCATTGTCTACGACCTCAAGGGGCTCAGGAGGGAAAGATCTGGTAGTAGGCACCGAAGTGGTGTGAGGGAAAGGGATGCTCTCAAAATCAATGTACATAGAATAAACGTTATTGCCAATGATAGCTGTGTTGTCCAGTTACGTCTTGTTTTTATAAAATTATCTATACAATTATATATGTATTAGATTCTAAACTGCACGATGGACTGACAAGATATTATTATTCATGATTTTTTATTTAAGAAACTCTATTTTTTTTATATTTAACCGGCATGACTATTCTCTTTATATCTTAAACGTATGACATGCATAAAACTTTTATTCTTTATTAAACTGATAAATAACAAGTTTGCATTTAAGTCACACAAGTCGTTCACCATAGAGCCAAACGCCCCATACATTACATCATATGTATTGTAATTCAGTGATTCTCTTTACAGAGGCATTAAGATTGAGAAGGAAATATTCCCTGCTGCTACTGATATCAGATACATTCGAGAGGTACGAGCTTTGTTTATATGCAAAAAGTGCAATTGATATCGATAGACTATACCCACAAGTCATCATTCACAATTCTGTGTCAACAGTGACATTTAGTCAAACTCATTATTACTCTTTTGAAGATTTAAACACATTTTTCAATTTTATTTGAAAATGCATCTCATATTTCAGTATCTTGTTTACAATTAAAATAATTTGTCAACTTGAGTTGGGGGTTGGGGTTAAAACATTGATTGCTTTTGTCGGGTTTAAAAGCTGGCCTTGTGTCGTAAATAAGAGACTTCTTAACAAGTAACAACTTACAGCAAATGCTTCTGAGAACGGATAAATCAGGACCCAACCAATCTAGGTTCAATACCGTAAGTTTATCAATAGATTAATCTTCATTTAAATAATCTCGTTTGTAATGCTGTTTATATCATTTACAGCTTGGTATACCTGCCCTTGGATTTTCCCCGATGAACAACACACCGATATTGCTTCACGACCACAACGAGTTTCTGAATGAGAAGGTTTTCCTGCGTGGGATAGATGTTTACTGTGAACTTATCCCTGCTCTGGCCAACCTACCTAAGCAGTGATGTCATTGGGATGTCAGCAAGACGTCATTGTGATAACAAGTTGTCATTTTTGAGCTGTGCTTTTTTCACAATTTATGCTTTTTATAATCATGAAGCATTGCCTTAAATTTTTATAAAATGTATACTCAAATAATTCAAAAGTTTTTGAAAGTACTGAAACATCGAAAACAAGTTTTATTAACTTTGGTGTTGACTGACAGGCTGACTACTATGATTTTCATGTGAAGCAGAATAAATAATATAGGTTAGTGAAATGATATTGCCGGAATTGTTTTAGGAGGACCTTTGAGTTTGACCTAGGTTAATTTGACATTAATATATAGTCCATATGTAGTCAGTACATTGTAATTTTGACTGATCATTTCTGACTTGTTGATTGGTAGCAGGTGTCGTGTATTAATGATGATGATTATTGGTTTTTATAGTTACCTATTTTTTACTCTCTCTCTGTTTAGATCTTACTATAGTGGTAGGAAAATGAGTCAGCAAACTTTTACTGATCTTGCTGAAATGGATAAATTAAAGTGAATGTGTAGATGATTTTCCCAATTAGAATATATATTTAAACTATAAATAAAGAACAGACTCATAAGTTTGTGTTGAGAATGTTTTGAGGGTTTTTTTTCCCCAAAATACATTTCTTGTGCAATGATACTTACATTCTATAATACCCCCTCAAATTCTTTGGTTGTTTTTATTTTCTTTTTGCATTAAGAATAAATACTTATAATAAAATATATAAAAGAAATAATATATAAAAGAAATATTATAACTAGTAAACAATTTTAGTGAAAGGGAAAGAGTGATGTGCATTAAAATTTATTTATTGAAGCACAAGTTAAACGATGTAAGAAGATGTGAAAATAATTTGATTGGATTTTTTTTTCAGTATATACATGTGTTACAGATTAATGGTGCTATGATTATACTGTGTAAGGGTTATATAAGGGTCACTGCGAATGAGTGTACATGTGCAAATTTTTATAATAAATGCATTTATTTAAATATATTATATTGTTTCACTAAATTGTGAACGTTGTTTGTGTTCACTTCCACTTGTTCCATGATATGATTTAATAATCTTGAATGATTTATATAATTTTATAGAATTTAAGAAATCTTGCATCTATATTACTGGCGTTTGTAATATCGTGTTTTCTTCATTCGCAAGTGATTGTTTTTATATATAGAATTAGACGCACGACTTTAAAATGAATGATCGATTTTCTTATGAAAATATTCTTAACAATCGGACTATTAAACCTGATTAAGCATATTGAAAAATCGTGATATACACACAGAACCAAATTTAAGTCCATTCAAAGGGAGTCTTAATACATCGCTGTCCATTCGAGGGGGGGTGTATATAATCAACTATGACATTACTTTAAAAAACTAAATAATTTGGGAATGATAGGTTTGAATTTTCAGCTCGTTTTAAAAAAATGTTTTAAATGAAGTTGATCAAAAAAAAATAAATTGTAGATTTTGAGACTTTAACCCTTTGTTGCTGAGACTAGCTTGTGTTATGATGTCACCTCTGAAAAACACCAATTCCCCCTTCCAACTTCTATTGTGCTTTACAATATTAATTTTTTCAGAAAAATTATACACGTGGTCAAAAAAAGCTGACCAAAACTCCTCCCTTAACTGCCATTTATGCAATAAGACCACGTTCTTTCAAAGCCAACACACTATCTTAATTGGGGTGCACATGCGCGATTCTATCTCACCTATAATTTTGTTAGGATCAAGGTATTTTGAAAATACGTTTGGCTCTTGTCAGTGAAAAGTTGAAGGTATCTACGAGAAAATGACGGAGGAAAGAGCAGTGACGGTGTTTAGAGATTACCCTAGAATCAAAACCGTTCACCCAACACCAGCGTACGGCAAGACTAAACAAAAGCGACGTCAGGGGATGGTTGTACTCCCTAGATACACTCTATGACTTTAGTTTTAAGTTTGAACTAGTAGTGTGGCGTTTATAGCTTTTAAAAAAGCTACAAACACAACGATATTTAGCATCAATGTTCAAAGTTATCTTTTCTCAAAATGTCCGACTTTTGTACCTAATATATTAAATATTTTAAGCTGACTGTAAAGCATCGTACACATTTCATTCTGTAGAAAAGAATTTAAAAAAAGGAAATATCAAGTTAAATTATGTCTGAAACAATCTCTTAAAAGGTAAAAAGCTGTAAAATTAACTATAATTTCTTTAAAACATTTATGAAATTTTCATTTGCATTGAACATTGTGCTTAATTCTTTTTTTTAAAATTGCATATCATTAAACAAGGCGGAGTGTAATTCGAATGCGCATGATCTTGCACTTTTTTAAATTTTCATGCAGTGGTTGCATGGTGTTAAAAACTAACTTTCTTTCATAATGTGTTTTTAGTCAAAAATAAAGTTATCCGTGCTATTTTAACTGGTCCTTGCGCGTAATTTTCCGTCATTGTTAAGTATGCATAAAACCGAAGAAAACATTATGACTCGCTCCTCGAAGAGTCAAAGAGTTTCACGAAGGTGAACACTTGTAGCATTTTAAAATAAAAATATAGACTTTGTGTTTATCCAACATTGTTTTATTTAAAGCAGACGATAAATTGAGAGCGACTGTGCTTTCGGTTTCATCAAATTCATAGAATTATTTCATAAACAGTGAGAGTAAACTGAACCTGTTGGAAATATTAAATCTAACTAATTTACACGTTCGCTTACACGTACAGTTTATTAAACATACCCCAAATTTTAGTAAGTGTACGTGTAAACATACTTGTAGCTCAACACGTACCCGTAGACGTACGTGTTCAAATGCTTAACATCTCTATTGTCATGAAAAAGTTCACACAGAATTGAACGTTTTCGCTATCCTATAGGTTCATATAAGAAAGCATATTTGCAAATGTCAATATAAAGTATAAAAATGTTGCGTATATTTAAATCTTCCCATACACAGATAAAAATTAATTGAAAATAAGTATCTTGGCGTCATGGGTTTCCGATAGTCTTACACTAAACGATGTCTCTAATGACTGTCTCTTTAGTCAACAAATTCAAAACTATGTCATTTTTAACCTCAGACTTAGAATCGAAAATCGCCGATACCAAATCAATGAAAAATCGTCAGTTTGCAGTTCTTAGATACAAATTAACTTGATGCCGCATTTGATCATTAAAGATCAGTGTCATGTGTTTCCGATAGTATGATTCATCAGCAAATGTCTTCAATAATTAAAATAAACATGAAATATCAACCTTATAAATATATCTATTAATGTTTTCAATTGTTTTTAAAGTTTTTATTTCAACTTTAATCGTTCAGTTATTTAATTTACCCCATAACTACATTTCATCACTTAAACGTTCTACAATACCATTATTTGTATGATTATACATTACGTTTTAATTCCTGACGAAGCTTAATTTAAAGCGCTCTTCGGCTTCGATTCTAAGAAAAACTTGACAAAGTCTCGTAATAATTTTAGCATGAAAATACCATATATATATATATATATATATATATATATATATATATATATATATATATATATATAAATACATTTTACCAAACGTTAAGCAAGTTTAAATATTGTTTTATTCTAATTAAGATTTTAAGCAATTTTAATGACTTTTATTAAAGTAATAGTAAAAATTAGTATTTTGGTAGTCTCTTCATTAATTGTGTGATTAAAATCTTTGCAAGCAGCATAACTAGCACAACTAGGGTGGTTATACTTAATGAATTTTATAGATACTGTGATAGGTGGAAACTCACTGTGAATATTAGTAAAACAAAAATTGTTGTACAAATGTATTTTCTAAAGGTCGTCAACCCAAATATGTCTTTTCTGATAATGGTTTACCTATTGAAATAGTTAAGGAATTTAATTATTTTGGTGTAATTTTCTCAAGAACAGGTTCATTTTTCAAAGCAAAAAAAAAACGGCTATGTGAGCAAGCACAGAAATACATGTACGGAGTTATAAGGAAGATAAGAACTTTTAATTTACCTATTGATTGTCAATTAGATTTATTTGATAAAGTTGTTGTACCAGTTTTATTGTATGCATGTGAAGTTTGGGGTTATGAAAATATTGAGATTATTGAACGTTTCCATTTAAAATTTTTGAAACATATACTTAATCTGAAAAGTTGTACACCTAGTTAAATGGTATATGGTGAAACTGGACGATTTCCTCTGTATATAACCATTTTTACTAGAATGATTTCATTTTGGGCCAACATTATCAATAGCAGTGAAAACAAGTTAAGCAACATTACATATATGTATGTACGTTTACTTTTTGATAAGGGACAAATATTAAGGTATCCGATCCATATTAGGACCTACTTTTTCTAACCTTGAATATCCATCATGTATTAAATACTCTGATGTTAATTTAAATCATTTTAGAGTAGAAAGAGATTTACCGAGAGAAATTAAAAAAAATATTTTTAACTAAGCAGTAATTAATTAATGAAGATTGCATTAATGTCTATGGGGATAAGCACATTTTTTAAAATAAAAAAATAAATATTAGGAATATCAATAAATGCTTCGGTGGAAAGATGCATTTCATAATTAGGAATACAAAAAATATTAAAAATAAATTTTATACCGTATATATTTTTTTAGAATTAATTTTTATAAATTAAAAGCAAAGGGGAGCAACTCTTCATAAAAAGGAAAAGGTCATTTATTAGGACACATTCTGCTCTTACATAGTGACACTTAAACATGTAAATTATATCAAAGTATACTAAGTATGAAGCCCATACCCATCTGGTATACATCCAGATTCATTGAATTTGGGGCCAATATGAATCCGATACCTTAAATCCGTGGCTATGCTCTTTAAAAAATATTTTAGATAAATGCGGACTCTCAAATGTATGGTGTAATCATGATTCATACCATTATAACTCCAGTTGGATTAAGACAACTATTAACCAAAGGTTAAGAGATCAATTTTTACAAAAATGGCATAACGATATTCAGAAATCGACTAAGGGTGTTATATATAGAATTTTTAAAACAAATTTTAAATGTGAACGCATCTTACTCTTGTTACCCAGTAAATTAAGACAAATATTAGTTAAGTTTAGAACTACAAATCATCATCTTCCTGTTGAAATAGGAAGGTGGGGTACTGTTGAAAGAAGTAAACGTTTTTGTAATTTGTGTAATTGTAACAAAATTGGTGATGAATTCCATGTGATTTTAGAATGCAAGGCATTAAGTAAATTACGAAGTCAGTTTTTAGATACATATTACTGTTCTTCTAACACTAAAAAGTTCTATGAAATCATGTCTTCAAGTAACAATATTACATTAAGAAAATTGTGTTTCTTTATTTCAAAAATTTATCAAACTGTTTGTTCACCCTATGGCCATTCACTTTCTTGGCCTTTACTACTATATTGTATATATGTAAATATGTTATGTTATCATCATGTACCTCATGTACCATTGTATGGTGTTGAGTGAAAATAAACTGAACTGGACTGAACTGAGCAGATTATTTACAAAATCGTACGTCCAGTGTCTAAAGTAATTAAGAAAATGACGTCATTTTGGAGAAAACTCACGCGACTAAAATAAACTATCGAAAACGCATGACGGCACGAGACATAATCATTGAAAAATGATCACTTAAAAACTGTTTGAATTAGCTAATGATCTTGTTTCTACACCCCACGGGCGATTTATTTCACTTCTATAATTAAAATGGATTTAAGGTCAGACGACACGTTCCTCAATTTTATATAACTTTTCCCAAGAATTTATTATTGATTTACTACTACTTTGACAAGCTTTCTTGCAAAAAATTTGGGTTCCTTACCAGGCATTTGTGCAAGAAACTAGAGTATGCAATTTCCTATAATTGAAAATACACTTGAACTGCTAATGTTGAAAATTTGAAAAATAATCTTAATTTTAGAGAAACGTGTCGTCTGAGCTTAAAAGGGGCATTTTTAAACATTCTGATAAAGATGAAGTGGTCTAGTTTCTGAAGAACGTGGGCATTCATTGTAGGACACTCGAGGTACGTATACTTTGGTTTAATATGGACAGAATATGGTCTAAATGACTTAGTAAAATGATAATTTATTTTAAAACGAATAGTTGCATAAACTGAAAATAAAGCAAACTCCGAATTCTAAAATTTGGGCAAGAAAACATATTAGGAGACTGTAATTAAAAGTTTGATCTCAAAAAACGAAATAAAAGGATTCTAACCTAGGTGTATCAAAAATATATAATGATAAAAACCGGTACCAGGTGTCAGTCATTATAGACGTCAAAAATATAATAGATGTAAAGTTTGTACTTTTTCGAACAATTTATTAACAGTTTGGCAGGTGCATCCTGGGAGAGTTGTGGTGATTATGACGATTCCTGGATCAGACCCGTCCCTGCCCTCCATCATGCTCAATTCCCACACAGATGTCGTACCTGTATTCCAGGTACAGTAGGTATAATTAGTGTGTGTTGATAAGGTCTCACCTGTTTTTCAGGTAGGTAAAATCAGTATGTGCTGATTAGGTCTCACCTGTATACACAACCATCAATAACTCCTACCAAAGTATAAAGATTCCAATTGATAGTTCGTTTAACGTCAACTCGATGATGTTTTATTTGCTCGAAAAAGTTTCTATAGGTAGTGGGGGAGGACTGTTTATTAGTTCTATTCCTATTTGAGTACTTTTTGACAAATCTTCAAGAAAGTCCATGGTTTTGCTTTGTTTTTGTTCTCTTATATTTGGGAGGTACTTTTCTAACACATCTATAAGATGATCCTATTCGTGTTTACTATTCCACAATGTCATAATTGCAATTTCAAGTACTCACCTACAATTAAATAACTTGTCCGGGTTTTAAGAGGGTTTATACAAATATGTAAAAGAGCCAAAATAACTGAAACGAAAATACCTCTTTTCATTTTTTAAACCATCGAGATTATAACTTTAAAACAAATTTATATTTACTTTTGTGTTTTTTATGTAAGTTTTTAAAGAGTAAATGTGCTTTTCGTCTAAAAACAATTTGCAAAACTTATTTTTATGACCAACGAAATGCGTTATTAACAGTCGCTGAACGTTGTTCCAAACAAAATGTTTCTAGGTAATTTTAATTGATTATAAACACCTTTTCCTGTACCATTGTATTGGTTCCAATTATGGTGTTGTTTGGAAATAGAATACTTACTACCAGACATGATTGTGTTCTAAAGATATATACCTAGGATTTTTAATCTTAACGCAAATATTTTCTGCTCCGTAAAATGTATAAAGCAATCAAATATGGAGATTAAAAACATTTGATAAATGAACTCAATGTCAATCCGCTTTGCGGATTATAAAGCGTAAACTGACCAACACAGGTTACACTCGTATAACTTGGGTAGACATTGAGTTCATTTCTTAATAGCCAGAAATAGAAGAAATCTTTAACCGTATTTCATTTATTTTCTTGCTATAATTCAAACCCTTGTTTTCTAGCGTACAAAGCAAGACATTGTAGAGATTCATAGCTGTATTTTATTTGCTTCCTTCATATACATTGTACCTTGGTATACCTGAAAAAGGGTTTTCCCCGATCAATAAGACACCAATATTGGTTCACGACACCAGTTTACTGACCATAATTCTATTTATAGAGTAATATGACTTTTAAAAATATTATTTGTTTGTAATGATGTTTATATTAATTATAGCTTGGTATACATGTACCTGCCCTTGGATTTTCCCCGGTGGATAACACACCAATATTGCTTCACGACCACAACGAGTTTCTGAATGAAAAGGTTTTCATGCGTGGAATAGATGTCTACTGTGAACTTATTCCTGCTCTGACCAACCTACCCAAGGAGTGACGCCAAAACATGTTATGTCATGATGATGTCATCGTAATAATGGACTATCACTATTATAATCCATTATTTATGCCCTCTTTGTAAACCAATAAACTGGACAGTTTTGTATCTCAATAAAATACCTATATGTTTAATGCAACTTCCATTATTCTTTATGTTTAGTCGATATCTGTCCTTTAAAAAATAAATAAACATCACTTTCATAGTTTTCAAGAGGATTATGTGCATTGGTTAAAAGGGAATGATATCGCCGTTGAAGAATAAAAAGTAATTTATTACATTAACAGAAAAACGTTTGTATGTTTGTTGTTGTTTTTTTAATTCTATTTGTATATATTTAAACAGAGCATGATATGTACAATTTTCCAGATCTAAGATCAATTCTTCACTCGCATCTTTTCTGGATTCTCTTGATATAAAGGACAACGAGCTCATACTAGTAATTTATTGTTCGAAAAATCGTACTTCCTAAAAAAAATGTTGTTATCCATAGATAATATGATGGTATACATGTAATATTTTTTTTGTTTATTCTGTGCCCATTCCGGCGATTACGGCAGGCCTTTTCCTGCAGCTATCTGTGACGTCACTGTTTCCAAATATGGTCATGTCAAAATTCGACAAACTTGTAGACTTTACATTATGTCAACTGTGCTATTTAATTCAGAAAACGGAGATATAAATGCAGAGACTACCGATGGAAAATGCGTAAATATAGTGACAGGTTACATGAAAATTACAAACAGCATTTTAAAGTTGCAAATGTGCATCTGTGGGAAGATTTACATTGAAGGTCTGGAGTCAACTTTAGAGTGTTTGTGTCCGAGTTTTATAGATTACACGATCAGAATTACACACATTCATACTCAGGCTCACACACCAACACGATTGCATATTCGGATGACTGGATTTTTGAACACGATTACCCTCCTTAAGACCTGGCCATCGCCCTGTTGTTTGAGATCTTCTAAAGAAGATATACGACAACGCTGTATGCGTCTAAAAAGGTACTAAAAATACTCTTATTTATTAGTGTTTAATATTTAAAATTTTTTTTTTTTACAAAACAATGTGGAAGCACGTGCTTCCGTGCTTCAATGAAAGCTACGCCACTGAAGCTTGTTCTTTTTTCAATCAATTTGCAGATTTGACTTTTTACGCTTTATTTTAGCATTATCACCAGTACATGTATGCGTAAAACGGGGATAATTAAAGTCCAGTTTTATAGAATGTGCGTGTGCTGCATCTGTGGTGCGCAAAGAAGACTCTTCAATTATAATCGGGATCGTAATGCATAAAAAAATATTGTGTCTGCTACAAATGAGGTTTACAGACGAACAAGAAAAGTTTGATTTCAGGTAGTACGAAACACCCGTTAAGTTAGTTCTTTGGAATATTTTCTCAAATCGAAGTTATAATGGCAAAATTCTGGTGAAAGTTTATTTCTAGCTGAAAAAATCGGATGGACGACCATCCGAATTTTTTCAGACCGGGAGCTACAGACCTGCAGCTAGTTTATTTCAGTCTTTTATCTTAGTCTTACGAAAAAACGTTTCATCATCCTCGCAATGTCAGGCGTCCTGAGTCCACTCGTGACAGTTGGACCCAGGATGACTCTTCATTCACGCAAGGCAGAACAAAGTTGAGGTACACATGGTAATGTACTATGTATTTTGATCATTTCGAAACCTAAATTTCAGTGGAGTTCATTTGATTATGTGAAATTCAGCCTTCTATGTGGAGCCTTACTTCTGTTTGCTTTTATTTAAGGTATCTCACTCCTCACGTTTTGATTTCATAGCGCAGATGATCAATATATTTTAAATGAATAAGATTTTATTTATTTAATCACAACAGAAAGATTATTATTTCATAATTACAACAACAATCATAAAGAAAATTTATTTGAATTCAATAAATAAACAAGTTTTTGGGGGAACTTGATTTTCCTGCGGAAGGATTTTTAGACGAAAATGACAGAAACAAGCAATTTATGAATTTTCAATATAATTTTCTTTTTATATACTTTACTCATTATTCTCATTTTTAACATTTACTAGGTTTGTTATATATTCTAAAGATTCTGTGTGATATGTACAAAATTAAATCTTAGAGAGTGATAGACGTTTAGCATAAATCATGCAAATATATAGAAAATGTCTGAATTTTTTTAAGCCAAATTTTGCAGGAATTTTACCTTTGAAGCCATATATCTAAAATTTGACATCACTGACCCCCCATGTTTTATTATGTCAAAATGATATACTGAATACATGTACATATCTAGGCAAACTGGATTAATCTTATAAAATTCTTGATATTCAAAAAGTTTTTATTTCAAATCAAATGGTAACTATTGTAGAAATTGTCTATTTTAAGTGCAAAAAGGTCACACAAAAATTAACGCAGCTTCGTACAATTTATTTTTCGTTATCCCTCTATTCAGTGTGACCATTGTGCATATTAATTAAAAACAATGTTTTAAGAAATAAGTTTGCTTAATCAAAAATACTGACAACAAATCCTAATCAGGCTGAAATTGCATTTTAGGTGCAAAAAGATCAAATTAAATGGGCCATAACTCAGAGGGATGAACACTGACCCCCCCCCCCCCTATTATCTTTGTATTTTATGATATACTTCTCCAGAAATTCTTGATACAAGGACATTGAGGAGGAGTGGGATACTGTAAGGTCACACCCAAAGTCAATATGATGACGTCATCTACGATTTTTATCACCTCTGTCAAATATCTTTAGACCTTAATAATCTAAAACTCACGCTTAAATTTCGATTTTGAAAAATTTTAATAACTGGGTCTTGACAATTATGCTGATGAGTTTTTTTCAGGCACATATCATCGGTGGTGGGGGCAGCATTTAAAAAAAGTTTATTATCAAGGAGTTGCCCCCCATCCCCACTTTTTTAGAACATGTAAAAAATTGAAGTGAAAGGAAGGAAATTAACATAGTGCAATTGAAGTTATACGTAATCTACGCTTGCCCTTTCATGACTATTTCAATTCTATTTCTTTCACAGGTATCACCGTATGTGTAGTTTTATTAACAATCGTCCAAATGGGATGAAAAAAATACCTTGGGACAGAAAATAAAAGGTAATTAACATTGCCCTATTTCTACTTACATGTATCATGTTTAATCCTTTTTTTAATAAAAAGGCCAGGAGTCAATTTTGACAACTTTTCTCATTACATGTCAAAATGAATAAAATTAAGTTGATTATTTGTCCACAAGGATTGACAAATGTTTGGCCCATTTGGATTAATTTTGTTTTTCTTTGTTTCAAACTCTAGCAATAACCGTTAAATAAGCATCTTATTAAAACAGTTAAATTCCCATGTGTTATGTTTTTAAACTGGGTTTTCCAAAGGAAAAATGTGGTTATTGAAATAGTGGAAATGGCAGGCGGGCGGGCTGCCAAAAGGGTACCCCTATTGTATGGATAACTCCTCCTACAGTTTTCAAGATAGAAAGTTGTTTTGCAAATCAATTGTACATATATCAGAGATCTAGCTAGATGTGCATATTACTTGGATTTTAAGAAATTGAAAACTTATGGAAAAAATACCAACTGTTGAACTTAGTTATTTTTTGTCAAAATATTGCATATACATGTTTAGAGTACCCCATTTCTCTGGATAGGTAGTGTCTATCAATTCAGGGTTGACAAATGGATTATGGATACTGTTCACACAAAAGAAAACCCGGTTTGCTGTCACATTGACAAATTTTCTCTCATTCTTTCGTTTATTGAAACTTTAGAATAATGACATAAATGCGTTAAAATAGATTGGCTTTTTGCTGATCTGAAAGGTCTTTTTGTAATAATACTAAGAAATGCTTAAAGTATGAAAGAATAAGAAATTAATCTGTACAGCGACTTCAAAATATAACATATTAAATGTTAGGAAACATCAGTATTATATAGAAAAAAATTATTTTCATATGTATAGGGATAATGATGTTAAGTTTGCTTGAGAAATAGCAATGTTAAAAAGTTCAACGGGATATGAAATTGGTTGCCAGAGGTCAGATGATCATATCCTGTGAATCCCAAAGGGCATCTCAGAAGATATGATCACATACCAACCAAGTTCATATCCCTGTGAACTTTTTACCATTGACAATTATTTCTGATATTTACATTTGAGAAAGTTACTAGATATATAGTTTAGAATAATTAGCATAACTGTGTTTTTATGTTCATAATAAGGCAACAGTAAAACCATAAACGCATGCGATAATCATTTTTGTGACATCATAGATATGACCTCTTGACCTGTTAAAAGTTCACACATGTAATACAGAAATTAACGTGTTAACTCTTTGGTAAGATCATATAAGGAAATATATTTCCACTTCTAACAGAATACAAAGTCATTTGAAGTTTAAATGTGTGTTGTTTCCATACTGGAGTGAAAAGGTCCTAACTAATGCCTTTCTAAAAGCTTAATTATTTATTATTTATTATTATTAATTAATAATTACTGAGAAAATATTAATTTATTTTGAAAGATTTCATTCAACAGGAATCTTCCCAGAAGTTCGTTTTAAATGTATAGAGAATGGGAACTGTCTTTTGAGTTACTTCCCTTAGGCCATTTGGTTATATTATATATGTTTGACTATCTCAATCTTAATATCATTAATGTCATATTGTTTACTAGTATTTAACTTCACCTCGATAACCACCCTTTTAAGATCCTAATTTCTTTACATTTACTAATGTGACAAATTTCTAGTCAATGTATCAATGTGACGGTGTATAAATTTTTTATCAAAAATTGGATAGATGTATTGTCATACATGTATATTTAAGCAATATTTAAGTAATTACAGTATGATTTATATTCTCTTTCAAGCACTTTGTTGAAATTAAGCATGTCATGCATCTTTTAAATTGCCTTTCTCTGCATTTGAAGATGGTGACACTTGGTCTGCACCCTTTAATTTCCCCTCTTGAAGATTGCTGTGAAAATTCCCAAATCATCACGCAGATCCTGTGGAGAATCCCTAACAACCATGATCGATGATCCTCTGAAGATTTCAAACCACCATGCAGATGCTGTGGTGAATCCCTAACTACCATAAAGATTCTGTCGGGAATCCATAACCACCATAGAGATTCTATGGATAATCCCTAACCACCAGACAGATCTTGTTGAGAACCCCAAACCACCATACAGATCCAGTGGAGTATCCTAAACCATCATGTAGATCCTGTTGAGAATCCCTAATCACCATACAGATCCTGTGGAGAATCCCAAACCACCATACAGATCCTGTGGAGAATATCTAACCTTTATACAGATCCATTTCCAAGAACAGTTGACTATATAGAGCAGGTAAAATTTGTGTGGATTTACATGAAATGATTGATTCAATTTCTTGTGCATTAATGAGTTTAAAAATAGGATGTAAAAGGCCAAAATTGGTTTTTTTGCAAAATTCGTATACTAGGACACAAGTAAAACTACCAGTTGTGCACAAGTTTACTCGACCCTATAGAATCATCAAACACACCCGATATATTTGTACTGTAAATAACTCATAAACACTAGAAATGAACAGTAACACAGGTTTACCCTATGCAGTTTGTATTGTAACCCTTCGAAACTTTGTTTTGCAAAAACACCTTCTTACTTTGCTGTCTCCTCATTTCTGTTCTCGCCTACTTAAGTGCCATGGTTTTTAGCTCACCTGAGCTGAAAGCTCAAGTGAGCTTTTCTGATCACCCGTTGTCCGTCGTCCGTCTGTCCGTCCGTCCGTCTGTCAGTCCGTCCGTCTGTCCGTCCGTCTGTAAACTTTTTACATTTTGAACTTCTTCTCTAAAACCACCTCGCCAAATTCAACCAAATTTGGCAAAAAGTATCCTTATAAGAAGATGAATATAAATTGCAGAAATGAAAGGCTGATCTTTATTCAAAACGGAGAAAACCTTGAAACTGTAAAAAGGGGGGTGCATTTTAAAAAATCTTCTCAAGAACTACTGAGTCAAATTCAACGTAATTCAGCAAAAATAATCCTTATGGAAAGGAAAATATAAATTGCAAAAATTATGATCTAATTCAGTTTCAAATTTGAGTAATTTACGTAAATAATATTAAAGAAATAATAGCTGTCAAGGGAAAATCTATAAGCCCGTGATCTGAAACAACCGGAAGCCCGTGAAGTCGAGTACACAAAAATCGCATACGTCATTCAATGTACTTTCTCTTTTAAATAGCAGCCGCGTTCTTGATAAACATCGTAGCTGTAAGCGAGACGTTAGTGTGATGACATAATAACTTAATGGCAGATACAGTTGCAGTGTTTGTAGAAAGAAAAGGACGAAAAGTTCCTTCGAGTTTGGATTTCGTCAGATGAAATTTTTCAGCAAGTCATCGAAGCGCATTCAATCAACACAGGATGACAATGTGTGTTGGGGTATGTATAAAGATTTTCAAATCCGAGATGCTAGCGATAATTATTCTATTTGCTTAATATTTAATTGATATAATGTTTTATTGTGTATTTTTCTTATCACAACTAACAAACGTAACCAAATTACATGACGGTATGTACAGCTAGTATTTACAGTAGCTTATACATACATTAACATGTGCATGGTTCTTTTTAAACCAGTCAGTTATTAGAACTTATTTCTCAAGTTAAAGTTATTATTGGAATTGACAAATCATTAAATATTTTGGGTACATAATGCCTGTGTTTTTGAAAAATTAAAAGTTAATACAGAATACAGTAAAATTTATCAAAAAAATGTATGAAATGTTACATTTTGCAGATGTAATATAAATACACACACAAACACACACACACACACACACATATACACCAGTATTATTAGATGTGAGGCCCATGAACTTATGGACACTCCATATAATACTAGATGTGATCGAGGCCCGTGAACTCATCAACACTCCATATAATACAAGATGAGAGGCCCGTGAACTCATTGACACTCCATATAATACTAGATGTGAGGCCTGTGAACTCACCGACACTCCATATGATACTAGATGTGAGGCCCGTGAACTCATCGACACTCCATATGATACTAGATGTGAGGCCCGTGAACTCATCGACACTCCATATAATACTAGATGTGAGGCCCGTGAACTCATCGACACTCCATATAATACTAGATGTGAGGCCTGTGAACTCATCGACACTCCATATAATACTAGATGTGAGGCCTGTGAACTCACCGACACTCCATATGATACTAGATGTGAGGCCTGTGAACTCACCGACACTCCATATAATACTAGATGTGAGGCCCGTGAACTCATCGACACTCCATATAATACTAGATGTGAGGCCTGTGAACTCATCGACACTCCATATAATACTAGATGTGAGGCCTGTGAACTCACCGACACTCCATATAATACTAGATGTGAGGCCTGTGAACTCATCGACACTCCATATAATACTAGATGTGAGGCCTGTGAACTCACCGACACTCCATATGATACTAGATGTGAGGCCTGTGAACTCATCGACACTCCATATAATACTAGATGTGAGGCCTGTGAACTCATCGACACTCCATATAATACTAGATGTGAGGCCTGTGAACTCACCGACACTCCATATGATACTAGATGTGAGGCCTGTGAACTCACCGACACTCCATATAATACTAGATGTGAGGCCCGTGAACTCATCGACACTCCATATAATACTAGATGTGAGGCCTGTGAACTCATCGACACTCCATATAATACTAGATGTGAGGCCTGTGAACTCAGTACCACTCTATATAATACTAGATGTGAGGCCTGTGAACTCACCGACACTCCATATAATACTAGATGTGAGGCCCGTGAACTCATCGACACTCCATATAATACTAGATGTGAGGCCCGTGAACTCATCGACACTCCATATAATACTAGATGTGAGGCCCGTGAACTCATCGACACTCCATATGATACTAGATGTGAGGCCTGTGAACTCATCGACACTCCATATAATACTAGATGTGAGGCCTGTGAACTCACCGACACTCCATATAATACTAGATGTGAGGCCCGTGAACTCATCGACACTCCATATAATACTAGATGTGAGGCCCGTGAACTCATCGACACTCCATATAATACTAGATGTGAGGCCCGTGAACTCATCGACACTCCATATGATACTAGATGTGAGGCCTGTGAACTCATCGACACTCCATATAATACTAGATGTGAGGCCTGTGAACTCATCGACACTCCATATAATACTAGATGTGAGGCCTGTGAACTCATCGACACTCCATATGATACTAGATGTGAGGCCTGTGAACTCATTGACACTCCATATAATACTAGATGTGAGGCCTGTGAACTCACCGACACTCCATATGATACTAGATGTGAGGCCCGTGAACTCATCGACACTCCATATAATACAATATGTGAGACCCATGAACTCACCAACACTCCATATAATATGAGGTCCATGAACTCACCGACACCCCATATGATACTAGATGTGAGGCCTGTGAACTCATCGACACTCCATATAATACTAGATGTGAGGCCTGTGAACTCATCGACACTCCATATGATACTAGATGTGAGGCCTGTGAACTCATTGACACTCCATATAATACTAGATGTGAGGCCCGTGAACTCATCGACACTCCATATGATACTAGATGTGAGGCCTGTGAACTCATCGACACTCCATATAATACTAGATGTGAGGCCTGTGAACTCATCGACACTCCATATAATACTAGATGTGAGGCCTGTGAACTCACCGACACTCCATATGATACTAGATGTGAGGCCTGTGAACTCATTGACACTCCATATAATACTAGATGTGAGGCCTGTGAACTCATCGACACTCCATATAATACTAGATGTGAGGCCTGTGAACTCACCGACACTCCATATGATACTAGATGTGAGGCCCGTGAACTCATCGACACTCCATATAATACAATATGTGAGACCCATGAACTCACCAACACTCCATATAATATGAGGTCCATGAACTCACCGACACCCCAAATAATACTAGATATTAGGCCCGTAAACTCACCGACACTCCCTATAATACTAGATGTGAGGCCCATGAACTCATCAACACTCCATATAATACAAGATATGACGCTTGTAAACTCATCGACACTCTATATATAATACTAGATATGATGCCTGTGAACTCAGTACCACTCTATATAATACTAGATATGAGGCCCGTGAACTCAGTACCACTCTATATAGTACTAGATATGAGACCCGTGAACTCAGTAACACTCTATATAATACTAAATGTCAGGCCCGTGAACTCAGTACCACTCTATATAATACTAGATATCAGGCCCGTGAACTCAGTAACACTCTATATAAAACTAGATATGAGGCCTGTGAACTCAGTACCACTCTATTTTATACTAGATACCAGGCTCGTGAACTTAGTACCACTCTATATAGTACTAGATATGAGGCCTGTGAACTCAGTAACACTCTATTTAATACTAGATATCAGGCCCATGAACTCTGTACCACTCTATATAGTACTAGATATGAAACCCGTGAACTCGATAACACTCTATATAATACAAGACATGAGGCCCGTGAACTCAGTAACACTCTTTATAGTACTAGATATGAGGCCTGTGAACTCAGTAACACTCTAAATAGTACTAGATATGAGGCCTGTGAACTCAGTACCACTCTATATAGTACTAGATATGAGGCCTGTGAACTTAGTAACATTCTATATAATACTAGATATGAGGCCCGTGAACTCAGTACCACTCTATATAGTACTAGATATGAGGCCCGTGAACTCAGTAACACTATATAATACAAGATATGAGGCCTGTGAACTCAGTTCCACTCTATATAGTACTAGATATGAGACCCGTGAACTCAGTACCACTCTATATAATACTAGATATGAGGCCCGTGAACTCAGTACCACTCTATATAATACTAGATATGAGGCCCGTGAACTCAGTACCACTCTATATAATACAAGATATTAGGCCCGTGAACTCAGTAACACTCTATATAATACTAGATATGAGGCCCGTGAACTCAGTACCACTCTATATAGTACTAGATATGAGGCCCGTGAACTCAGTAACACTCTATATAGTACTAGATATGAGGCCCGTGAACTCAGTACCACTCTATATAGTACTAGATATTAGGCCCGTGAACTCAGTACCACTCTATATAGTACTAGATATCAGGCCCATGAACTGAGTACCACTCTATATAGTACTAGATATGAGGCCCGTGAACTCAGTACCACTCTATATAGTACTAGATATGAGGCCCGTGAACTCGGTAACACTCTATATAATACAAGATATGAGGCCTGTGAACTCAGTTCCACTCTATATAGTACATGTACTAGATATAGACCCGTGAACTCAGTAACACTTTATATAATACATGTACTAGATATGAGGCCCGTGAACTCAGTACCACTCTATATAGTACTAGATATGAGGCCTGTGAACTCAGTAACACTCTATATAATACTAGATATCAGGCCCGTGAACTCAGTACCACTCTATATCGTACTAGATATGGGGCCCGTGAACTCAGTAACACTCTATATAATACTAGATATCAGGCCCGTGAACTCAGTACCACTCTATACATGAATAGTACTAGATATGAGGCCCGTGAACTCAGTACCACTCTATAGTCTATATAGTACTAGATATGAGGCCTGTGAACTCAGTAACACTCTATATAATGCTAGATATGAAGCGCGTGAACTCATCGACTAACTGTATACTACCTGTAATCACCATCTTGATTATGATTAATAGAAGACAAATTTTTTTTGTCAAAGTATAAACTAATACTGTATTTAATTCATTATTACAGGTCCATATATAGCTCTGAAAAACAACATCCTGGAGAATCTGTTGAAAGAGTATTCATTGTAAGTACATATGTATGAGCTATGAAATATAATTTATTGGTAAATTGCCTTAAATTATAATTCCTTCTGATTTTTATGCAATCAAATTTCAAATTCTCATATTACATGTTGTCAGTCAGACTTTAACATTTCTATTCTTTCTACAATTTATCAATAAAGATACACCTTTTCTTTATAACCATTTGTTCAATTGATTTTATTAATTATACAAATTGTTTTAATTCATTATTAGGGCCTCTCCCTGCTGCTCTCCTATAGTAATCAGTCTGTTTGTCCGTCCGTCCACCCATCCATCCGTTTGTTTGTACAACCGAGATCTCTTGTCGGGAGCATATCTTCTGTCCCCTTGACTTAATCTGGATCATACTTCACCCACAGAGTGCCTTTGGGTAAATGGTGTGCAGTGACTTTGAACCATGTTTCTAGGTCTAAGGTTACCGTCATTTTTTTATGAAAAATCCTTCTCCAGAGCATATCTTCTCTTCCCTGGTCCAATCTGGCTCATACTTCACTCACAGAGCAGAGTGCCTTTGGTCAAAGGGTGTGCAGTAATCCTAAATGAAGTTTGAAGGTCATGGGTCAAGGTCATATCGGACCAAGCAAAAAACTATTTTTCAGAATATATACTGTAAAGGAGAAAATATGGCGCACTATAAATTCTCAGCACTAAAATATTTCGTGCGCCAATGGTTTTCCATATGTATTCTTTTTTTTAATGTCTCAAACAATCACTTCAGTCAATTTTTTCTTCTAGATATGTGCCCTTCTGTAATTTCGGTTGGTTTATTTTTTTTTATACAAACGTTAATATTAACTGTTTGGGTAATCAAGTAAGAATATTTAATATAAATGGATTGACCAATTCAGTTTTATAGATTTTATTTTAGAATATCATAAGGAATGAACCTGTTGTTCTATAATAAATAAAAACTGCATGCTATTTGCTCACAATGATCGAAATCACTGGTGGGATTCGATTTCTCTTACGCTTAGTTTAGGAACTCCTCTGGTTTCATCACTGTATCAATCTCAAAGTCTGATAACTCAAACTTGTTTATGAAAACAAACATAGCATCGCCGACAAATGATGTTTTTTTTCTATCTACTGACTTTGAATAGGGACAAAAGCAATCTTACTGTCTCTATCAACATTTTATATTATTACTTGTGTACGTGAGTTAGATATCAAAGGCAATGTGTTTATGTGCTTGAGCGAACACAGAATTAAATCCAGGCGTTGATCAAACAGACATTTTTTTCTTTTGAAATAGGTGTGTGCGCTATAATTGATTTGCGCAAATGTATAAGCACTTGTGATTGTGCTAAAATTTGTATGCCCCAAATTTTCTCGTTTTACAGTATATGCTCTCCATATAGCCCTATATGGCTCATACTTTAGATTTATAAACAGAGCTTTTGAGTAAAGGGTGTGCAGTGACCTTGAACCAAGTTTCAAGGTCAAATGTGAAGGTCATAACAGAATTATATGAAAAATCTTTGTCCGGAGCATATCTTCTCTCCCTTGTTCCAATCTTGTTCACACTTCATCCACCAAGTGCCTTTGATTAAAGGTATGCAGTAACTTTAAATGATGTTTGTAGGTCAAGTGCTAAGGTCATATTGGATCAAACAAAAATAAAAAAAGAGCATATATACTCTCCAATTAGTCCTATTTGGCTCATAGATTTGGCTCATACTTCACTTAACCAAAGCTTTCTGGTTAATGGTGTGCAATGACTTTGAATCAAGATAATGTGAAGGTCATTTCAAACCTCGTTATAATCAATTTTAGACCATAGATTATTTCCCATTTGCTTGATCTTGTTCAGGCTGAACAGAAATGCCTGTAAGTGGTAATGAGATTGAATTAAAAGTTCTATGCTAGGTGAAAAAATTCTGCGTCATAGGTCAAGGTCATAGCAAAATTCTCTAAAATGCTTTTCATCCTACTTTGCGACTGTCCATTATGTAAGTGGGACCCTTTAAGATGGTCACCATCTCAATGTTGTTTTTTTGTTGTTTATTTTCAGAATTGGCATGCACTATTTGACCCATGTTTTTATGAAGGAGGTCATAGTTCTTTGTGTCTGTCTCAGAACAGGACTGCCATCAGAAGAGACAGACATAAGAAGCAAAGAAACGGAGTCATCTATGAAGAGGATATTAAAGCAGAATAAATAATTTGATCTGTGTTCAGTGTACTTGATTCAAGATGGGCAGTCTGAATGGCCAAGTTTGAAAATAGTGCTTGCAATATATCTTGAGAAATGGTTTTGAAAATTGATACTTATTATCTACATGTTAGCAGGGTAACCCAGTAAAGTGAGTTGTATATAATGACAATTTAATAACTATTGAAAATTGTTAATCTTTAATGTATATGTATTATATCATATGGGTCTGTGGTGCAAATTTTCTCTAACCTGAGCCAAAGGTTCAAGCTTTTCTAATCATGATTTGTCCGTTGTCTGTCGTTGTTTTTGTTGTTGTCATTAACTTTTCACATTTTCATCTTCTTCTCCAGAACCACAGGGCCGATCGATTTCAACCAAAGTTGGCCTGAATCATCACTGAGTAATGAAGAGGCCATGCCCTCTTTAAAGGGGAGATAATGTAGAATTATTGAACATTTGTTGTTATTTTTTAAAAATCTTCTTCTCAAAAACCATTTGGCCTAGAAAGCTCAAATATGTGTGGAAGTAACCTGGTTTGTTTACATGGTGAGGTTGGGCAACAATGGGAGGATGTCATTTATACATAGGAAGATAAATTAGAGAAGTCTTGTAGCTTAAGCAACAAAAAAGTCTTCTGTTCTGATATACATAAATAAATCTGTAAAAAATTGCTGTTTTTATGGAGAAAAAAATGATAGGTATATAATATTTACTGTGAAAGAAATTTCCAGAGCTTACTTCCATGTAAAACAACGAAAATGAAAAAGAAATCAATTTTGGAGCATTTCCTGTGATGACTGGAAGTTTATCAGTTCAAAAAAACAAACTGGGACTTTACTCATTTTTTTCTTTAAATTATCTTTATATGACATATTTATAATCTAATGTATACAATCATTGCACAAAATTACTTAAAACAAACCTAATACATTAGATTATAAATATGTCATATAAAATGAGTAAAGTCCCGGGGGTCTAGATACTTGGGGGGTGGGAGATGGAGGGGGGGGGGGTCGGTCATGTCCTCAAGCACCTGTGCCTCGAATGGACCAACAGAAGTGCTCGATGAAAAAAAATGTAATTCTTGTACATTTTCCTAATGTATATAATTATTAACAGGCTAACTAAAGCAGATAAAGAAAAACAGTTAAACTTATTATTGTTGCAACTTGATTTGTTTGAACCCTTCCAGTGAGAATCGAAGTGAGGGTTTACAAAGTGATACCCATTATACCCGGGGTCTTTTAAATAGAAATAGAGGTAAACCTTCTCACAAATACTAAAACAAAAAAAGAAATTGCTTTTTACCATCAAATTATGAAAATTTATTTTACTTTTTAAGCAAAATCTATTTTGAATGTGGTACTGTAATGCTGATTTGATCAGAGTTATGGCTTTTGTTGATCCAGTGAGCGATGTGGCCCCTGGGCCTCTTGTTTCTACAGCAGTACAATTCTCCTTTAAATCCATTCATTACTTTCCAAATGAAAGCTGAATACTATAATACTAGTAAATAACAACACACTGTGTGGAATTAGCAACGACACGCTGCAGCTATTTAATATTTGGCATATTAAATGTACAAATACATAATTATGACATAAAGTTGGATCACATGATTTATTTACTTTAATAAAACAATTCTTAAAATTTAAACTTTCCGCTGTACGTGTCGTCCTAAACTGGTATTTAACACCTAAGCAATTCTTTATATAGCCTTGCTAATAAACCGGTTCTTAAGAACCAGGTGACACAAACAGGTATTCGAATGAAAACCTTATATTTCCGGACAATTAATTCATTATCACACCAAGTAGAAATTGATTTCTGTCTAATTCGTCCCTCAAACGAAAGAAATCATATTTCTCCTTTAAATCCATTCATTACTTTCCAAATGAAAGCTGAATACTATAATACTAGTAAATAACAACACACTGTGTGGAATTAGCAACGACACGCTGCAGCTATGTAAATATAAAGAACGGGGAACTAATGCTATACTAATATAGTATATAATAACGTAATCCAACTTCATATGTATTCAGAAAAATTAATACAAAATGATACAATACAATCAATAAACAACATGATTAGAACTATTATAAACCAAGTTTTTTGGAAACACTTAAACGTTCACTAAGCGGATCCTGGACATATCCATCCTTAGCAGATTCCGAACGCCAACGTCCATGTCTTTTGAATATCCTGTCCGGAATTCCCCTCACTACCGACGCAGTCGCTCCACCTGACCGCAAACTGTGAAGTCCATAAACTTTGATGTTATCTACAATTCCTGTAAATGCTTCGATGAATAATTCACGAACCCTGGTGTAAGACAGGGGCTTTTCACGATTACGCAACCGATAACCACTTCCCGATTTCGAAATAGCACAAAATACAAATTCCTCTGAATCGTCTTGAATCCCAGCTAAACGAAGATACAATTCAAAATTAGAAACAGGACACATATATGAAAATGTTCTTGCTATAACAACTCTAGTACCATCTCTGTAGATGTCAGTCTTACTCGACTCGATAAATATTTCAATATGATCAGGGAAAAATTGAATATCAGATCTCTTGATATTTATGAGTTCGCTGCTACGTAAAAATCCAGCGAATGCCAACAAGACCATACAAATAATTCTTTGATTATAAAGATTATTACATTCAAACAGTTTCAAATACATACAACGTAAATTTTCAACAGTTAGTGGTTCTTTCTTTTGAACAGGTTTTGCCACTATACGTTTCCCACCTTCCTTAATGTTTTTAACAAACTGATTTTCAGTCGGAGAATTGAATCCCACAAGATCATGAGCCCATTTGATTCCATAGAATGCGTCAACAATAGGGGATGGAGAGTTTGCCCGTTGAATCAAGCATGCTAAATAAATAGATACATGTAAAGGTTTTGAAGGAAATAATTCACTTTCCTCGATTCCTTGTTCTTTTGCCCACTTCTTAAATCTCAGGAAACTGTTACAATATTTGTGTATAGTTGAATCCGCTCGTGATGCTTGAATAATCCCAGGAAGTGCATACACTTTTTCACGCAACTTTGAAGGCAACTGAATCAAATCTCTTTCAAATACCTGAAAAAACAAATTTGTAAAGGAACACCAATAAATATTTTTTCGCTTTGAAATTATCTACCGGATATGTATAAAAATACATACATTCATATCTACATATCAGCTTAATTCAGATATTCAACACATTTTCTTCAGAAATTGAAAATATCAGTTTGATAAAAAATCAAACTTGCCAAATGGCAAAACCACAAACGTGGTGGAAGAAACTTCAGTAAAATCCATAACGATAAAATTTATATTTATTACAACATAGCACAAATTGCCTGATATTTCTCATACAAATTTATGGGGGAAAAAATTCCCAATAAATCAATAGATGTGTTTATTTTGAAGAATTTAAAACAGCTGGAAACAATTTTGAAATTAAACTCTGAAATCAAAAACAAATGCAAGCATTCTAAACTTCAAATCTTCTTTACCAAAAATACCAGACCCGAGTTTACCACGTGTGTAAAACTCCTTTGCTACTGGAAGATCCTTCCAATCTACAATATGTGACCTGTAAACTTCAGAAATTAAAATTGGCCAAAAGGCTGATGATTCCCATAGCGGAACTACTAATGTTCCATATCCTTTGCATTCATTCAAATTCTCCAAAACTCTTGGAATAAGATAAAATGGCGGTACGATCCATGCATTCCAACCTGTCCAATTAAGAGTAAATGCATCAACTGCATACGTAAAAGGATTCCAATACCTGGAACAAAATGTATCTACTTTTGCATTGTAATCACAAGCAAATAAATCAATATCATATGGACCCCATTCCCGTGATAGGTCATCAAAAACAGTTTTCACGATACCCCAATCATCAAAGTCGACAATTCTGCTTAAATAATCTGCTTGCTCATTGAGTTCTCTTGGTATCCATTCAATTTCAATGCCAATCTTATATTCTAAGCAAATTTGAAAAATGTTCATTGCAAGATCTTGTAAGTTATTTTTCATACTCCCTTTTTGAACAATAGAAACAACATTTGCGTTATCTGTAAACCATTTTATATTCTCACCTTTGAGAAATTGTACAAATGACCGAAGAACTCTATCCACCGCGGCCAATTCTCTCCATGTGGAACTCATAATTCTCTCAGATTCTTTCCACAAACCATGAGAAACAGTTTTACCTGTCCGTACGCAATATCCGCCATAACCAGTATCACTTGCATCTGTGTATACTACCAGATTAGAACTTGGTTTAATTTTCATATCCCTTCTATTCAACATATCTAAAGACGATTTCCAGAAACTTATCTGTTTTTTACCTTCCTCAGAAATTAAAATCATGCTGTTCCATGTTGGAGCAGACACAATGTCAATACTAAGACATTTAGTCATTAACAGAGCTACACTTCCTATAACAACAGACATAGATATGATTTGTCCAACTAAACTTGCTAGGCGTCTTACCTTTATTCTGCGATTCTGGTTCATATAATGCTCAATTTTGAAAATTGTTTTTTGAATCTTAAATACACGCTTTTCAGGAATATAAATTTTTCCCATGTTACAATCTAAAACAACACCAAGATACTCGATAACGTGACAAGGGATCCACATGGACTTTTCCACTTTAGGCACAAACCCTGAACAAACTAAATCATACTGTACCTCTTTGGATATTTTGCATGCTTCGTCATACTTACTATGACAGCCAAACCCATCATCTAAATACATAAGTACAGTTTTACCTTCTCTACGCCATTTCTTAACTAAGGGTCGTGTGAGTTTAGTAAAAATATATGGCGCAGATGTGAGACCAAATGGCAAAACATTAAAACAGAAAAATCGATCTTGAACACCAAATTTCCATGAAAATCCTAAATATTTTCTATGGTCAGGAAAAATATCTATATGGTGATAGGCACTTGTGATGTCAAATTTAAAACACCAACTATTTTTATTTGTATACATAAGAGCGGTTCTTATATCATCATATTTCACAGACTGTTTCCATACATGCTTATTAACTTCCCTTAAATCTAATATAAGCCTTCTTTTCCCACTCGAGTTCACTGAAACAGAGAGATGATTAGTAACCAAAAACTCTGTATTTTGTTCGGAAATCAAACCATTTTCTAATAGCTCCATTATTGCTCCCTGCACGAAAACATCTTCCTGTAAAGCAGATTTATTATTAAGCGAAAAGCTCTGCTGTGGTAAAGAATAAAAAGGTATTTTATAACCATCCTGAATAGTATCTATGATATAATGACAAGCATCAATGCATTTCCAAAATTCAATATTTGATTTTAATCGCCCTCTAACAAAGACTTTGCCACCTTCTTTATACTCATAGCATTCGTTAAACTCATCAATACAACTTTTCCCATCATAATACTTATCTTTTATCAAAGATGATTCTTTAGACTGTTTAGCTTCTCTATTTAACGGACTTAAGCTCTGGGCATTCTTTTCTTTGGTGATTGGGTTTTCCGCAGTGGAAACAGCCAATGGGAAATCTGGATGCAGCTGGCATGATGGGAAAACCAAAGGGCGTTGGGCCACGAAAAGGCTGTCTAGCTGGAAAAGGAAAATAAGGAGCACTGCTCCTAACATTAGAATAGCTACTCTTAGATTTCAGTTTTTCTTTTTGCTTCTCCTTTTCTTTCTTTTCTTTCATAGCTTTATTTTCCGCTTTAAACATTCGTTTTTCGTCATCCGAATCATCAGCCAATGGATTGGTTACATAATTTTTCACTGTACTCCACCCACAAGGTGATGCATCAGCCATTTTGATAAGTTTGTTACGCTTATTACAAAGTTCAACTGATTCATGAATAAGCTCCTTGCAATAATCATATTTATTGTTATTCAAGGCCCATGAAGCCTGCGTCAACGTATCAATAATCTTCTCGTTATGTTCAAATTGATCTTTGTTACCTGGATGTTTCCAGACTATCGCTTGTTCTGACTTTAACTTCTTCACTTCAGACGATACGGAGGAAGTCGCTCCCTGTAATTCTCTTTTAAAATTGTCAAGTTGCATCGCCATAGTATTCTCCATGTCCATTTTCTGTTCATTCATTTTGTTGAGAATGGCTTGTAGCATGTCTGCCTGAGCCCCGCCCGACATCTCCTCGTTCTGCATGCCGAATTTTAAACTTTCCGCTGTACGTGTCGTCCTAAACTGGTATTTAACACCTAAGCAATTCTTTATATAGCCTTGCTAATAAACCGGTTCTTAAGAACCAGGTGACACAAACAGGTATTCGAATGAAAACCTTATATTTCCGGACAATTAATTCATTATCACACCAAGTAGAAATTGATTTCTGTCTAATTCGTCCCTCAAACGAAAGAAATCATATTTATCTTGTTTGAAAAAAAGTTTGTATAGTATATTTATACACATGTATGTGTTCTGTTTGTTAAGATTTTTTGCCTTGTATAATAAAGAAAACTTTTCTAAAATGTATATCTTTTTGATGTTGATTTCAATACACTTTTGAGGTTAAGGCCCTTTCCCAATCTATGATATATTGTATTTGGTTAAGTTCATCGATCTTACTTAAAAAAAAATAAATGTAAAACTTGCTTCACTGTTGTTTAATATCATATAGAGCATAACTGAGTTCACGGGCCACATATCTAGTATTATATAGAGTAATACTGTGTTCACGGGCCACATATCTTGTATTTTATAGAGTGGTACTGAGTTCACGGGCCTCATATCTTGTATTAATTATATAGAGTGTTACTGAGTTCACGGGCCTTATATCTAGTATTATATAGAGTGGTACTGAGTTCACGGGCCTCATATTTTGTATTATATAGAGTGGTACTGAGTTCACGGGCCTCATATCTAGTATTATATAGAGTGGTACTGAGTTCACGGGCCTCATATCTAGTATTATATAGAGTGGTACCGAGTTCACGGGCCTCATATCTAGTATTATATAGAGTGTTACTGAGTTCACTGGCAACATATCTAGTATTATATAGAGTGATACTAAGTTCACGGGCCTGGTATCTAGTATTATATAGAGTGGTACTGAGTTCACGGGCCTGATATCTAGTATTATATAGAGTGGTACTGAGTTCACGGGCCTCATATCTAGTATTATATAGAGTGGTACTGAGTTCACGGGCCTGATATCTAGTATTATATAGAGTGGTACTGAGTTCACGGGCCTGATATCTAGTATTATATAGAGTGGTACTGAGTTCACGGGCCTAATATCTAGTACTATAAAGAGTGGTACTGAGTTCACGGGCCTCATATCTAGTATTATATAGAGTGTTACTGAGTTCACGGGCTTCATATCTAGTACTATAAAGAGTGGTACTGAGTTCACGGGCCTGATATCTAGTATTATATAGAGTGGTACTGAGTTCACGGGCCTCATATCTAGTATTATATAGAGTGGTACTGAGTTGACGGGCCTCATATCTTGTATTATATAGAGTGGTACTGAGTTCACGGGCCTCATATCTTGTATTATATAGAGTGGTACTGAGTTCACTGGCAACATATCTAGTATTATATAGAGTGGTACTGAGTTCACGGGCCTCATATCTAGTATTATATAGAGTGTTACTGAGTTCACGGGCCTAATATCTAGTACATGTACTATAAAGAGTGGTACTGAGTTCACGGGCCTCATATCTAGTATTATATAGAGTGGTACTGAGTTCACGGGCCTCATATCTTGTATTATATAGAGTGGTACTGAGTTCACGGGCCTCATATCTTGTATTATATAGAGTGGTACTGAGTTCACTGGCAACATATCTAGTATTATATAGAGTGGTACTGAGTTCACGGGCCTCATATCTAGTATTATATAGAGTGGTACTGAGTTCACGGGCCTCATATCTAGTATTATATAGGGTGTTACTGAGTTCACGGGCCTAATATCTAGTACATGTACTATAAAGAGTGTTACTGAGTTCACGGGCCTCATATCTAGTATTATATAGAGTGGTACTGAGTTCACGGGCCTGATATCTAGTACTATAAAGAGTGGTACTGAGTTCACGGGCCTGATATCTAGTATTATATAGAGTGGTACTGAGTTCACGGGCCTGATATCTAGTATTATATAGAGTGGTACTGAGTTCACGGGCCTCATATCTTGTATAATATAGAGTGGTACTGAGTTCACGGGCCTCATATCTAGTATTATATAGAGTGGTACTGAGTTCACGGGCCTCATATCTTGTATTATATAGAGTGGTACTGAGTTCACGGGCCTCATATCTAGTATTATATAGAGTGGTACTGAGTTCACGGGCCTCATATTTTGTATTATATAGAGTGGTACTGAGTTCACGGGCCTCATATCTTGTATTATATAGAGTGGTACTGAGTTCACGGGCCTCATATCTAGTATTATATAGAGTGGTACTGAGTTCACTGGCAACATATCTTGTATTATATAGAGTGGTACTGAGTTCACGGGCCTCATATCTAATATTATATAGAGTGGTACTGAGTTCACGGGCCTCATATCTAGTATTATATAGAGTGGTACTGAGTTCACGGGCCTAATATCTAGTATTATATAGAGTGTTACTGAGTTCACGGGCCTAATATCTAGTACTATAAAGAGTGGTACTGAGTTCACGGGCCTCATATCTAGTATTATATAGAGTGTTACTGAGTTCACGGGCCTCATAACTAGTACTATAAAGAGTGGTACTGAGTTCACGGGCCTGATATCTAGTATTATATAGAGTGGTACTGAGTTCACGGGCCTGACATCTAGTATTATATAGAGTGGTACCGAGTTCACGGGCCTCAGATCTAGTATTATATAGAGTGGTACTGAGTTCACGGGCCTCATATCTTGTATTATATAGAGTGGTACTGAGTTCACGGGCCTCATATCTAGTATTATATAGAGTGTTACTGAGTTTACGGGCCTCATATCTAGTATTATATAGAGTGGTACTGAGTTCACGGGCCTCATATCTAGTATTATATAGAGTGGTACTGAGTTCACTGGCCTCATATCTAGTATTATATAGAGTGGTACTGAGTTCACGGGCCTCATATCTAGTATTATATAGAGTGTTACTGAGTTCACGGGCAACATATCTAGTATTATATAGAGTGTTACTGAGTTCACGGGCAACATATCTAGTATTATATAGAGTGTAACTGAGTTCACAGGCCTCATATCTAGTATTATATAGAGTGTAACTGAGTTCAGGGACCATATATCTAGTATTATAGAGTCATTTGATATAAGTTCATTTTACAGTGGTAAAGTTTGGGCCAAACTTGATTTTTAAATCAATTATGATTTAAATTAGAAGTTTCATAAAGCACATTATTTTTTACGGAAAGAATGTTAGTTTAAAACATATACATAGAAAAAGTACACAAAAATTGCTTACGTATTCAAAACGTGTGTTTACAATCGAGTTCACGGGCTTCACTGGTATTGAGGTCACGGGCTTATAGACTCTCCCAGCTGTCAATCAGTTTATAACTTCGGGTTCGGTATTCCATACCTCGAAAACGAAAGTTCTTCTGTTTGAAGCAGCCATTTTGAACGCATGACACACGGGTTGACAAAGATGAATTTGCTGGTTGTGCAACACTTTACGTGCGAAGAGAATATTTGAAACATGCAACATAGATTTGTGCCGATTTTGTGAAGTAAATTGAGGTTAAATATTTCAATGCGTTGACATTTGCACTTACAACATATTATAAAATACTATACATTTTATTGGTAATTCGTTACGATCTCTACGGAATGGTTGATTAATGCAAAGTGTTTTGTTAAGATGCTCAGCATTTTCAGTATAAACGGAGATTGTTTTCGCTGCTAGAAATATATAGGTATATATGTGATGAAAAATAAATTGTGATCTTTCTTTGTTTTAGAGCACGTTTCTTCTGTTTTAATTGTTTACAATTTTCTATTTACTTTCCATATTCGATTGTCAAGCTTCGAATTATAAGCAAGATACAGAGCTTTGCTCACAGTTTTCTGTTTGCACACAGAGCTGAGGCCTTGCTTTTGTTCGCTTACATTTTAAATGCTGAATAGGAAATATCAAGTTTAAAAATCTAAACTTGAATGTAATAAACTCATTTGAACAAAAAAATTGACTCAAACCTAGCAGAATTGCGAGCTCTATATCTTGCTTATAATTTTATGATTGACGCTGAAATTTTGATTGATCACTAGAAATTTCTTGCTAAACGTTAAATACTTGTACAAAAAATTGAAAGAAGATATGCTGTAACTCCTTTCTTGGGACCCCTCCTAATACGATGTATTATATGAAATCTACACCAACCTTGATGGTTTTCAGACACAAATATAAACGATCGCTTTAAAACGTTTTCCATAGTTATGACGGGATAAATGTATTATCGCTTTTAATAAAATATTACAGCAGAAGATCATATTGGTTTGTAGCCATGCCATTTGTTGTTTTTGAATAAAGATGAAAATAATGGGTGGTAAAATAGAGTGATATGCCTGTCAATACATTGCAGAGGTGTCTGAAGCAAATTGAAAATGGATAGGGGAGGCTAGACTTTGTCAGAAATCTTGACAAGCAAAAAAAAAAAAAAAAAAAAAGAAATGATTTTGAGTATGGCTATGTCTAACTTTGCAAAAAAAGGTGGGGGGCGTAGCCCCCACCCACCCAGTTCCGACGCCTGTGCATTGATTATAATAGCTCTTTAACATTTCACGGGACACCATTTTTCATTCGAGTGTATTCATCGATCAAGTGAGTAAGGTTATAAAACATCGCACGAATTCATGCCAGGTAAACAGCACTCGTTTATAATGCGGAAGACCAATTAAATTTTTGAATTTTTTTTTTATTTGAGCGCATTGAGGTGCAATATTCTTCTTTCACATATAAGATTTATTTGAATAAAATACAATAACTAGTAAGAAGTTGAAGAAGCAACTGTACCTATATGTTCTCATATATTTTGATCGCTTTATAAAATGTGGGGAGGAGGGGGCAGAAAGGAAAAGAAAGGTACCGGTACTTGGAAGTTAACAGTGTACCCCTACCAAACATTTAGTTTTATATCTTGCATAGGATCTTGTTTTCTGTAAAAATGGTATTTCATAAAGGTACAATGTCAAAGATTAAGTGTACGCAAAAATAAGTGTAAAATTTGGATACTTTACGGCATTCTTTTTTGTTATTCTACCGAGGGGCCATATGGCACAATATCTTTTGAACACCCATATAAATCCATTGTTGCTCAGGTGAGCGATGTGGCCCCATGGGCCTCTTGTTTAAAGCTTGCATCATTGTTATGCTAATCATCTATATCTCTTTGAACAAAAGTCTTGCAGAATTATTTACGAATTTGTTTGTATTTAAAATAAATGAATAAATCTCTCTAATTTTGCACTGTTAATTTTTTATATTATTTTATATACAAAATTACGACACTTAAATACAATAGGATATTTTTTAAAACCTGAGCAAAAAAACAACATGTATTTTTAAAACTATTTTAATTTTTTCTAATTAACTATCATCAATTATTTCCAAATTTGATCACAGGTCTGAAAGGCATTTTCTTCCAGCAACTCGATTTTCTGAAGTGGGATGTCATCTCTGAGCAGTCAGCTGGTCAAGCATCATATCCATGACAAAGGGTCACACTTTATACGTGTAAACAGGTATAGGTAGAGAGTCACAAAATCAACTATTTTTTTAGCACACCCGAGCTGAAAGCTCAAGTGAGCTTTTCTGATCACTTTTTGTCCATCTGTCCATCTGTCTGTCCATCTGTCTGTCTGTCCGTCTGTAAACTTTTTACATTTTCTACTTCTTCTCCAGAACCACTGGGCCAATTTCAACAAGACTTGGCACAAAGCATCATTGGGTGAAAGGGATTCAAGTTTTTTAAAATGAGGGGCCATGTCATCTTTCAGGAGGGATGATAATTATAATTATTAAAAATTTGTTGGTATTTTTCAAAAATCTTCTTCTCCAAAACCATTTGGCCAGGAAAGCTAAAACTTGTGTGGAAGCATCCTCAAGTAGGGTAGATTCAAGTTTGTTCAAATCATGATCCCCAGGGGTAGGGGTGGGACCACAATGGGGGATCGAAATTTTACATAGAAATATATAATGTAAATCTTTAAAAATCTTCTTCTCAAAAAGCAATCAGCCAGGAAGGCTAAAGTTTGTGTGGAAGCATCCTCAGGTAGGGTAGATTCAAGTTTGTTCAAAACATGATCCCCGGGGGTAGGGTGGCGCCACAATCGAGGGTTAAATTTTTACATAGGAATATATAATGTAAATCTTTAAAAATCTTCTTCTCAGAAACCAATCAGCCAGGAAAGCTGAAACTTGTGTGGAAGTAACCTCAGGTAGGGTAGATTCAAGTTTGTTCAAAGCATAATTCCTGGGGTCAGGGAGGGGCCACAATGGGGGGGGGGTCAAATTTTTACATAGGAATATAAAGAGTAAATCCTTTAAAATCTCAGAAACCAATCAGCCAGAAAAGCTGAAACTTGTGTGGAAGCATCCTTAGGTAGGGTAGATTCAAGTTTGTTCAAATCATAATCCCCGAGGGTAGGTGTGGGGCCAGAATGGGAGGACAAATTTTTACAAAGGAATATGTTGAGAAAATTTTTTTTAGATCTTCCTCTAAAAACCATTTGCCTAGAAAAGCTGTAACTTTAGTGAAAGCAACCTCAGATAGTGTAGATTCAAGTTCATTAAAATCATAATCTTCAGGAGTAGGGTGGGTCCACATTGGGGGTCCAATTTAACAAAGGAAAACATTAATTATTCACAAAAACTGAAATGTTATAATATATGGTTTTACTTATATGGAAGCATGGTGACATATTGTTGATTCTTTAAAATTGTTAAGACTTTGGCTCCTGGACGATTCTTGGGCCTCACAAGGGGTTCAAAGTTCAATGTAGGTTTTTATCCCATGTATAAACAATTGTTTAGGATCTTTTTGAGAACTGCAATGCTCAATATATGATATGACTAAAACATCATCCTGTTAGAAAAGGGGCTTAATTATAAACATAAGAATATCCAGGGGGAAAATCAACTTTTATTGATACAGGATCTACATGTGTTATACTACATTGTCCAGATATTTTGTATATGACTCCATGAAGCTGTTTTTATCATGCCTAGTGTTGCTCAGGTGAGCGATGTGGCCCATGGGACTTTTGTTAGGTTTTGTTAGGTTCTAAGTATAGTGTCGGTACATGTATTCCTTTACCTGATATACATGTATCAAAGACCTATAACTCAGAGATAATTCTGTAAGAGAAGCCTGCCTGAATTTCAACTCGGTATCAAAGTGACTATAGTCAAAGAAAGATAACTCATACATTTTACTGGTGAACTAATATTCAAAAGTGAAGCTTTCATATTTTTTAATTTTCAACATTAGATATTCTTATTCATAGAAAAAATTGATTCATCAAGTAACAGACAAATATAACTGATGTTGGAATTGATGTCCTAGGGCTTTAATAAATATAAATCTTGTAATAATTGTACTAAATATATATTTCAGTTTCTTTACCATGACTTATTATTTTCGGCATTTTTCAGACCCTGGGGATAATAACAGCTGGAAAGTAACAACTATCACAGCAAGCTTAGAATCTATGGACTCATTCATTTGGAGGTTTGTACCTTAAACTATGAGTAATTTGATCCCGATCAAGTCATAAGTTGTTCATGAAATTCTTAACGTTTTGTATATAAATTCTGAAATTATTTAAATAAAAACAATAAAATGCTTTCTTTGGTGGTACGTGCGGGTGTGACGGTAGCTACTGTTGCAGATTAAAACATAAATAACCCAGTGGGTTATGTAATTTTTTTCTGTAATGATCTCTACCTTCATAGCCCATATATGAATCACCCAAAGAAACCATTTTTAGCTCACCTAAGTTGGAAGCTCAGGTGAGCTATTCTGATCACTTTTTGTCCGGCGTCTGTCCATCCATCCAAAAACTTTTTATATTTTAGACTACTCTAGAACCACTGGGTCAATTTCAACCAATTTTTGCACAATGCATTATTGGGTAAAGGGGATTCAAGTTTGTTAAAATGAAGGGTCATGTCATATTTCAGGAGGAGCTGAAAAAAAAAAGAATTATTGAAATTATTATTATGTGTTTTTTTTTTAATCTTCTCAAAAACCATTTGGCCAGAAAATGTGTAACTTGTGTGGAAGCATCCTCAGATAGTGTAGATTTATGTTTCTTCAAAAAATGATCCCCCGGGGTAAGGTAAGCCACAATGGGGGGAGGGTCTAATTTTCACATTGGAAAATATAGAGAAAAATCTTTAAAAATCTCTTTCTCAAAACCTATTCGGCCAGAAAAGGTGTAACTTGTGCGGAAGCATCATCGGGTAGTGTAGATTTAAGTTTGTTCAAATCATGATCCCCAGGGTTAGGGTAGGGCCACATTGGGGGGTCAAATTTTTACTTAAGAATATGTAGAGAAAATTCTTAGAAAATCTTCTTCTCAGAAACCAATTGGTCAGAAAAGCTTAAACGTGTGTGGAAGCATCCTCAGATGCAGTAGATTCAAGTTTCTTCAAATCAAGAACCCTGGGGTAGGGTGGGGGTCACAATGGGGGGAGGGTCACGCTTTAAGACATTTTTATACTCAACCTCTTCTACTGAATTGTCCAAATATTTTTTTATATACTCCATAAAGCTGATTTTATTATTGCCCTTTTTTTCAGAGGAGCAATGTGGCCCATGGGCATTTTGTATTAATTATATTTACATCTTTCTAACTCTTAATTTCTCTCTAAATCTCAATTATCCATTTAAAAAAAAGTTTGCAAGTTACAAGTTTTCTCAATCAGTTCATTGCATAGAAGGTACAGCTAATTCTTCCATATATGGTCATATACAACAACTGTTAGTCATAGGTCAGTCCATGCTATATTTGTTGCTAAGTTACGATCAATCACAAAATAATCGTAAGGATTGATAAATACAGACTTACACGGGCTGTCCTCAGACTTTAAAGTAGTTATAGTTACCATGGCAACCTTAATATGTGGAAGAATTGGCTGTTCCTTCTGTGAAATGTGCTGATCGACAATAACGATCAATTTTACATGACCAGTTAAGGCAAGTGAGATATATATATTTTTTCTGCAATTTTCACTGTCTTCATACCCACATGAAACATGAAAAGAAAGCATTTCATTGTTTAATTGACGCCAAATTAAGCACTTGATAATGTTTGTAATGACAAGAGCCTATGCTATTGACGTAATCAACCACACTTCATAATGCAAGTATTTCTTCTCAGTGGTAGATGGTTTTCTTTGCTGTAACTTTGAGATGATGTACTTTTATATAGCAGAGTAAAGTTAAGAGAACTTTCTACCTCTGAGAAAAAAAATATTTGTAATGTCAAGAATCCATGCTATTAAAATAATCAACCACACTTTATAATTATACAATATATTTACTTTTATTATTTAAAATACACATATTAACAGTATACATTGTATTAAAATTTAACATATATTAAATATAATAATATTACACACTCAGTTTGATGGCACGCAATGTTTGAAGATTCAAATCCACACATTTGATCTGTTGACAGTCACATCAAATATATAAACACATCCAAGCTATACCGGTAAACACAGTTAGTTTACATCCAATACATGAAACAATCAGTCAGTTGACATACATTATGTAAACACAGTCAGTTACATGTAGTTTGTTCACATATAAGTTGTAAAACACTCAGATTGTTGAAATGTAAACATTAAACAAATATAATTTATTTACATGTAACATATAGAATTTGTCACTTGAGAACTTTATTGAGATATAATCCAATATCATGAACCGTTTGATTATTATAAAACATGGTTTGTTTCATTTGTAATAGGGATTTCTTCACTAATGTTACATGTAAATTAATAAACAAATAGTTTGAACATTATAAACACAGTTTGTTTACATGTTATATTGTATTTTCTTCACTTTACCTGTCCAGTACTCAGCCACAAAGAGGTTGTCTCTGGTGTCCACACATAAACCCCATGGATACCGTAAATGACAGTTGTCAATGTAGCGGAGGAACTGTCCGTCCTGATCCAGGATGTGGATACAGCGGTTGTTACTGTCTGCTGTCAGGATCCGACCCTGGCTGTCTGTTGTGATGCCGTGTGGATAGAATGATTTCTTGGTAGTAGAGGGAGGACCAGTGTAGGTAAACCGGAGTTTCCCGGCCTGATTGACCACCACTACTGCATGGGCTCTACAGTCTGACACACAGATATCTAGGTTCCTGTTCTCACTGATGTATTTAATGTCACCAGATGAATAGAGAGGTCGTCCTTTGTCGTCGTACTGAATACTTTGTTTCTCTGTGGAGCCAGAGTAACACACAACTTTTGTTTGTTTATCATCATCACTGTCCATGACAACCAGGAGGTCACCAGAGGAGGTACTACAGACACTGAGAGGTATCCACCCCTGTAGTCTGATCACTGTCTGTATCTGTGTATGCTTCACTATGTTCACAGTTCTATCTATGTCATCAGTATAAACTAGATCCCCACTCCTTGTCACTGCTATGTCCCATGGAACGTTCCCTGACTTGGTTTGGACTGACTTCACTAGTTCCCCACGGAGGTTGTACAGTCTCAGGATTTTGTCATCACTACACGTCCAAATCTCCTCATCACTCAGACAGGACACGCTGTATAGTACATACTCGGTGTGTATCTGTGTGATGATCCGTGGTACATCAATGAGCGGTCTGTCCGGGGGAGAGGACTCAGCACCAGGAGATTCCAGGGTGAAGCCATGTTCTTCTGTTTTGATAGATAACGCTGACAGAGAACCAAACTGTTGATAAAGCTGTTCTTTGTTGATCTTCTGAGGGGTAAAACTTGGTAAGGGCACTGTGAGTTTAGGAGGCAATCTTCTGAATTCAGCATTCCTGGATTTGTAGGCAGAGACACGGCTGACATCATTGGAGTCCATTAACGTCTTCAGTTCAGCAATGCTCTGTGTGATTTCAGAAATGGTGTGTTTAATTTCATCTTCCTGTTTATCTAAGACAGCCAGGTGTTTGGTGTCCATTTCCTCCACGTTAGATTTCATGTTTCTGATAATGGTGTTTATTTCTCTGTGCAAGTCTTCTCCATGTTTGTCGATTTCTGTTGTTAATTTCTGTGAGTTTTCATTCAGAACAGATTTCTGGACTGGGATAATGGATGCAATCTCTTGGTATTTAGGATAAATGGATTTCTCTAGTTCTTGTAAATCTTTTTGAATAATTTCTTTGCTTCTGTCAATCTTTTTAGTTATTTCAATAAATTTATGGCCGCGATGTTTTTTAGAAGAAGCACATGTTGTACAAATAGGAACGTCACATTGTTCACAGTAAAGTTCACATAGTTTTGTGGAATGTTTTAGACACTTTGGAGTTAATCTCCTCTTTTCAAATGTCACCACTTTGTGTTCTTTGGATAGATCTGAGAGATGTTCCCCCTCACAGGCTTTACACAGATATTTGTTACAAATGGCACAGTACATAGGGGGGGCCGGGGTCTCACAGAGATGACACCGTACCACATCCTGAAGGCTGTACTCAGGGTCCATGGTCATACCTGGGATTTTAAGAAATATTCTGAAGAAAAAAATCAATCACAAATACTTTAGCATACTAAAGTAAATTATTTAATTAATTTTCATATAACTCGCATGTTGAAAGTGCACACGTACACAATAGTTCGCACGTTTCTTGGTTATTAAGCCCTTTTTAACGCATTATTTATTTTATTTTCAATTTTTTTGGAAAAAGTGTTACTGATTAAGATACAAACCTCTACAGTCCATCATGGCGATATCGGTATTTTTCTTCCTGGTCTTGCTGGCCTTTGTGATCGTCACGTGATTAACTTAAATAGAGCAGGGCTGGATTTATAAACTGATAAAGGTGGCATAACATCAAAACAAAGCAAATAATTCCCGAATTCTCCTTTGACTTTTGTGCGTTTTCGCCCGCGACAGGATCTGACATTTTTATGAGATGAAAAATAATGTGTAAGATGTCTGACTTTCCCAGTTTTGTAATAATGCGGGGGTAGAAAGGCCCGGGCTTAATTTTCATACACAAAACTGTTATTTGTGATTTTTATAGGGTAGGTTCCAAGAGAAAACGTACCCCAGGAATTGAGCAGGCCCGGGTTTGATTTTAAAGTACATGTACATGTGTAATTTCGAGGTACACAAAGTATCATGCCTTGCAGGATGCACCTGTATTTTATTTTGGCTATTTTAAAAATTGTAACTGAAAATAAATGTTGTTTAAAAAACGCTATTAAGAGTAATTGTCCTAAAACTTTGTTTTGAATTTATAACATGTTTCTAGAGTTGCGCAATTTTAGTAAGAATTTATAGCAAAATATGTAGTGACACCATCGCCTACTTCCTCGCTTAATTAATAATTAAGACGCGTAGCATGGATATAATACGTAGATTGTTATAAATGTAATCACAAGAAAATTAACATGAAAAAAATATTTCTTAAACTTATTAAAACATTTAAATTTTAATATGTTAAGACGTTAGTCAATAAAGTGAATTAAATGAGAAAAAAATTAATGTTGGTGCCGAAACATCATTAAATTGGTGCCTTAACGTTTAGGGCTCCTTCTATCCATTCCCTCACAACTTTCGAAAGTGAAGTGGTTTAATTGCTGCCTGGTCTAGCCTTCTCTAATTTTAGTATCAGTTATCCATATTCCCAAAGTTAACGCATATACATGTATGTGTCATAAAAATTACTTTAAAATTTTACTAATATTTTTACCACAGTTTGAGCATATTCGTGGCTAGGAAGCTTCAACACCCGCTTTTCCAATCTCAAAATGAATTATTATGCCCATTTTCTCAGTCCCCCCCCCTTATATTTCAGTGTGCGTACCTACTATACCTTTTAGCATTATGTTTGGTATCCTTTTTATGTATTTACATTTTCAACTGTCTTTGTGATAACATTACGAATCAGTTTTGAAGCCTATATCCCAATAATTTCATGAAAGATGAGCGACACAAAATGGGCGTGTCTAATAGCATAATTGAGAAACGGTATTGGCTGCGGCGCGTAGTGGTTTTAAAATGTTGTTTTCAAGTGTACAAATTATGCCGATGTTCTCAGTTTCTCTCCCCTCCCTTCTTTTTATATTTCAGTGTCCGTACCTACTATACCTTTTAGCATTTTTATGTTTGGTATCCTTTTTATATAAAGCAACAGTAACACACGGAACAGTTTAAACCACGCACTTATTACGAATCGCTGAGGTTTTGCCATATCATTTTTAGCCAACACCTCCCCCACCCCCAGAAGTTCAAAACACTTGCGATGTTTTTTGCTTTCCGTCTTGTATTTGTGTCCATTATTTTGTCCGTTTAAGCTTCACATTTGAATTGAAGTCTTGTATTTAATTAAACATTGGAATAAGTGCGATCTTAACGATACATAATGATTACTGAGTTTATAAATCTTGCTATCCACGAAAATCCTGTAGTAAGTCAAGGATTAATGTTCACACCAAGGTTTGCTTGGTGGGGGGGGGGGGGGGGGGGTCTTTTTCCAATCACGCCTTGTCCCTTTTGTCCTCCTTTTTAATTTTACTTATTTTTTCATCTTTTACAGGTACCGATGGCCACACTGGGAGTCCACTGTTGCTACACCAGAATCGTTTTTTATGTACATTATTAAGGAATAAGGAATCATTCTTTGAGTATTATGAGGTGATAATTTCGGTCGGGGCGTGATCAAATCTAATAAAGGGCTTTATGATAGATTTGATCACGCCCCGACCGAAATTATCACCTCATAATATTCAAAGAATGATTCCTTATTACTTATATTTATATAATTTTAAGCCATCGTACGATTAAATATTTAAATATAAATAAGCAAACCCCGCTGGCGCCTCAATTTAGCTTCATCTGAAGTTATGGGTTTTATAGTACAAAATCGATACGTAGTGTTATCACAGGCAAAGACACTGGAAAATGTAAATATTAAAGAATAAATTATCTAGTGTGTCTTTAATATTTTGTGTCTTGTTTTCACACTTTCCAAAAACGATATCCATACAACTTGTAGCAAGTGTTTAAAATATCACAACTTTCAGTTTTATTATCGCATCGACTTATGAGACGGACAACCCTAGAATGGACATGTTTTGACGCCGCGCATTTCTTTTCATTCTTACTATTGCATGGTCAACCTTAATATATGATACAAAACAAATTGGTGTGTTGTCATTGAAAGATTGTAAGATACATTTGTCGCAATACACTTATATCATTCAGGTTTTAAAGGTCCTGGCTGACGCTTGGATAACCTCATAATGTACTGCGTTAGATTAATAAGATTTTAAATGAACTTTAATCCACTTCCATAGTTTTGTCACCACACATAGTGACAAAGGTATCGGATTAAGTTGTAAGATAACGGAAATTAAACACTACCTTGGTTTATCTAGACATCTTAAAATTTGGTCTAATCAAGTGTCTGCCAGTCAATTCTAAACCTTAAAAATTTTCTCACTCGAAAAACGCACGGTCATGCGGGACACATACGAACTTTAGTTGCATCCGTTATTTACCTGAGGACTGTAATTGTTAATGACTGAATGAAGGTATTTTGAATTACGATTGTTAAGTTAGTGCCTCCCACAAAAAGCTTAACACAATAATCAAACCATACATGCGCGGATCTAGAAAATTTTTCCAGGGGGGGTCCGAAGGATAATTGTGTTTGCCAGGGGGGGGGGGGGGTCCGAGGCATATTTTCGATAATTTTACTATGTAAATTTAATAACTTTTCATTTTCCAGGGGGGTCGGGACCCCCCCGACCCCCCCTCTAGATCCGCGCATGCCATAAATTATATACAAATTAAATCGAAATGCAATATCTACAAACATTTAAATTGTAATTGCTTGCATACAGTATTACATGTAGCTGAAAAAAATATTAATAAAATTGTATCATTCAAATATGTTCAATGTCAATATTGTCATTTATATGTATATACTGCTATGTTCTGCATATAAATTGACACATCTACATCGAATCGCACAAAAAGTCAAAATTAAAATCAAAGAAAACTAAAGTCTAATCTATTTCATGTCTATTTCAACATCAGAGTGCACTGCATTATTAAGCGTTTTGGTTTATAGGTAAGGAAGACTTGCATAATTTCTAACCTTAAAAAAACCCACCATATTTCCAGCAATGATAACGTGCGTCTATGCTTAATAGAAAAGAAACACAGAAAAAAAAATCAGACTAATTACGACAAGCTATTATAAAAGTGGATTTTTTGGTAATTTTTTATGTCTTTGATGCTTAAATTCTGAACTATTTACCGATTTTGATTTCTATCGATTGTCGTGTAAAATAAAAATCTAAATGATAGGATATGACAAAAGAATGGGGATAATTTATCTGCTGAATAGATGTGTAATACAATTGTACACGCAAATGTCTTCCAAAGGAATTTGATATGACCTCTGTATTGGGTGTGCCATGCATTATCCGGCACTAGTACAGATCTATGCGATCATATTCAGGAGTTTTTAAAAGTATGCATTTTCATAATGGTTTACAAATAAACCTTTAACACGGTATTTTTGTAACAGAATTTCCGATTCTTGGAAACAAAACAAAAAAGTTTTTTTTGTGTTTTATGTGGATATTAAGGTAGCTAGCATTCCAGAAAAATAGCATAACCCGCATAAGCGGGTCATGTAATTTTCTTTGTATTTTTCTTCGTATTTTTCGCATGAAACGATGTAAAACTTATCTATTATAATTACTTAATTAACTAAACAATACATTTGAAATCAGATTTTAAAAGTAAAACGAATGCGTGTACTCGTACTTGAACGTAGTTTTACTCGATGGCTTGTCAGTTTAAAACTATATGAACTATAATCGATTTTTTTAAGAAATAGAGCAGAAAATACACTGTAGAGAGGTTATTATAAATCTGTATATTTAGCGATACTGCTTAAGTTTATGTATTTTTTTTTCATTTTCCACATGTGTACTCAGTAAAGTAAACACCGGATGCTGAAAAGGAGTACTTTATTTGATAAAAAAATCGAAAGGGTTTTTTTCACATAAGAAATAAATTACAGTTCGTTGTACAAAATTCTTTAAATATGCAATTTTAAAAGCATGTACTCAGTATTTGAGGTATTGCAGTATTTATATTATAAATGGGAAAAATTGCCTTTAAATATTAAGTTTTTAAAAAATCATACGTACCAGAGTATCTTGATCCGCCAATGATAGAGATTTTATTTTCTGTTAGCGGGTTATGTATTTATTCTTTAAAGTCACCACCTTCATATCCCGCATGAATCACAAAAGGAAACATTTTATTGTTTAAATAGGGCATCATACATTTATGGTAATGGAGACCCAAGCACCTGTGCATGATCTTAATGAGCAAGAACCATAAAAGCATTTATAACCAGATTTGATTTTTTGACAATGAAATAAACCCAGCGAAAAATTCACTAAATTTCAAACCATTTATTGTAGAAAAAATGTGAACAAAAACACATTATAGCATTTTCATCTTGTATAATTTCATGGATTACATTACCGTTATTAAAGGCACATTTCTTGTTCACAACTTTCATGTAATTGGTTGTCATTTTGCATTATTTCAGCCCATCAATACCTCACAATGCCCTCAGTTTACAGTGCTCTCAGTCTATCTATGACATCACAATAAGGAATCCTGATCCAATAGGAATCGAGGACTGTCATGACATTCTGAAAGCTCCATCCAATTGGATTTGTTCTCCAGTCAGATAAAGATTTTCTTTAATTGTTTGCCACATTTGTGCAAATTCATCAGGTTTGCAAAGAAAAACACCTATTTTGGTGGTTTAATTGGTCAGGGCATCGATGTCTTTCTAAGACATGGCTGCTAGGAAAGGGATTTCGAATTCAACTAGAAATTTTTTGTCAGGATAATCCGGCTGTTCCAGTGATTTTTATTTGGTAAAAAAAATCCATATATTTTCGCTTATAAATTTTGGTATTTTCCTATATTTTTATATATTGAGCTCTTCTTTTGAAGGAGATAAATACAGTCTGAAATTAGCCACAGCCATCGAGCCCTCTTAAATGTTTTTGTTCATCTTGAAAAAACAATTTTGGTCATAATGTACACTATTGTTTGGCCCACGGGCTTCTTCTTCCTAGGTCTGGCCAATCCTACCACGGGCTTCTTCTTCCTAGGTCTGGCCAATCCTACCACGGGCTTCCTCCTAGGTCTGGTTAATCCTACCACGGGCTTCTTCTTCCTAGGTCTGGCCAATCCTACCACGGGCTTCTTCCTAGGTCTGGCCAATCCTACTGACACTTTTACAGTCTTCTATGGTGAAAAAACAGCGAGGTGTATGTAGAGTTTATATCCCTTGTTTATGACGTGAAATCTGTGTTTTGATAATGGTGTTTCGTATTTTTCTATTATTCACTTCTTTTTTGGAATCTAGGTAAATTTAAAACAAATAAGGCAAGGAAGTTACAACTCTAAATTAAGATAATGATATACAAGAATTTGTTTTATTACAGATATAGTTTTTTTTAGTCTGTAAATATCATTCACGGATCAGTCTTTTGATATATGTTTTCATTTATTAAATCAGGGATTCGAGTTCGATGTACCGGAAAACCAGGTCATGGGTCAAGGTTTATAGGACAATGCGGCTGAAAAAGTGGTCTGTGTTAAACATTATCCGCTTACATGTAGATGGTAGCTGTGGTAATATTGTATAGCTTACGTAGACTACAACAATAAAGATTATTATACTTTCATGTTAAATAGTGAAATCTAATTGGTTTAGACGCAGTTGACAATCCGTTCTCTTACCCTCAGCGTTAGCAACGCGCTTGGCAACGGGCCAACATAATGAATTGTTACATGCGCGTAAATTATGCGCGTACGGTTCGCCGTTAAATTTACGTCATTTCTATATAAAACAGTAAAATTTTCTCTAAAATTAAGACATTCAGTATAATAAAATAAATAGTGCCTGTTTGGGAGGATAACGGTTAAAATTGACACCATAGGGTGTCAATTTCAACCCTTACCCTCCCAAACAGGCACAATTTATATAATAAGAACAGTTAAACATCATTAAAAATTATAGAATTTCAAATAGAAGTAATTGAAATTTGGGTAATGGCATGAATCGTTTTAGCATTCTCGTTCAATCTTACCATATCACTTGAAGATGTTTTAACCTGTTCATAATTTGTAGGCAAATCTTAAGATTCAAAAGTCAACATAAGGAAGATCATCTTTTAAAAAGCACAAAAGAGAATATATGTGCAAGTAGGAAATAAATAAGCAGTAAAGTAATGTCTATCTGTTCATGTTTTTGTAACAACCCCCCCCCCCCCCCACACACACACACACACGGAACATGTGTACAAAGAAATAAAGAGAATTATTTTTTCTCGGTAAGAGGCGGAAAAACAGGATATAATATGTCTCAGTGGCCCCAATTACTGCAATGAATCATAAATAAACATTATAAAAATAATAAACGAGCTGACAAAAAATTACACTCCGCCCTTCAGAGTGTTCATAATTGTAACTATTAATGCATTATAGGTAATTTTGAACATTATTTTATTTTTATACAGCTGGTTTAGGGTCAGTCGTGGACATCTGCCGAAAACCGTTACATAACATGTTAGAATAAATGTAGGGGCGGGGGGGGGGGACGTTTAATGAATAGCTGAAATAAGGCCACAACTATTTATAGCAAGTCATAGTATGAAAGAACGCCAGCGTTATTTAAAATTCATTGAATTACATGCAACGAATTATTAAAATAAAAAAGTAAACTGTTTCCATTTTGGGTTTTTTTTTTTTGTTAGAAAAAAGTGATAAACAGCTTCCTTTCATTTAGAGATGAGCAAGGGAAAAGGTAAATCCATGGGAACATAATTCGAGAAAGTTTGCAAACTTCATTTTTTATAGTGATACATGTATTTCTTATAAGTATTAAGATAAATTTAAAAAAAAAAAGAACAACCAGTAAAGGACATAAGACAACAATGTTAATTAAACAGCTAAAAACTCAATTAAGACCAATTTAGGTGTCGGCATTGTTTGTTCCTTTACATGAAGGCAATCTTGGAGAACCTTGGTGTTTTTTTATAAACTCTTTTTGTAGACTTAAAACTGATGGCTGCTTACGGCTAGGCGATGTTACAACTCTAAATCTTACCCACCTTAAGGTAGCATATTCAGTTTGTGTAGTACAGAAAAGCAAAAAATAATGATGATTTGTATATATTTTGGTGTAACAAAATTGTTACAAATGGATTGGACACAGGTTATGAAAAACTTATTTTGCACTCTTCCTGCATGTATAACAACAAATTCAATAAACTATACGTTTTACAGTGTGTACATTTATATGTGATAATATTCAACAATATTTTGTATATATAAATCAAACATAAGGATTGCCAAACAGTGGAATTTTTAATCAAATCTGCCTGTACCTTGAACATAAATTTGAACAATTGAAAAAAAGTATTCATTTGCATCAACGCTGCATGAGTGAGCTATCCCCCCCCCCCCCCCCCCCAGAGTAAAATGTGAGTCTAATTGGAATGGACTTTATCAAATTTGAGAAATTTATCATAAAACTCCTTCCTGATCTTGGTATACTTTGGACAAGAAAAAAAGAAAGAAATGATTAATGTATTCTACCTTTCCATCAGAACATAGAGGGCTGGATATGAAATTACACCTATAGATATCGCTTTGGGATAATATGTCTCAAACATGGTATTATATCCAATTTGGTAGATTGGTCCCAAGCTGTTTTCTATGACGATGATATACATTTTAAAATACAAAGTTTGGAAATGCTGGAACCATTTATTGTTGATCTGTAATCTTTTTCATACACATGGAGTAATTCAAAACAATTACACAGGTTTACAAGCGTCATGCTTATTTAATTATGTTTTCCAAGTAGCGCAGTGGACAGCGCTTATCACCGCTGCGACCTGACTTAGACCTCCGTGATCGACAGTGGTTGTATGTGACAGGGTATGGTGGTCGCCTGCTTGGACAAGTGGGTTTTCTCCGGGCACTCCGGCTTCCTCCCACATCAATGACCCCCTCGCGCTCACATCCGTGCTAACGAGAGATATTAATATAAGTTGTAGAACTTGTTTATCAATCGTTGTAAAATAAATAAAGTTCAGGGTTCAGGGTTCAGGTTTATATATTTAAATACAAGTACATATAAATAAAAATAAAAGTTGATTTTTAAAATTGTTTCATATAATTTTGTCCAATCGACCTATAATTGAACTGCACAGTACTTTGTATTTGCATTTTTCAAATTTTAATGATGGTACAAAACTAAGACGTTACACTTTACTACGTTCTTATAATAGAAATGCAACAAATACAGATTTATCGTTTCAGTTTCTGTTTTCATGCTTTTTACAGGGAGGAATAATCCGAAATATCTGACGTTTTCCTGGCTTTTTTAACGATTTTAATATTTTACATGCCAGGAAATCAACATCGTTAATACAGCTAGGAAAACATCAGATATTTCGGACTAAGGGGGGATTTGAAGAATCGCTGAACGTTGTTCCGAATGAAAATGTTTCTTGGCATGTTTAATGTATTATATATGTACACGTTTTCATGTACCGAGGCAGTTTTTAATGAAGCGAACAAGTCCTTTTGTTACTACATGTATTTGAATTAATTGACGTTTTAAAGAGATAGAAAATTTACATGACTTGATTTTGATTTTAGATTTATGTTTATTTATTTCATAACATTCATAATGCAAACAAAATCTCCCTGGAATATGCTTGTCTACATATTGCCATTGGAATTTTGAGTAAAAACAATTAAAAATGACGTTTATGATAATTTTTCATATTCCCAAGTTAGGCCGCATAAAATAGCTTTTCCAAAAAATTGACTTTCAGGTTATCTGGTATTACATATAACTCAAATTTATGTTTAGTTCTTAGTTTAAAAAAATATTTAAAAAATATCCAAATACAGACCAAAAACAATTTGCTTTTGAAATACGTAAGATTATTTATATTAGGTAAAGTTTTGTCTAAACTAGACTTTAGCTCATAGTGACTGAGGGTTTCTGTGCATGATGTTCTTTGATCGTTTGGTTTATTGTCCGCGTCCTATTCCTTTCGATTTCACAATTTTGACTTTCTATACTTACTATGCCAAATTATTCTAAATTGACACAAATAATATATTTCGGAAAAGGGTCTTTTAAAAAATTTGTCGTTAATGAGAGCTAAGCATTCGTACAATGTCAGATGACTTGAAAATGTTAAAAATACATGAGCGTTCTGAAAAATAATTTTACATAACTTAATTCGTTCATCAAAGTTTTTAATATCTAAGATATATATGTCTGCTAATTCCATGAACCACTTGGTGTTAGAATGTCGGGCCTGAATAATATTTAATCTAAATATTGGCAGTAATCTTCGATATCTAAAGGTGTTTATGCCATGACCTTACCGCTCAAAGGGGGGGGGGGGGGATAACTTGAGAGTGTCCGAATAAAACGAGCGTATTCTGTGAACTAATGTAAAAGTGGTTATTTACGCGTGGGGAAATTTACACTAGTAACGCGGTGAGCTAAAAACCGCGCAACATACTACCGCGCGTATGGTTACAAAATAAACACTTTAGAGTGATAAATCACGCAAACATTTATTTTATACCCACGTGTATTGTTTGACTAAAGAAAACGCGTACTTTATCACCAGCGTAAATATCCATTTTTACAGTAAACAAAACAAAACGCATTTTGAGGGATTTTCACATTGCAATCTACGGAGACAGGATTCAGATTGAAAAATAGCGAATAACGCTTTACCGGAGGAAAACAAAATTATGGCTATATTATCTGGAAGGTACTTTTAATTAGATAAAAATTGTAACATTGTGAAAAAAAAACATGCAAAATTAATTAATATATTAAAAATAACACTCTAAAATCTTGGTTCAGGGAGATTTCATAATCGCGCGGAAGGGGGGGTGTATTATACTTTAGTTAGAATAGGATATTGTTAATGTGTTCAAATATTGGCACGTAAACCTCTGATATCCTTTTCATACAATGAAAAAAATGAAAATAACAAACCGTCAACCATCTCAAAAATCCATAAAACGAAATACAAATTCAAAGCAGAGCAACAAGGACCTCCAAGATAGAGGTAGGATTAGGTGCCATGGAGGAGTAAGCATCCTCTGCTGACCGGTCACACCCGCCGGGCGCCCAATGTCATATCGGTAAAAATGTCGTTATCGGGGAAAATGTCGTAATTTGGGAAAATATCATGATCGGGAAAAACGGAGAAAAATCCGTGGACAATTCGGTATTCAATCAACAGTCTACATCTATTTCTCTAGGGTTTGACATCAGAATCGCTCCTACTGAAGATCTGGACGACTTCAAGAAGATGATGGAGGAGTGGCTGACACAGGCGAGGGGGGGGGGGTGTCACCTACGAGTTTCTGACGAAAGTCAAAAGGTCAAGGTCAGAAACAGACCAACATGTTACAGCAGCTCAAAATATTTCTTCTTTAAATGAAAACAATGACAAGAAATAATAAGCATTAGATTTCCACTGTTAATGGAGATTTATATTTTTTACCGATTTTTAATTAGTTAAACTTTAAGTTTGAAAAAAAAAATCTCTCCCTTCCTCCTGGGTCTGGAAATCCCCAAGCGGCTATTCCAAACAAACATATTTCTAAGGATGGCCTTATATAATCATACTGACAATACTCGTTTTAATTCTTCTGCGCGATGGACAGTGCTACCAATTTAAAACAAATCTATTTAAACACAGAGTTGCTAAAAAATAACACAACTATAAAACGAAAGTCCAGTCTTTAAGATTTAATTTCATCACTGACACCAGTTTATTTTATAGGGTTTCTCTTTGGAATTTCGATCTTTACATCATAAATACAGTAAAATACTACAAAGATACTATTTATTGCTCTGTGTTGTTGAATTTATTGCATGGGCGGATCCAGAAAAATTTTTCCAGGGGGATTTGAATTAAAAAGGGAAGGGGGGTGGGAGGCTACACTAATCATCAGAAATCTTGACAAGCAAAAAAAAAAAAAAAAAGAAAAAAAAGAGGCTTAATTCCCAAAACCATGAAATTCCTAATCCGTGGAGGGGGGGGGGACCTATAACTCCTGAAAAGAAAAAAAAAATAACCAGCAAAAGAAAATTCTCTAAGCCATGAAATTCCTAATGCGGTGGGGGGGGGGGGGGAGTAGTATACCTTCTCTATATATTAAAAAAAACATACCTCTGTAAAATGTAAATTATTCCCAAAATCATGACATTCCTAATCCGTGCGTGGGGAGGAGGGGGGGGGGGATTCGAGGCTTATTTGAGATCATTTTACTATGTACATTTAATGAATTTTCATTTTCCAGGGGTGGGGGGGGGGGGGTCCGGACTCCCAAACCCGCCCCCAACCCCTATAGATCTTCGCATGTATTGTAAGATTGTACCTTATTCGTAAAAAGCTATTTTGACAAATGAATTTATATGTAAAAATTGTACAACGAAAATAACAATTAAAAGAGTTCTTATTTGCAAATAGATAAATTTATGGATCGAATTCACGTATCACCAAGTGAACGTGTCTTTCAGCAAAATTACGACCTACATGCAGTGGCGTCGGAAGCAAATTGAAAGTAGGGGAGGGGGGAAGCTAGACTTATCAAAAATCTCCTATGACATGTATGCTTAATTTGGGGAAGATTCGGCATACCTTGATTAGAATACTACCAGTAATACTTGTAATGAAAGCAGTTTCTTAAATATTCGTAAAATCTTCGATGATTTACATTACTTCATCCCATTATCTTATACAGACTACGTCATTCTCTCTCTCTCTCTCTCTCTCTCTCTCTCTCTCTCTCTCTCTCTCTCTCTAATCATGAGCGGTTATGTCTCAACTCCGCCTTCTACGATCTGATTGGACAAAGGTCAGTCAAAACATTACGTTCGCTAACCAGAGGCCAGTTCAGCAGAGCGAGCGAGCGCGAGCGCTCGCCAAAAGTGTTGCAGAGGCGAGTTATGGGGAATTTGGCTCTGCTGAACAGGCCTCAGTAGTTTTTTGTTTACAAACATGTTAAGCTTGTTTTGTTTTAATCAATCAAATGCAGATTGACATTTTATGCTTTATTTCAGCATTAGGCCTATTACCAGTACATGTATGCGTAAAACGGGGAAAATAAAAGGCCAGTGTTATAGAATGTGTGTTGCATCTCTGGTGCGCACGGAAGACTCTTCAATTATAATCGGGATCGTAATGCATAAAAATTATTGTGTCTGCTACAAAGAGGTGTACAGACGAACAAGGAAAGTTTCAGGTAGTACAAAACATGCGTTAAATAAGTTCTTTGGAATATTTTCCCAAATAGAGAGTAATAATGGCATAAATCTGGCGAAAGTTTATTTGAATCCTTTATCTAACGCAAAAAAATACAATATTTCAATCCTTTATCAAAATGCAAAAGAAATAATCATACTGTTCATCATCCTCACAATGTCAGGAGTCCTGAGTCTACTCGTGGCCATGGGACCCAGGATGACTCTTCATTCATCAAGGCAGAACAAATTCGAGGTACACATGGTAAAGTACCACGTTTTAAAATCATTTCGAAACCTACATTTCAGTGGTGTAACCGTGCTCATTTGATTTTGTGTAATTCAGCCTTCCCCATGGCAAAGTGGAAGGCAGTTATCAAGCAGTTCCTTAACCTTAACAGTTTGCATCATTTAGACAGTTTCCTAACCCTTCTTGTTTAGCCAACTGAACTGCTTTTAATTTCATACTCACATAGTAAAAATAAACAGTTTTCTTAACCTTACCAGTTCAGAAGCAGTTCTCAAGCAGTTCTTAAGCAGTTTATAGGCAGTTCTTAAGCAGTTCATAAGCAGTTTCAAAAGCAGTTCATTAGCAGTTATTTTCCTTGACTTTGAACTGTTTGGCATACTGTTTTAACTTGCATCTGATATTTCAATATATTATATGGAATTACATAATGCCAGCAAGTAACCCCTTACACAGGATCAGGACAGGTATATACTATATATGGCATGTCTCAAACAATAAAATATTGCTCTTCTCTTGACTTGTTGACAATATTGATGGTAAATTTACTTGTAACACACTGAGCAAATGCCATATCCATTGTTGTAATAACCATTTTTAATAACTTTTCCATTAATAGGTCAATAGATCTGCTGTAAATACCATAAACTGCACAAATTTAACCCATTCATATTTGACTATGTATCTAACATACTGTATTCATCTGTACCTCTTTGAATTTGCAATGGATGACTCTATTGCTGCGTGGAGATATCGAGGTAGACCCTTAAGTGATCTAGCTAACCAGGCCAGTAAAACTGTTCAGTGAAAGTTTATTTGAAATATTTTACCTGAAAAGCAATGTGTAATATCCTTACATCATAATTAAATTCCATTAATTTACTTGAGTTTGCCCAGTCAAAACATTTTCTGTCGTGAATCACGTGCACTCTTAACTGTACCTCATGCCACTGATACATTCAAAATTTGCAACCCAACTTCCTGTTATCTCTTATCTTGATTCAGAATGGTCAGTTTATGTGGCCTGGTGGCCAGTGACCCAGATTGGTAACTGGTTAGAAATGAATTCTAGAATGATGCAAGTCCCCTGTGAGGTGTGTATTAAGCTATAACTGCTTATACTGCAAAGAATGCTAAGAAACCTGCTTAGAATAACTGCTTACACTTTTACCTAAAGCAGTTATGAACTGCCACTAAAATCTTACTGCTTGGAACTGCTTTAAAACTGCCAAATAATTTGAAAACTGCCTAAGAACTGCCTATATATACTGCTAAAATAGGCAGTTCACTTTGCCATGGGTCTATGTGGAGCCTAACTTGTGTTAATTTGTTTAAGGTCACATCAAAATAGGGCTGGTTTAAACTGGGGAAAAATTTTGTATTGCGATTTATTGCAATATTTTAAAATACCCTTTAGCCTTTTGTCACATATCTAAGGCAGTAGATACAAATTGAGGGGTGATTTTATTAATGGCAGGTGTAATGAACCGTTTTGGTTGAATCGGTTGTAAGCTTAGATGTTGATGGACCGATTGGGAGACAAGGAGGATCGCAAAATAATTCTACAGATGAGTTTTAAGCAAAAATTTCATCTGATGTGACAGTATGAAAGTAATCCAAGATGGCGGGGATGGGTACCTTGTGTATTATTACATACATGTAGATATAGGGTATTTTTTTTATTGAGAAAAAATTATAACATCAGGTGCCTGTGGATCTAGGAAAACTAGACCCAAGTAGTCAGTTTATTAGGTACATTTGATATAATGCATATTAGGCATGCCACTGATCTGGTGGAAGAAGAAAATAAAACATGCAACAATAAATGAATTAAATGGAATTTACAGTTACTATATAAGAAATGAATGTTTTGACTGATTGTGTCAACCTGCAGGGAAGTATAATCACAATTGCAACAGGGTCTACTTCAAATTCTTTATTAAGAAGACATGTCAACATGTTTTGGCTTTAGGGAACCCGCTCTTTGAGCAGTCACAATATCAAAACCTTCGACTTTCCTTTCATGTTTGGAACAATTACAAATGCATCAGCCATTTTAATTCAAATCAGAATTTTGGAATCCCGAACCTGTAACCAAATTCCGAGCCCGATCAAATAACCAGGTATACCGGTATTGAAAAAATGTATCGCAATACGATATTTTTTGTCCACGTACCGCAATACACAGCTAGGAATACCGGTATTTTTGCGCAGCCATACATCAAGTCAATGTGATGATTTTATCACCTCTGTCAAAAATCTTTAAGCCTTTATAATCTAAAACACACGTTCAAGTTTCCATTTTATAAAACTTAATTAATAACTGGGTCTTGAAAATTATGCTGTTGAGTTTTAATTTGGGCACGTAGCATCAGGTGGAGGAGGGGGGCTCCTGCCCCCATTTTTTTTTCGCGCAGCAAACATTTTAATTTTCTTAAATTAACATTTAAAAAAGTTAATTGTCAAGGAGTTTTTTATTTATTTATTCCTTACAAACAAGAATACAGTAACATGTCATTCTTGATATTTTAAAACATATCAGTGCTACCACACAAAATTGCATATGTAGAAAAAAGATTTACAATATATGATTACAGGAAGGAAAAATATTCCATGTACACTGTACATGTATATGTTTTTATCAGAAGGAAAAAGAAAAAATATCTTCTTGTATTGATAATTTAAATAGTGATTTCACATATCAAACGAGTGTTTGACTCATTCTAAGAATTAGAGTAGATACTCAATATCTATATAGCTACATAGTACACTTATTTTACATATACGCAAATACACAGAAACATAATTCATAAAATTTAAATGTACTGGCCCACACAAACATATCAATTGTCAAAGAGTTGACCCCCCCCCCCCCACACACACTTTTTCGGGAACATGTAAAAAATTGAAGTGATGTGCTTGATGTAGCAGAAGCTGCATTTCTCCAAAAGCCCTAAATAGAATACACAGCCAAATGTAGTACGTTTACAGTATTCTACGCTTGCCCTTTAATCTATTTCAATTGTATTTCTTTCACAGACCTGTTCTGACTGTATGTGCCATTTTATTTCGATGAAAACAGTAACTTGAGACAAACGATAGAACTAAAAAGGTAATAAATATTGCCCATTTTCTAATTTTCTATTTATAATGTTTTATTCATTTTCTTATGAAAAGGCCAGGAGTCAATTTTGACGACTTTTCTCATTACCGGTACATGTCAAAATAGATTATTGTGTGTTTGACTAACTCGATCTCAATGTCGTTATTGTCATATTGTTTATTTAATTGTACCTCGATATCAACCACCCTTTTATGATCCTAATTTCTGTACAGTACATTTACTAATGCGACAATATATCAATATATCAATGTGGTGTATAAATTTATATTGAAAATTTTGATTAGATGTAATGTTTAAGCAATATTTAAGTAATAACAGTTTGATTTATTCTCTTATAGGAATGAGAGTACCAATGCACCGGATGTTGACATCAGAGAAGTGTTAATACAAGATTGAGCCGAGCAGAAAAAGGTAGGGCTTATGTGATTGGCTGAATTAATTGCCGAAATAATGATCATTTCAGAGTAAAATTATCAATGATTAAATTTAATGATGGAATGAGGAAGTATTGCAGAAAGTAAAGAAATGAGAGGGGTTAAAATAAGGGGTGGGTGATATTTAAGAGACTAGGAAGAATTTGCTGCGGATCGCTGTAAGTTGTAAACAAGTACAAATTTGACCTATAAACGCAATGGGACCCTATATATTTCTTTGGATTTTCTGTTAGCGCTTGGAATGAACTTTCAGCTGTTACCAAGATTATGTCTGTTAGTATAATAGCAAACTAGCCAGGGGTGTTTAGGTTAGCATTGAGTTCTATGGGAAATGAATTGCTACTCTTTTCCCTATAGAAAGCCTATTTACGACCTGTCATGTGACTTAATATTTAAGTAGTTCTAGAAAAAGTGAATTTTCAGTAAAATCGTGAACATGGCAGATATATTCGAGAAATAACAGATGAAACTTTTTGAAAAAATTGAAATTCAGGGGGGACCAGGGGGGTGTTTTATATTGAAAGGAGCCACCACTGTCCACGGGTATGGAGTAATGAGGGTTAGATGGCCGGAGGGGGGACCAAAGATGGAGAGAGTTCATCGGGTTGCTCTTATGGCACAGATGCGCTTGACCCGGTCACAGTTTCCGGGTGGACACCTGGAGGTCAGCCATCTGTGCCATAAGAAGCTCTGCGTCAACCCAGCCCACCTCGTCCTGGAGACGCATGAGATCAATCGGGAGAGAATCCATTGTAGAGTCCAGGGGTTATGTTGCAGGGCCCACCATCCCTATTGCATTCCTATGTGTAATTATATAGTTGAGATTTTGCTAAAATACAATTTCTACCTATTTTGAATAACTATGCTCAGAATTTTTTTTCATTTTACTTTGGGCTCGGGCCTCAGAGAGCATGCGCGGATCTAGAGGGGGGGTCGGGGGGGGTCCCAACCCCCCCTGGAAAATGAAAATTTATTGAATTTACATAGTAAAATTATCGAAAATATGCCTCGGACCCCACCTGGCAAACACAATTATCCTTCGGACCCCCCCTGGAAAAATTTTCTGGATCCGCGCATGGAGAGCATAATGTTCTTCTTGTACTTTACTTCCTCTTGATGTTTTTCACAAAGTTTCTACAGTTTTCTACGTTTAACCACCCTTTTGTTTTGTACAAAGTTGATTTTTGATATTTTTTACTAGTTTCATGGTTTTTAGCTCACCTGAGCTGAAAGCTCAAGTGAGCTATTCTGATCACCTTTTGTCCGTCGTCCGTCTGTCCGTCCGTCCGTCCGTCTGTCCGTCTGTCCGTCTGTCTGTCTGTCCGTCTGTCCGTCTGTAAACTTTTAACATTTTGAACTTCTTCTCTAAAACCGCTCAGCCAATTTCAACCAAATTTGGCACAAAGCATTCTTATGAGAAGGTTAATATAAATTGCAAAAATGAAAGACCGATCTTTATTCAAAGCGGAGAAAACCTCGAAACTGTAGAAAAAGGGGGGTGCATTTTTAAAAATCTTCTTCTCAAGAACTACCGAGTCAAATTCAATGTAATTTAGCATAAATAATCCTTATGGAAAGGAAAATATAAATTGCAAAAATTATGGGCTAATTCTGTTTCAAATCTGAGTTATTACGAAAATAATAATAAAGGAAAGGCGTGTTTCAATCAGTTTATAGCTTCGGGTTCGGTATTCCATGAGCATGATGAGTCATGGTAAAATGGGTAGGCAAACGCGGGCCGGGGCAAAACAAAAGATTGGCAGTTATTAATATGCCAATCTCATTAAAATTTTGAGGATATGTTACGGACCAGTATATTTGTATTCGCTGTAAATATTGCTGCAAAACAATGCGTATTTTGGAATTGACGATTGCCGATCTGCCCCGGCTTTTATTTTGCCCCGGCCCGGGTTTGCCCACCCATTTTACCAAGACTCGTGTTTAAGATAAACGGGTCGATCTGACAATGTTGTGCAACAGTTCGCGTACGAAGGGGATCTTTGAAACATGTAAAATACATTGGTGCCGATTTTGTGAAGTAAATTGAGGTGAAATATTTCAATGCGTTGACAGTTTTCACATATGACGGTGGTGTTAGCTTGTTTTGATTTTCGTTTCGTTTTCATTATCTATGCTTTGTAACCTGGGAACTATCGCCTGTATTTTGTAAATTTTTACGTATCAAATCAAACAGAGACTTCGGTAAATCAGCCAGTTAACTGTTTACCTGCGCAAATTAAGCAAAATCTGATGTATTAAAAGAGTACTAAAATACTATTCATTCTATCGGTAATTCGGTATGATCTTTTGCGTAATATTAGATTAATGCAATGTGTTTTGTTGAGTTGCTTAGCATTTTCTCGAGTTTATTCATAAATTTAAAAAGAGTTATATATCGCTGACGGAAATATGTAGGTATATACATGTATATGATTCATTTTGAAAAATAAATTGTGCACTTTATTTGTTATAGTGCATGTTTCTTATGTTTAATTGTTTACAATTTCTATTTACTAACTATATTTGAGTGTTAAGCTTCGAATTATAAGCAAGATACAGAGATTTTCTCACAATTCTATGTACACAGATCTGAGGCCATTCTTTTTTCCCACTTTAAATGCTGAATAGGAAATACCAAGTTAAAAATCTTAAGCTGAATGTAATAATTTTTAACTCATGTGAACAAAATATGACTCAAACCTAGCAGAATTGTGAGCTCTGTATCTTGCTTATAATTCTACGATTGACACTGAAATTTTGGTTGATCATTAGAAATGTCTTGCTAAATGTTAAATACTTGTACAAAAAAATTAACGGATGATATGCTGTATATAACTACTCTCTGGGGCCCCCTCTTTATACAATGAATAATGTGAAATCTACATCAATTTTGATAGTTTTTCAGACATGAGTAAATAAAAACGACACTGTTAAACAATTTCCATAGTTCTGACACATTTCTTTTGCGGGGATAAAGGAATTATTGCTATTCCTAAGAAAATATTACAGCGGAAAATTATCCTGGTCTGTAGCCATTTTTATTTTTGAATAAAGATGAAAATAATGGGTGTGCCTTAGTAAAATAGAGTGATGTGCCTGTCAATACTGTAACATTGATTTTTATAGTTCTTTAACATGTCACGTGACAACAAAATTCATTCCAGTGTATTCATCACTCAAATGTGAGTAAAGTTATAAAAGTCACACGAGTTTACGCCAGGTAAACAACAGTCATTTAATTATAATGGAGAAGACAAATAAACTTTTGAATGTTTTTAATTTGAGGAATTGAGCGGATTGGAGTACAATTTTCTTCTTCACATCTATAGGATATTTAATAAAATGCAATAACTATTATATGATATTTTTAAAAAAATACAATAACTAGTATGTAGTTGAGGAAGAAAATGTACCTATATGTTCTCATATATTTTGATCACAGTGTACCCCTACCAAATGTTAGTTTTATATCTTGCGTAGGATTTTCTTATTCTGGGTAAAAATAGTATTCCATAAAGATACAATGTCAAAGATTATGTGTATGCAAAAGTAAGTGTAAAATTCTAATACTTTACAATATTTATTTTTTGTTATTCTACTGAGGGGCCATATGGCACAATATCTTTTGAACGCCCATTGTTGCTCAGGTGAGCGATGTGGCCCCATGGGCCTCTTGTTTTGAATTTCTTGTAGAGACTTGTCCACTGAGCCTCCACTGGGGATGGCACAACCCACGCCTGCACATAAGCTGTGAATGGAGTCGCCTGGACCATTGTTTAAAGAGTGATCCGCACTATGAGCCCTACCTGAGAAGTTGCGAGTAAAGGTGACATTACGAGGTAAAGATCGTCGCAGAGTGCGATTGAAGCTTTCAACCTTAGTCTGCGAGTTGCTGTTCTTGATGGTTTTGTCAAGAACAACTGGAGACAACCTCTTTGAGATGCAAGCACGGAGCAAGTTCTCGTTCTCTAAGGAGTGAGGTATTTCAAAGTTTGGACCTAAATATGTACTTTTGCTAACCCAATTAACTGTCCCCCCATTACATACTAGAGATTGTCTCCTGCACAGTGCATGATTACCCATGTAACACTGCACAATGGCATCTACAGCATAGGAGAGCTTGTTTTTCATCTTTTGACTATCACCTGCACACAAGTCGTAGGCTTGATAGATTTCGGCTGTGCATCTATCAACTGCATCTAGAGCAAAATTATGCAAAAGTTTGGTTTTCTCAGCTTTCGTTCTGCAGGGCATGGCCTTTAACAGTTTTTCATCTCTTTTTATAGATTTCCTGATACTTTCCGACAAATGTCGTGTATCCAGGTAATGTGTCGGCTCGCCTTGTAAAGCCCATCCTTGAAGAGGGACTCGGCAGCCCGACCAGCTGAGCTATCTGGATCAGTGGTAACTGCCTTAACTTCAATGCTGTCTTCACAGAGAAGTTCGGCCATCCCCTCCCTAGCCCAGGTAAACTCATCCCCTGTAGTATGCTGCATTGGGAGGTTTGCCCCGCATTCCCCTGGACTACAACAGTGGTTAGCAGATTCCTCATCCCATAAGTGACTGTGCTTTGAGCAGATTTTATTTTTCGTTACTAATTTAATGATTTGGTGTTTTTTTGTTACATTTTCAGCAACAGAGTACACAGTTTGTGTCGCCGGCTGGAATGGCGTCTCACCGACCCCCGAGTACAAGGGGTTGTTGTACATGCCGTCGCACTGCACGTCTATAGACTGCGGCGACTCATGTCCCCTAACGGTGTTGACGTCAACCAGCTGGCGACACCTGCGACTCATGTCAGTTGTATTTAGAGTCTGAATTTTGGCCAAAACTTTGTTACTGGTTTTTTGCAGGGACTTACGGGATGGATCAGGAGTGTTAGTGGAAAGCAGTATTTTCCTCATTCCATCATTACCAAGGGGTGTTATTTAATGGCTCAGCCCGACCTGAAGTGAGTAGTTAAGAGTTGCAGGTTTTCTACCAGGTGCACTGGTCTCTACTTCCTTAAACAAGTTGTGTCTCTTGGACGTGAAGGGACACGCATCGCACTTTAGGCCCATCCTTGTGGCAAGTCCCCGCCTTTCCTCGTTGGCCAAGTCCCAGGTCAGGCTTCCATTGCAGTCCGGACTCTGCTCCTGGTGGCTTCGGAAAACTTGGTTCCACATGGCGGCGGTCTTGCCCAAGTGGAGCAGTCTGTGGGAATCTTCCTCTGCTCTACAAGATTTGTAACTACTGTTCACTAAGCATGTGAATGTCTGTGTTGTGAGGATGGTGAAAACTGATTTTAGAGTTACCTCCCTTAGACTAGATGTAAATTTTGTTGATTTTTTAATATCAATGTTTTTTTACATATACTGCTTCAATTCCAATTATTTTGATAAAGTTGAGGTGCATGATTTATGAATGCATGTTTCATCACTCCTGATTACATAAAATTGCATGTAATTACATGTAAAACCTGACAAAATTGATGTAGTGTTAGAAAGTCTAATTAAATTGATATTAAAGTGATTAAATGTATAATAAGATGTTCCATTGGCCAAAGCTAACGTTAAAATTTGTTTCTTATGTATTCTAGTCTATGAAAAATGACTTACTGCTCCGAGGTCTGGTCTTGCTGAGTTTCCATATCGCTTTTAAGGACACCCTGCCTTGGTCTTAGGAGATGGTAGCTCCCCGGCCGCAGGACCATTTCCTTCCTCTCAGATGCAGACGGTGGGTTGTCGACCAGTTCTGTCATTTCAGGAGACAAGTTCGAAACTTTTATTTTTACCAGGTAAGCCAGTCAGCTGGCAGCCCTTTTCCCCCTTGTTATGAGGTACATATTTTGGTTTGAATCCACAAGAATGTCCTTTCTTAAACTTTGGCATGATTTAAATAGGGCCTTTTTTGAATGCCAGTTCCAATTTTCTAACTAATTGCTGATGATGTTTCACACTAGGGAGACTAAGCTGTTATGCTGTATCCAAAAATTGGGCTATTGTTTATCTTTGAATGATTTATGTAGCAAAAGAGGGGGGCACCTGCTAATATTTTAAGCTCTGCCATGTAGGGGGGTGGTAAAAGTTTTATTCCATATATTAACTGCAGGGGGTGAGAGATAAGCGATGGTTTGATCATCAGCTTTCCTAATAGTTAACAATTCATAAGAGTACAAGTTTTTGCTAATTTACTATCTATTATTATTATCTATAATTCTTAATTTTGCATCTTAAATTGACAATTCAGTTCTTTCAGTACCATTACTTAAAATCTGGGTAGAATCCACCCTTATTGAAAAATCTCATCCAATTTGTTCATAACACCCTTCAGTACATGAAAACAAACACGTTTATTCAAGTTTTACATGTATTTTATTTGTTACAGTCAACATTAAACAGTCAATTCCTCTTGGATCTCACTGTCAGTCTACTCTCATCACTGCATTTGCCGAGGGAGCGGGCCTCGTACTCGGATGAGCACAGCATACATATCGCTCAAGTTCCAGGACTCATATTTCACACACAATGAGAGGTATGTTTAAGGTTTACGAAAAACCCAAATTTGACAAATTCAGAGGTGAGTAAAATGATGAGTATAGGAATGAGAGTACTGATGTTGACATCAGAGAAGTGTTAATACAAGATTGAGCCGAGCAGAAAAAGGTAGGGCTTATGTGATTGGCTGAATTAATTGCCGAAATAGTGATCATTTCAGAGTAAAATTATCAATGATTAAATTTAATGATGGAATGAGGAAGTATTGCAGAAAGTAAAGAAATGAGAGGGGTTAAAATAAGGGTTAGGTGATATTTAAGAGACTAGGAAGAATTTGCTGCGGATCGCTGTAAGTTGTGTAACCGGTGTCGGTAGAATAAAAACTCAGACAACTTGATCTGGTCAAAGGTTCACTTCATTCAGTATATAAATTACACAAAAACCTGGAATAATTCATTATAATTGTCGTATTCCATATTTAAATACATAATTATTTAACATAAAGTAATTTCACAATTACATTTATTATAATATCTTACCGGGACAGCTTTACCCAAGACAGACAGTATTCATCCGAATTTACAAACGATGCATCTATCTGGACAACGAAGTGGGAAGTGTCCAGGTATTTAACATGTATCATATAGTGCAGTATATTGGCGGGAACAGGTAGAAGAACAGGTTTTAAAGATCATGTGATATATTTATTTATAGATGAAGTTGGTCGTCGCTGGGCTAAAAATATACGCTCACACGCACACGAACACTCTCAAAATAAATGCAATAGCGCAAATACATATTTAATAATATAACCCTGGTTACAGTTGTAAACAAGTACAAATTTGACCTATAAACGCAATGGAAACCTATATATTTCTATAGATTTTCTGTTAGTGCTTGGAATGAACTTTCAGCTGTTACCAAGAATATGTCTGTTAGTATAACAGCAAACTAGCCAGGGGTGTTTAGGTTAGCATTGAGTTCTATGGGAAATGAATTGGTACTCGATCTTTTCCCTATAATCCAAGCACTTTGTTGAAATTTTTCATGCATCTTTTAAATTGTATTAGGAGATTGTGACACATGGTCTGCACCATTTCCTCTCTTGAAGATTGCTGTGAAGATTCCCAAATCATCACGCAGATCCTGTGGAGAATCCCTAAACACCATTATCGATGATCCTGTGAAGATTTCTAACCACCATGCAGATCCTCTGCAGGTCCATTTCCAAGAACTATACAGAGCAGGTAAAATTTGTGGGGATTAATTCAATTTCTTGTGCATTTTAAAAATAAGATGTGTAAAGCCAAAATTGATTTTTATTGCAAAATTCTTATACTAGGACACAAGTAAAACTATCTGTTCCGCATGAGTTCACTAAACCCCATAGAATCATCAAACACACCCGAGATATTTGTACTATAAATAACTCATAAACACTAGAATTTAACAGTAACACAGGTTTACCTTATGCAGTTTATATATACATATTTATTTGTAATCCTACCTACTCTACTATGTTTTGTAAAAACACCTTTCTTCTTACTTTGTGGACTCCTCATTTCTGTTCTCGCCTACTTGCCATGGTTTTATAAGCTTGTATCATTGTTATGCTAAAAATTGCTAATCATCAATATCTCCCTGAACAAAAGTATTGCAGAACTACATTTTTTAATAAAATTGTTGTTATTTAAAATACATTAATCTCTCTAATTTTGCACTGTTAATTTTTATACCCCCCGCAAACGAAGTTTTGCGGGGGAGTTTATATAGGAATCACCTTGTCTGCCCATCCCTCTGTCCGTCTGCCTGTGCAAATTCGTGTCCTGTCCATAGCTTTCTAATGAGAAACTTTGGAAGTTCTTACTATACACATAGATTGCTTATGATCTGAGGGTGTGTCATAACCTTGACTCAAGGTTGAGGTCACTGGCAGGAAAAGTTCAAAATTTGTGTTCGGTCCATATCTTTCTTATGGAGAAACTTTGGAAGTTCTTACTTCACACAAAGATTGCATATGATCTGGAGGGGGTGTCATGACCCTGACCCAAGGTCATTTGGGCAAGGTCAAGGTCACTGACAGGAAAAGTGCAAAATTTGTGTCCAGTTTATATCTTTCTTATGGAGACACATTAAAAGGTTTTAATTCACACAAAGATTGATATGACTTGAAGGTGTGTCATGACCTAGACCCAAGGTCATTTGGGCAAGTTCAAGGTCATTGTTTAGGAAATGCTTAATTCTTTTCTGTGTCATGTCTTGTATTAATGGAAATGATTAGAAAGTAAAATTTGACACAAATCTTGCGTGTGTCAGGCCACATAAAATTAATTGTTAGATTCTCATCCCGTCTGCCCCTCTGAAAATGGCCCGTCCTGATTTATTTTATCTTTTTTTTTTTTTTAAATTATGTGGAAATAAAATGGAATTTAAAGAATAGAAATTGGTTTGTGTACTCATATTAGCATTAACAATTTTAAAAAAATAGAGCATTTGTTATTAATAATAGAACATGGATGGTTAGATAGATAGCATCCATCATTTTCTATAATAGAAAAATACTTGAGTTATGATTTTTTCTTAGTGGGGGGTATCATTTGTAAACTTGCTCACAGTACCTCTAGTTTATATTATTGTAATAATATTGTTATCATATGGGCTGTCATAAATGTGTTTTACTAGAGTATGGGGGTGGACTTTAGATTGTATATTGAATATTTGAGGGAGTTATAATTAACCTCAATTGTATCACCAATGTGCTGTAATAATAGTGGCTGTTGGAGTAGCATTCGCATGTTGATTTAATCTAAATATTGTTGCTTACATTTTTATAGTTCACTGCTGGTTATCGTTATATACATGTAATGTTGACGTGTATGTAAACAATCATCTATATTTTAATTATTGTTGATTGTACATGTACGATGTTTTTGTTTTATCTACAAGTTAAGAAAGACATGTTAATTTAAATCATATGATCATTTTATCGTAATGTTCTATATTACGTTAGTAAATAACATTCAATTTACTTATTTCAAGGCATGTTGAAAGTTAGCCGCCTGCCATCTTGTCTACGGAGAATTATCTAGTGTTTATCAAAACATTATTGCTTATTATAGTCTTCCGGTAGCATTGTTCGATTGTTTAGATTGTTGATGTTTGTAATTCTACATCATTTATTTTACAGATGATTATTTATTAGCATCATATCTTATCAAAATAAATCGAACTCATTGTCATGGCGTAATGTATACGGAATGTTTGTCATTGATTGTATTCTTGCGCAAAGGATTGTGGTTGTCTGTTTCATTATGATAAATTGTTTTTATTCTTATTTTTTATGTAATTAGATAAACTCTGATTGGAATTCCATGTTACTTAAGTAGACAGGACACTTTGAAATTATGAATTTTTCTGTAACTGAAATTTTGCTGTAAATGTAGTTCCTACATTCTCTAGAAAGGAAAATTATCATTGGTTTCTTTGATCACGTGACTATAGTCAGAAGTCTATATATATGAGGCAAATGCTTACATCATCATTCGGCATATCACGTCATATTGACTTAGAGACAATTATTGTTCTATCTATAGGTATGAGAAATAATATAGAATGTTAAGTTTTAATTAAAGAATAAGCTACTCCACCGCAATCCACTTTGTTATTTGTATTCAATAATTATTATTGAGTGATGAGATGCCGTGCTATAACTGAATTAACTATTTTGAAACAAGATTATGGAATTTTGCCAAGGATCCAGTATAATCTGTACAAGAATTCGGGATATGGAGGATAACCACCCCCATTATTGTATTTCTTACAATTTATTTATGAATTAAACGGAGGTTATGAAATATGTGAGCTGATTTGCATATGACAGGGTGCTAATTAAATACTTTAAGCTTACCGGTACATTATTTTATATACAAAATTACAACACTTACATACAATAGGGACATCAGTGAAATGGTCTTATTTGGACTTAGAAACAGACAGTTATATCAGGAATATATACACCCTTTGGACTGTCGGAAGATATATCAATATGCTATCATTTAGACAGTATTACTTTGAAACATGTCTAATTAGCCCTATTTTTATTTCTTCTGTCCAAGTTTAATATCATTTCAGATATTACTTTTCTGATAATCATTTACACTGTTTGTGTGGGTTTTTTTTGTTTTTGTTTTGTTTAATGTTTTTTTTTTTAGGGGGGGGGGGGAGGGGGGTTGCCTCAATTATTGATATTGCCAATAATTCTAGTAGAATATTATGTAAAACCTGGAAAAAAACCAACATGTATTTTTAAAACTAATTTAATTATTTCTAATAAACTATCACCAATTATTTCCTAATTTGATCACAGGTCTGAAAGGCAGTATTCTCCCTGTAGTATCTCGATTGTCTGAAGTAGGATGTCATCACTGAGCAGTCATAAAGCGCAGCTGGTCATTCATTGGATCCATGAGTTTTTGACAAGGAGTCAATTTTACTTTATACATGTAAACAGGTATAGGTAGAAGGTCAAGAACAAAAGCAACTGATTTTAGGTACCAGTATATAGTTATGTACGAATTCTAAGTATAGTATCGGTACATGTATTCCTTTGCCTGATATATCAAAGACCTATTACTCAGAGATGATTCTTTATTAGAAGCCTGCCAATCATCAGACTAATCAAAGGGAAATAACTCATCCATCAGTGACTATAGTCAAAGAAAGATAACTCATACATATTACTTGTGAACTATTAATTCATAAGTGCAGCTTTCATATATTTGTATTTTCAACACTAGATATTTTTATTAAAAGAAAAAATTAAACCGTTAAGTAATTGACAAATATAACTGATGTTGCAGTTGATGTCCTTGGACTTCAATATAGATAAAATCTTGTAATAATTGTACTAAATATATATTTTGGTTTCTTCACCATGACTTACAATTTTCGGCATTTTTCAGACCATGGAGATTATAACATCTGGAAAGTATCAACTATCACAGCAAGCTAAGAATCTACGGACTCTTTCATTGGGAGGTTTGTACAATGTACCTTAAAACTAAGAGTAATTTGATCCCGATGAAGTCATAAGTTGTTCATAAAGTTTTTCTGAAATTATTAAAAAAAAACAATAAAATGCTTTCATTGGTGGTACATGGGGGTGTGACGGTAGCTACCGTTGCGAAAAAAAACCATAAATAAGCCAGCGAGTTATGTTATTTTTTTCTGCATTGATTTCTACCTTCATAGCCCATATATTAATCACCAAAGAAACCTTTTTTAGCTCACCTAAGCTGAAAGCTAAAGTGAGCTATTCTGATCACTTTTTGTCCGGTGTCTGTCTGTCCATCCGTCTATAAACTTTTTATATTTTGGACTTCTCTAGAGCCAATGAGCCAATTTTAACCATACTTGGCACAAAGGATTATTGGGTAAAGGGGATTTAAGTTTGTTAAATTGAAGGCCCGGCCACGTCCTTTTTCAAGGGGATATAATGAAGAATTATCGAAAATGTGTTAACTTAGTATTATCGAAAATGTGTTAGTATTTTTTTAAAAAATCTTCTCAAAAACGGTTTGACCAGAAAAGGTGCAACTTGTGTGGAAGTATCCTCATGTAGTGTAGATTTATGTTTCTACAAAAATGATCCTCCAGGGTAAGGTGAATATACTATATAGGTGGTAATACTAAATATATATTTCGGTTTCTTAACCATGACATAATTTTTGGCATTTTTCAGACCCTGGAGATAATAACATCTGGAAAGTATCAACTATCACAGCAAGCTTAGAATCTATTTCATTGGGAGGTTTGTACCTTAAAACTAAGAGTAATTTGATCCTGATAAATTCATAAGTTGTTCATAAAGTTCTTCTGAAATTATTGAAAAAAAACAATAAAATGCTTTCATTGGTGGTACATGGGAGTGTGACTGTAGCTACCGTTGCGGAAAAAAACCATAAATAAGCCAGCGAGTTATGTTATTTTTTTCTGCAATGATTTCTACTTTCATAGCCCATACATGAATCACCAAAGAAACCTTTTTTAGCTGACCTAAGCTGAAAGCTAAAGTGAGCTTTTCTGATCACTTTTTGTCCGGTGTCTGTCTGTCCATCCGTCTATAAACTTTTTATATTTTAGACTTCTCTAGAACCATTGGGCCAATGTTAACCATACTTGGCGCAAAGCATTATTGGGTAAAGGGGATTCAAGGTTGTTAAATTGAAGGCCCACGTCCTTTTTCAAGGGGATATAATGAAGAATTATCGAAAATGTGATAGTATTTTTTTTAAAAATCTTCTCAAAAACGGTTTGACCAGAAAAGGTGCAACTTGTGTGGAAGTATCCTCATGTAGTGTAGATTTATGTTTCTACAAAAATGATCCTCCAGGGTAAGGTGAATATACTATATAGGTGGTAATACTAAATATATATTTCGGTTTCTTAACCATGACATAATTTTTGGCATTTTTCAGACCCTGGAGATAATAACATCTGGAAAGTATCAACTATCACAGCAAGCTTAGAATCTATTTCATTGGGAGGTTTGTACCTTAAAACTAAGAGTAATTTGATCCTGATAAATTCATAAGTTGTTCATAAAGTTCTTCTGAAATTATTGAAAAAAAACAATAAAATGCTTTCATTGGTGGTACATGGGGGTGTGACTGTAGCTACCGTTGCGGAAAAAAACCATAAATAAGCCAGCGAGTTATGTTA